>CM074278.1:9581336-10181336 GCA_037194245.1 Opsariichthys bidens
TGTGTTATCTTTGACTAATATTTAAATTTGTTTGATGATCTGAAACATTTAAGTGTGACAAACATGCAAAAAAAAAAAAAGAAATCAGGAAGGGGGCAAACACTTTTTCACACCACTGTAACTGTTACATGTATAGTCGTGTCTCCCTTCTTCATTATGTTATTTGGTTTGTTCTGTGACCTAGTTTCTCCCTAGTCTCTCAGATTAATAATGACATTCACCTGTGCATTGTTAATCACTCCCGTGTGCTCTTGTATATATTCTCCATGTCTTTCAGTCCTTGTCTATCTCATTAATGTGTGTAAATGCTGCCATTATATTGTGTATACAATTTATGTATAACTTTTTATTTTGTTTGTAAAATCACTTTCATAATTGATCATTCAAGTTGTTTGTTATTTATGTTTATGTATTTTATTTATTATAAGTTGTAGTACTTTTATTTTGAAGGCTCAGTTAAAGTTCAGGAACAAATAGCTTCGTATCAGACAGCTTTGCAAGCAAGCGACAAGCACGGACATTATGAATGCTCTGATAAAAGTTTATTCTTATCAAAAAAGGACTTAAGTGGTCATAAAGAAGATTCGAAGACTATTTCCCTTTCTTGCGGCACGCAGCCAAGGAGGTGTTTCATTTTATCTGTCTGTATTTTGTGTCTGTGCGCACGCTTTGAGCACGCTTTCATTTGGTATCAAGCTAATGTTATTTTGTGTTATGTCATTTTATACGGTTAAGTTTTCACGGTGGATTTGGAGAAAAGCCTTCGAATAAACCAGTAGCAAGAGAACCACTTGTGTCTGCGTATGCCTGGAGGGAATTATAGCGAAAACTCGGCCTGTTCGACGACACGAGTGGATGACGCAGCAAGTTTGTAGAACCAGCGGGCTTATCGCGATGTGTTTCGTAGCGCAAGGAGCGTCATCAAAGGATTAACAGATGAGCTGAAAACACGCACCACACACGCATATTAAGATGTAAGAAGAGCATACAGTTATCAGGAGCAACGGACTATGTCATAAAAAGCTTGAACACTCAAGAAGAAGGGCTTGTGAAATCTATCAAAGATTTTCATTGTAAATACTACTGTAGTGTGTGTTGTAAGTGTTTTGAAATATTTGACAACATAATTTAATTTAAATATTTTAAAGACCCAAAAGAAAAGAAATCATACTTTATTTATTTCATATGTTTGTTTTGTAAATAATAAGAGATGGCTTATTATTTGATATCAAATCAAAGTTTGTTTTTGTTTGTTTTGATAGTATATACTAAACTGAAATAAGTTGTTTTGCACATTTTTTTTCTGTGCGACTGATACTGAAGCAGCATCATTTTTTTTTTTTAATTACATACAATTAATTGACATTTTACATTATATTGAAAGTGTTAGTTAATTCAGAGATTTATTACGTGTTGCATATTTTCTACTAACAAAATGTCAGTGTCAAGTGAGCCCACAATTCAGGTCAGGCGCAGTGTTAGGGATAGTGGAAATTCCCAAGACCAACCTGAAGAAGCTCAAGTGCGTGGTGCTGAAGCCCAGCGAGAAGAGGCACAGCAGTCAAGGCGAAGTAAAAGAACCAGAACTCTAACAGAGAAGGGTAGAGAAATGCAAGCTACAAAAATGAAGTCACTTCAACAAAGGTTTAACTACATTTATGACAAATGGAGAACACATGTTAAATCTTCTAAGTGGACATTATCACAGTCAACAGAGACTTTATCTGATGATCTGCTTAAAGATATCATTGGCGATGTCATAGGTCTTTCTGCAGATGTCCAGCGTATTTACGATGACCTACAGAAAATCTCAACTCCAGATCAAGACACACGTCGAAGAGTAGATCTGTGTGTAAAGATTTCTAGCTTTGTTGTATCCAGAGCCTGAAGTCGATTGGATGGAAGGATTCCAGAAGGAGGAGAGCAAGATTGGCCGGAAGCGGGCTTCTTCTTCAATTCAAGTACCTGTAAGTCAGGTTCTGTTACTTCTATATTGCAAGGTTCCTCAGAGCATTCAAGTAGATCTTCAGTAAAGAGACAAGAAGCTGCTGCTGACGCTGCTGCAAGCCAAGCTGTTCTGGAAGTGTTACAAGAACAAAATAAAGAACAATTGGAAATACAGCTTCTAGAAGCACAAGTTAAAAAGAAGATAGCTGATCAAGAAGGAGCGGTTGTAAAACGTTGATTAGAGCGAGAAGCAGAAGAGATGAAAAGAAGAATACAAAGAGAGGAAGAGGAGGCAAAAATCAAAGCTCAACTGGAAGAAGAACATACAGCTCTACAAAAGACTCTTGAGAAAAAAAGGGAGAAAGATACAAAATTTGGAAGCAATAAACGGTCTAAATGCGGCACGTGCTAGACTGCAGGTGTACGATCAAGAGAAGGTCGTAGAAGAAGATCAGAAAGACTTCATGAAAATGTCTCCTGTACCACAAGTTGTGGCTACTTCCTCAAATGAAAGAACAGCAGATCTTGTGAAAGTGCTGGTAGGTGCTTTAAGTGCAAAAAGAATTCCAGTTCCTGAACCTTCGGTATTCACTGGGGATTCATTGAAATACAATGACTGGAAACTCTCCTTTGAAACACTGATTGACCAGAAGAGCATCCAGGACAAGGAGAAGATATACTATCTCCGTAGGTATGTAAGTGGACAAGCTAAGAAAGCACTTGATGGATATTTCCTACTCGGAACAAAGTCTGCCTATGTTGCTGCATGAGAGATTTTAGAAGAGAGATATGGAAACCCATAAAATCATACAGTGATAAGCTCTAGGCGTGGCCTAAAATGGGATCTAAGGACTGCTTTGAGCTCAGAGAGTTTGTTGATTTCCTTGCGTAGTTGTGAGGCTGCCATGGTCCATATCAAGGCATTGGAAATCTTAAATGACTGTAATGAAAACATGAAGATTCTTTCAAAGTTGCCAGATTGGCTAGCAGTGAGATGGAACCGTAGGGTTATCGAAATAGAAGAGGAGGGTAATCAATTTCCTTCTTTCAGCCAATTTGTTAAATTTCTGATGAGAGGTGAAAATTGCCTGCAACCCTGTCACATCATTACAGGCACTAAAATTAGGTGATGTTGAAAAGCCAAAATTCCAAAACCGTCAAAGCTTTGGAGCAAAAACACTGACCACAAGTTCCAAGGAAAGGTGTGTTGTAACATGCATTTTCTGCAAGAAAATGGGGCCTACTTTGCACAAATGCAGGAAACTCATGAAGAAAGCAGTTTCAGACAGAATTAAGTTTGTTCAAGCTGAAGGGCCATAAGATGCATCCGACCTGTTTGCACACGGAGCGAACCAAAGAAACCCAAGAACTACCACAAGTCAAGCCAAGTACAAGTCAAGAAAGGTATCAAGTAAGACCTGAATCAACACAACATAAAGAAACAATCACAGCTGTTACTTCAAATTGAGTAATACTTAATGAACACACAAACAGCAGCGATAATTCCTGTCTGGATTTCATCCATAACTCAACCAACACATGAAGTCCTTGTTTATGCTTTGTTGGATTCTCAAAGTGACACGACCTTCATTTTAAGTGAAGTAGCTGAAGCGTTGGAAGCAAGCAAAGAACAAGTTAAGCTCAAGCTTTCTACTATGACTTCAAGAACCACAGTGGTAAGCTCTCAAAGAGTAAAGAACCTACAAGTCCGAGGCTTTTATTCTGGTAAAAGGATCTCTTTACCATCAGTTTACACTCGGGAGTTTATTCCAGCCAACAGAACTCACATACCAACTAATGAAACTGCAAAAGCTTGGTCTCATCTAGAGCACATTCGAGACGAGACAGCGCCGCTGCAGGATTGCGAAGTTGGTCTGCTCATTAGGTACAACTGCTCACAAACCCTACTTCCAAGAGAAGTAGTTTCTGGCCAAGAACACCAGCCTTATGCACAGCGTATGGACCTTGGATGGAGCATTGTTGGTCATGGGAATCTCTATGTAGACTATGGTGACGCTATCGGAACTAGTCATCGCATAGTAGTAAGGCAGGTGACACCAGACATGGAATCTTCTGTCAATTTCAAAGCCCAAGTACATTATTTCAGCTAAATTAAAGTAAAGGAAATTACTCCCACAGAGATCATAAAGGTTCTTGAATCAGACTTCTCAGAAAAAGCTGGAGAAGATCATCCTGTGTCCCAAGAGGATCTCAAGTTCTTGTCAGTTTTGAGAGAAAACATCACAAAAAAGAGCAATGGTCACTACGAAATGGCATTACCATTCAAAAGGGAAAAACCAAAACTTCCCAACAACAAAATTAGTGCAGTACACCGCTTGAAATGTCTTGAAAGGAGATTCAAGAAAGATCAAAAGTACTACAAGGATTATGTAAACTTCATGGATGACATCATTTCACGTGGTGATGCAAAGAAGGTCCCTCTGGAAGAAATTGACAATAGTCCAGTATGGTATATTCCACATCATGGAGTCTATCATCCACAGAAACCAGGGAAAATACGTGTAGTATTTGACTGTTCTGCCAAATATCAGGATACATCCCTCAATGATCATTTGCTCACAGGTCCTGACTTGACCAATACATTGTTAGGCGTCCTATGTCGTTTCCGAAAAGGTCCCATCGCAGTCATGTGTGACATAGAAAGAATGTTCCACCAGTTTCACGTGAAAAAGGAGGATCAAGATTACCTACGATTTCTGTGGTGGGAGAATGGCAATTTGAACATCACACCATCAATCTACAGAATGAGAGTTGTTTGGAGCTGCCTCATCTCCTGGTTGTTCAAACTTTGGCCTGAAACTTCTGGCAACACAAGGGCATGGTCAGTACAGCAAAGATACCATACGTTTCATTCAAAGAAATTTTTATGTAGACGATGGTCTGATAAGCATGCAAACTGAGACTGAAGCCATCAAGCTTATCAAAGAATCAGGAGAACTTTGTTTCACTGGCAGGTTAAGACTCCACAAGTTTGTTTCTAACAGTGATAGAGTGATTGCAACTATCCCAAAGGAAGAACGCACCACAGTCAAAGATCTGGATATAGCTTTGAGTTCACCTCAAATGGAGAGAGCTCTTGGAGTAGAGTGGTACATTACATCGGACTCCTTTAAGTTCGGAGTTCCAGTAAAACCCAATCCACTAACAAGGAGAGGTGTGCTTTCTACCGTGGCCTCTGTATATGACCCCATGGGGTTCATGGCGCCGTTTGTTCTGTTGGGGAAACAAGTACTCCAGCAAATGTGTAGAGAGAAGGTTGGATGGGATGAGGAAATTCCATAGAACTTAAGACCTCGGTGGGAGTCATGGATCAGAGACTTACCCAATCTCGCTGAAGTGGAAGTCAAGAGAGGCTTCTTACCTTCAAATTTTGGCAAGGTCAAAACGTATGAGCTCCACTATTTTGCGCATGCAAGTGTCTCTGGATATGGTGAATGTACTTACCTGCGAGAAATTAACAAGTCTAACAAAGTTCATTGCTGTTTGGTAATAGGAAAGTCAAGAGTTTCACCAAGCAAAATTACCACCATACCGAGGCTGGAACTCTCAGCAGTGGTTGTTGCAGTTAAAACCAGTGACATACTTCGGAGTGAACTAGAAATTCAAGATTCAAGAAAGGAGTTCTTTTGGACTGACTCTACAGTCGTTCTTGGCTACATAAACAATGACGCCAGACGGTTTCACGTGTTCATAGCTAATCGTGTACAGAGAATCGGATCCAGTACAAAGCCAGAACAATGGGCTTATGTTGCCTCTGAGGACAATCCAGCCGATCATGCCTCTCGAGGTTTAACAGCAGAGCAATTTAAGATCTCAAATTGCTTCACAGGACCAAAGTTTCTTTGGCAAATGGAGTTACCTGATAGAGAATACAAGGTGGGAGAAATTAAGGAAGATGATCCTGAGCTTCACAAGGCTTTTGTGTGTAACACTAAGGGAAAAGAGAGCAGATCTGTGACGAGCAGGGCGGGCGAGAGCCGTGGGGGAACGGCGCGAGGCCGGTGATGCGAGCGTTAATGAGCGTCAGGTGCTCGGCGCACCGGTCTCGTATCTCCCACGGAGGAGCTCCGGAAGCATAAAGGAGGAGCGACGACAGTGAAGGACGAGAGAGGACCAGGCCTGGATTTTATGTTGAGTGTTATTTGGTTTGTGTGGGCGGCAGTCGCCGTGAGGAACTGCCGCCCTTATACTTTTTGTTTGATTATTTTATTATTAAACGTGTTGAATGTTCGCCGGTTCCCGCCTCCTTCTTCCCATATTTACGAACTTTGTTACAAGATCATTGTTAGATCGTCTCCAGAAATTCTCTGATTGGTCAAGGGTAGTTAAGGCAGTTGCTAGATTGAAACACAAAATCAAAGAATTCAAAGGTTTGAAGCAAAGAACCAATGAAAGTACAAGCTTAGAAGAAAGGAAAGAAGCAGAACTTGTAATCATTAAAATGGTTCAAAAGGAAACATTCTCAGACGAGATAAAGAGTTGAAGCTAAAGAAGAAATCACCAAGACCAAAAACGGTAAGATGTACAAGTTAAATCCATTTCTGGATAAAGAAGGTATCCTACGAGTTGGAGGACGCCTAAGTCAAGCCTCGTTACACCCATACGTAAAGCATCCAACAATACTTCCAAAGAACAGCCACATATCAGCTTTACTTGTCAAACACTTCCACGAAAAGGTACATCATCAAGGACGTGGAATAACAATGAACGAACTACGAGCTAATGGATGGTGTATCCTGGGATGCAGCAGTGTAGTCTCGTCACACATCTTCAAATGTGTCAAATGCAGAAAATATAGGAGACCTACAGAAGAGCAAAGAATGGGTGACTTACCTCAAGACAGAATGGAATCAACTCCACCATTCACTTATGCTGGTATTGACTGTTTTGGTCCAATACACATCAAAGAAGGAAGAAAGGATCTCAAGAGATATGGTCTTTTGCTTACCTGTCTATGTTCAAGGGCCATACATATAGAAATAATTGATGATATGACAACTGACTCATTTATCAATGCTTTGAGAGCATTCATTGCTATAAGAGGAAATGTTTGTCAATTGAGATGTGACCAAGGAACCAATTTTGTTGGAGCAAGGAGAGAGTTTGCAGAACTCATGAAAGGAATGGATCAAGAACAGGTAAAGGCTCTAGGATGTGAATTTCTTATGAACCCTCCAGCAGCAAGTCATATGGGTGGTGTCTGGTAGAGACAAATAAGAACCATAAGAAGTGTTTTTACCGCTATTCTTGACCAGTCAGCACAAAGGCTTGACAGTACTTCTTTAAGGACATTGCTGTATGAGGTATGGCCATTGTTAACTGCAGACCACTCACTACTGAACATTTGAATGACCCATCTGGACATGAACCGTTAACTCCAAACCACATCCTTACAATGAAATCCACAGTGATTCTGCCCCCACCTGGACAATTTGCAAAAGAAGATCTTCATCTTCGAAAGAGGTGGCGCAGAGTACAGTATTTGGCAAATGAATTCTGGACTCGATGGAAGAAAGAGTACCTTTTGAATTTACAGCCAAGACAAAAGTGGCAGAAGAACAGAAGGAACTTAAAGGTCAATGACATAGTCCTCTTGCAAAATGATCTGGCACCACGCAACAAATGGAAGCTGGCCAGAATCACTGAATTTCACCCAGGGTCAGATGGTAGGGTGAGAAAACTAAGGCTACTAGTTAATGACACCACATTTGATAAAAATGGGAAACCTTCTACTAAAACTGTGTTTCTTGAAAGACCTGTACAGAAGGTTGTTACTTTGCTTGCGACAGATTAAGGAGCATAAAGTTTTCTTGAAGCTACAGCCTAAATGGTTAATAACATAAATCTTTTCATAGAAATGTTGAATTGGTTACAAGCAATAACCATTATATTTAGAGAAATCCCACGCTAAGGTTGTGTGATTTGGTGGGAGTGTAATTTCTGCCATTGTATTGTGTATACAATTTATGTATAACTTTTTATTTTGTTTGTAAAATCACTTTCATAATTGATCATTCAAGTTGTTTGAATTATTTATGTTTATGTATTTTATTTATTATAAGTTGTAGTACTTTTATTTTGAAGGCTCAGTTAAAGTTCAGGAACAAATATTGGCTTCGCATCAGACTCTTAGCTTTGCAAGCAAGCGACAAGCACGGACATTATGAATGCTCCAATAAAAGTTTATTCTTATCATAAAAGGACTTAAGTGGTCATAAAGAAGATTCGAAGACTATTTCCAAAGACTATTTTTCGAAAACAGTATTTAATTTTATCTGTCTGTATTTTGTGTCTGTAAAACGACATTGTATCTGTTGCGCACGCTTTCAGTTTGTATCAAGCTAATGTTATTTTGTGTTATGTCATTTTATACGGTTAGTTTTCACGGTGGATTTGGAGAAAAGCCTTCGAATAAAGCAGTAGCAAAGAGAACCACTTGTGTCTGCGTATGCCTGGAGGGAATTATAATATGTATGTGGGAAGTTTCGTCAATAAAGATCCTGTTCATCCTCATCTTCGTGAGTTTCATCCATATGTTACGTGACAATTATAATAATATACTATAAAATTACCTAATTCTGGATCAGTGTAAGATTAAAAGATTATTAATAATTATAGTGCAAATAATATTTTCACCCAGTAGTTTCACAATGCTTTCAGTGCTAAACATCTTAAAACACATTCAGATAAGATGATTTAAAAAAAAAAAAAAATAGGAGCAAAAATAAATAATATTTATAATAAAAATAATAATAATCATATTGTAGGGAACAGCACATTCCAGGGTCCAGTTTATGGCCGGGCCTCTCTCTGTCCGTAACAGTGGACAAAGGTTTGCTACATTTTGATTGGATCTTAGTGGACCAACATAAACAAACGGCCCAACGCCATCAGATAAAAATGCTAGGACAATAGCCAGACATCTCTTAGAGGGTTAGAAGACCTCTGGTACCAACCCCAGGAAGGACAGTACTTCTCATTGGTCCACATGCAGTTTCTGCCCTTCACCCACCTAGAGCCTAAGATTAGGCTGTGACTGCCGTAAAAATTCCTCAGGACCTCAGCAGCAATGGATGAAACAGAGAGACCACAAAGATTCATCTAAATCCATCCATAACTATATTTGGAAACCTTGAAACTGATGTATTCTACACACATTCATTTCACACTTATTCACAGAAATAAGTATTCTCGGTTACAGCTATTTGTAGTGCAACACTTATTTAGCTGTTAATGTACAAATGAATGAATGCATGACAGTTCAGTCTTTTTCCATCATGTTTGGTCTCTATTTGTTTAGAATATTTCCAAAGGTATTTTGGTGGTGGTTTGGTAAGTGAGAAATGCATTGGTAAACCTTAAAGACACTTTAAAGACTTCCATCTTTGTGCTTTATGCAAATGAGTTCCACAGGGGAAAGAAGGGTGGGCCACACTGTGTGTGTCCCCTCTGATGCCAGTAACCAATCACAGCACTGGAATGGAGAAGCGCCAAATTGTAATCTCCTCCTCATCGAAAAGGGATAAAAGTACCCTTTCAACAGACACACCTTGTTCTTGGTTTCAACTCTGCAAGGAGTGAGACAATAACAGATACACTTGTTCTGAGTCTCCGGTTCATCCAGTGAGACAACAACAAATTCCATGATCTGAATCTAGAGCTTGTGAGGCAGCAACAGAGACGACCACGTTCTGAGCCTCCAGCCTGTGAGGAAATAGACATTAACAAACACCACGTTCATCCACGTTCACTTCACGTTTTCATCCAGCGAGACCGTAACGACCCCAGAAAGACAAAACCGGATTGATCAAGTTCTGAGTGTCTGGCCCAGAGAGTCAGAAGACACACAGAGACACTTGCAACAAGGTAAAGCTCAGGAGAGCAAACCTTCACTCCAAGGTGCCTTCGTCTGCGTGTTCCAGATTGTTAAGGACCTTCTGCACCTACACCAGGGCCTCATCTGAGTGTTCCAGATTTTAGGACCCTTCGGTGCTCCAGGAGATCAGCATCCCACAGAGCTTCGTGTTCAAGGGTGTTGAAACAGATTCCGGCTCCTCTCCCCACTGCATTGTCACCCAGCACAACCAGTGGAAGACGTCATCGTCATTGGACCCAACCACGTGGAACGTAAATATCACTTAACCAAACCTCTTTCCAGACCTTGGCATTGTTGTATATTATCAGTGTATGATTTTCTAATTCACATTAGATGTAATATAGCTGATGTTAGTTAAGGTTCTCCACCTTATTATTCACAGAGAAACAGTTTATCTTTCTGTAAGGTAATGTAACTCTTCCATAGCCACATCCAACTTAAAATTTTATGTATCATATGCACCTTATTCCTTTATCATTCATGGTATTCATTTAGTAGTTGTGTTAGTTATTCTTGTCTATCTTTTGTTAATAAAATTTATTTTATTACACATGTGTGTCTTCCTTGTGCTGAAAATACAGAAAAGGCTCTACAAGTTAGGAATCTCACCAATCTTTCAAATAAATCAGTTGATAGTCACTTTACATTAATTCCAAATTACTGAACAGCTTCTTGTTGGGAGTGTTTTCATATTGCCAAGGGAACAGACCTTGACTGGTGCCCTGAACTAGAGTAGGGGGAAGTGGTCACCTGATGTACTCATAACCGCACCTTAAGTGATGTGTGATTCCAACATCACAACGTCAGCAGTGACGTGAGTACCAATCTCTATTTACATAGCGTCCTTGCATGGGCGAAGGTAAAATCACCACAATATTTTTCGACACATTTGCTAACAATTACTAAGAAACTGAAACTTTGAAACAAGTTCCTCTTTTCAGCATGACAGGAAAGTGACATGGAGACATTTGTCACTTACAGGTTTTTTTTTTCAATTTGCCAACCAGCATTGGTCAATGCTGATGCCACATTCACAAAAAACTCAGCAAATTCAGCAAAAACAGAATGCTGACTAAACTGAATTTTTCATTGCTTTCACACAAAATGCATTCAATGATCACATTTTCAAAATCCCTGAACTCTTTTATCATTCATACTTCACCGTCTGTAAAACACTATGTATTTGAAGCAGATTTTTCAAAACTGATAAAAACTTATTCAAATCAGAATGAAGGCAAACTTTGTGCATTTCTGCAGGAATTCTATTGAAATCTTAGCAGGAAATTTTCAAACAAATTAAATAATAATCATTCCAAACAACAAATTGCAATTTTAGCCAGGTGTGCATCTAGAAAATTATTTATAGAGTGAAAAGGGGGTGTCAACACCAAAGCAAGCACCTATGCATAATTTTTGGGGATTTATGACCTGACATACACAAATGTGTTCACAAATACTGCTTTACCACAAAGTAATCATCTATAATGTTTAAAATATTAAATGTTTATTAAATATCAAAGTAAGCATCTATAATGTTTAAAATATTAAATGTTTATTAAATATCAAAGTAAGCATCTATAATGTTTAAAATATTAAATGCTTATTAAATATCAAAGTAAGCATCTATAATGTTTAAAATATTAAATGCTTATTAAATATCAAAGTAATCATCTATAATGTTTAAAATATTAAATGTTTATTAAATATCAAAGTAATCATCTATAATGTTTAAAATATTAAATGCTTATTAAATATCAAAGTAAGCATCTATAATGTTTAAAATATTAAATGCTTATTAAATATCAAAGTAATCATCTATAATGTTTAAAATATTAAATGCTTATTAAATATCAAAGTAATCATCTATAATGTTTAAAATATTAAATTCTTATTAAATATCAAAGTAATCATCTATAATGTTTAAAATATTAAATGCTTATTAAATATCAAAGTAATCATCTATAATGTTTAAAATATTAAATGCTTATTAAATATCAAAGTAATCATCTATAATGTTTAAATATTAAATGCTTATTAAATATCAAAGTTAGCATCTATAATGTTTAAAATATTAAATGCTTATTAAATATCAAAGTAATCATCTATAATGTTTAAAATATTAAATGCTTATTAAATATCAAAGTAAGCATCTATAATGTTTAAAATATTAAATGTTTATTAAATATCAAAGTAAGCATCTATAATGTTTAAAATATTAAATGCTTATTAAATATCAAAGTAAGCATCTATAATGTTTAAAATATTAAATGCTTATTAAATATCAAAGTAATCATCTATAATGTTTAAAATATTAAATGTTTATTAAATATCAAAGTAATCATCTATAATGTTTAAAATATTAAATGCTTATTAAATATCAAAGTAATCATCTATAATGTTTAAAATATTAAATGCTTATTAAATATCAAAGTAAGCATCTATAATGTTTAAAATATTAAATGCTTATTAAATATCAAAGTAAGCATCTATAATGTTTAAAATATTAAATGCTTATTAAATATCAAAGTAATCATCTATAATGTTTAAAATATTAAATGCTTATTAAATATCAAAGTAATCATCTATAATGTTTAAATATTAAATGCTTATTAAATATCAAAGTTAGCATCTATAATGTTTAAAATATTAAATGCTTATTAAATATCAAAGTAATCATCTATAATGTTTAAAATATTAAATGCTTATTAAATATCAAAGTAATCATCTATAATGTTTAAAATATTAAATGCTTATTAAATATCAAAGTAAGCATCTATAATGTTTAAAATATTAAATGTTTATTAAATATCAAAGTAATCATCTATAATGTTTAAAATATTAAATGCTTATTAAATATCAAAGTAATCATCTATAATGTTTAAAATATTAAATGCTTATTAAATATCAAAGTAAGCATCTATAATGTTTAAAATATTAAATGCTTATTAAATATCAAAGTAAGCATCTATAATGTTTAAAATATTAAATGCTTATTAAATATCAAAGTAATCATCTATAATGTTTAAAATATTAAATGCTTATTAAATATCAAAGTAATCATCTATAATGTTTAAAATATTAAATGCTTATTAAATATCAAAGTAATCATCTATAATGTTTAAAATATTAAATGTTTATTAAATATCAAAGTAATCATCTATAATGTTTAAAATATTAAATGCTTATTAAATATCAAAGTAATCATCTATAATGTTTAAATATTAAATGCTTATTAAATATCAAAGTTAGCATCTATAATGTTTAAAATATTAAATGCTTATTAAATATCAAAGTAATCATCTATAATGTTTAAAATATTAAATGCTTATTAAATATCAAAGTAAGCATCTATAATGTTTAAAATATTAAATGTTTATTAAATATCAAAGTAATCATCTATAATGTTTAAAATATTAAATGCTTATTAAATATCAAAGTAATCATCTATAATGTTTAAAATATTAAATGCTTATTAAATATCAAAGTAAGCATCTATAATGTTTAAAATATTAAATGCTTATTAAATATCAAAGTAATCATCTATAATGTTTAAAATATTAAATGCTTATTAAATATCAAAGTAATCATCTATAATGTTTAAAATATTAAATGCTTATTAAATATCAAAGTAATCATCTATAATGTTAAAATATTAAATTCTTATTAAATATCAAAGTAATCATCTATAATGTTTAAAATATTAAATGCTTATTAAATATCAAAGTAATCATCTATAATGTTTAAAATATTAAATGCTTATTAAATATCAAAGTAATCATCTATAATGTTTAAAATATTAAATGCTTATTAAATATCAAAGTTAGCATCTATAATGTTTAAAATATTAAATGCTTATTAAATATCAAAGTAATCATCTATAATGTTTAAAATATTAAATGCTTATTAAATATCAAAGTAAGCATCTATAATGTTTAAATATAATGTTTAAAATATTAAATGCTTATTAAATATCAAAGTAATCATCTATAATGTTTAAAATATTAAATGTTTATTAAATATCAAAGTAATCATCTATAATGTTTAAAATATTAAATGCTTATTAAATATCAAAGTAATCATCTATAATGTTTAAAATATTAAATGCTTATTAAATATCAAAGTAAGCATCTATAATGTTTAAAATATTAAATGCTTATTAAATATCAAAGTAAGCATCTATAATGTTTAAAATATTAAATGCTTATTAAATATCAAAGTAATCATCTATAATGTTTAAAATATTAAATGCTTATTAAATATCAAAGTAATCATCTATAATGTTTAAAATATTAAATGCTTATTAAATATCAAAGTTAGCATCTATAATGTTTAAAATATTAAATGCTTATTAAATATCAAAGTAATCATCTATAATGTTTAAAATATTAAATGCTTATTAAATATCAAAGTAATCATCTATAATGTTTAAAATATTAAATGCTTATTAAATATCAAAGTAAGCATCTATAATGTTTAAAATATTAAATGTTTATTAAATATCAAAGTAATCATCTATAATGTTTAAAATATTAAATGCTTATTAAATATCAAAGTAATCATCTATAATGTTTAAAATATTAAATGCTTATTAAATATCAAAGTAAGCATCTATAATGTTTAAAATATTAAATGCTTATTAAATATCAAAGTAAGCATCTATAATGTTTAAAATATTAAATGCTTATTAAATATCAAAGTAATCATCTATAATGTTTAAAATATTAAATGCTTATTAAATATCAAAGTAATCATCTATAATGTTTAAAATATTAAATGCTTATTAAATATCAAAGTAATCATCTATAATGTTTAAAATATTAAATGTTTATTAAATATCAAAGTAATCATCTATAATGTTTAAAATATTAAATGCTTATTAAATATCAAAGTAATCATCTATAATGTTTAAATATTAAATGCTTATTAAATATCAAAGTTAGCATCTATAATGTTTAAAATATTAAATGCTTATTAAATATCAAAGTAATCATCTATAATGTTTAAAATATTAAATGCTTATTAAATATCAAAGTAAGCATCTATAATGTTTAAAATATTAAATGTTTATTAAATATCAAAGTAATCATCTATAATGTTTAAAATATTAAATGCTTATTAAATATCAAAGTAATCATCTATAATGTTTAAAATATTAAATGCTTATTAAATATCAAAGTAAGCATCTATAATGTTTAAAATATTAAATGCTTATTAAATATCAAAGTAATCATCTATAATGTTTAAAATATTAAATGCTTATTAAATATCAAAGTAAATTAAATATCAAAGTAATCATCTATAATGTTTAAAATATTAAATGCTTATTAAATATCAAAGTAATCATCTATAATGTTTAAAATATTAAATGCTTATTAAATATCAAAGTAAGCATCTATAATGTTTAAAATATTAAATGCTTATTAAATATCAAAGTAAGCATCTATAATGTTTAAAATATTAAATGCTTATTAAATATCAAAGTAATCATCTATAATGTTTAAAATATTAAATGCTTATTAAATATCAAAGTAATCATCTATAATGTTTAAAATATTAAATGCTTATTAAATATCAAAGTAATCATCTATAATGTTTAAAATATTAAATGCTTATTAAATATCAAAGTAAGCATCTATAATGTTTAAAATATTAAATGCTTATTAAATATCAAAGTAATCATCTATAATGTTTAAAATATTAAATGCTTATTAAATATCAAAGTAATCATCTATAATGTTTAAAATATTAAATGCTTATTAAATATCAAAGTAATCATCTATAATGTTTAAAATATTAAATGTTTATTAAATATCAAAGTAATCATCTATAATGTTTAAAATATTAAATGCTTATTAAATATCAAAGTAATCATCTATAATGTTTAAAATATTAAATGCTTATTAAATATCAAAGTAATCATCTATAATGTTTAAAATATTAAATGCTTATTAAATATCAAAGTAAGCATCTATAATGTTTAAAATATTAAATGCTTATTAAATATCAAAGTAATCATCTATAATGTTTAAAATATTAAATGCTTATTAAATATCAAAGTAATCATCTATAATGTTTAAAATATTAAATGCTTATTAAATATCAAAGTAATCATCTATAATGTTTAAAATATTAAATGCTTATTAAATATCAAAGTAAGCATCTATAATGTTTAAAATATTAAATGTTTATTAAATATCAAAGTAATCATCTATAATGTTTAAAATATTAAATGTTTATTACATATCAAAGTAATCATCTATAATGTTTAAAATATATTAAATGTTTATTAAATATCAAAGTAATCATCTATAATTATTAAAAATAAGTAGCAACATTTCAATATCCATCATGGCACCAAATAAAGATACTCTATATGAAAAACATGAACAGATTCTAGATGTTCCTGAGCTTGGATCACTAAACAAGATGAGTAGTTTTATTAAGCTGCTTGGATGCATAAATCACATGTTTTAATGCAGAGCCACAAAAACGTTTGAATTTCCTGACATTAGAAAGAAAGACAATAATATCAAAGCACAGACACTGGATTAGTTTGGATCAGGATCACGTGGGAATGGCTGTATGTGGTCACCCACTATCAACCCCAGAAACTGCATAGCAAGAGCCTAGCAACCACCTTTAGCAAACAACCTGAACTGACCAAACTACTGTTTTTTAAACAACACTTTAAGTTTGCTTTAAGACAAACCAGCATAAATTTGTCTCTTTTATCTAGTTATTGCATTTTTTTCTTGATTGCTAGCACACAATTCATGAAAGGACTCACAATTTTCTCACAACTGTAAGAACAATCTCAAGAATACACAATAACTTGCACAAACCTCAAACATCCAGGTCAAAATAAAATAATCTTGGCAAAAAAACACATTCTCTTTCGTGAAAAGCTAATTTTGGCATTAGATGATGCACAAAACCTAAAACACACGAACTACTTTCCTGCCCAGTGAACACTAGTGAGATCAATTCACAACACTATTACAGAAAACAAGTATTATTTTGCAGATCAATGTCTATTACAGTATAAAACATAAATCATTTTACTGCTGTAAAATGATCTTACTGTAGATGAAAAGCACTAGAAAAAAAGTTCAATTAAATCTGCAAGCAGTGATGAAATGGCCCTCGCACCCATTCTTCACCCATTTTTTTTTTTAATGTGTTAGAAAATGTGTTACAGAGACATCAAAGTACACTATATAACATCAAATATGTAACCATAAATTCTAGAAAAAATATTTAAATGTTTACAAATTTTTAACTGCTTTTTGTTTCAAAGAATATTGTATAGAGTCAATATAATGTTCAAATTATCTCTTAAAAGATATAAAACAGGGTTTGGTCGGCAATATGCATTTAACTATATAAATATAGGAGGACTACGTCAGTCATTTGTATGTGCCACACTTCCTGCTACCAGCTGGTGGCGATATGACTATAACTGATTATAAGTTTTAAGAGAAAACTCTTGACTAAGAACTTTTACTGCTATTTAGGTTCATTGGTTAAACATTAACTATGAACTAACCATGAGAAATATATTTGTTACTCTTTTTACTAATCTTCGTTAACATTAGCTAATAAAAATACATGTGTATGTTTATGTTAGTTCACAGTGCATGAAGTAATTTTAACAAAATTTTAATAATGTATTAGTAAATGTTGAAATTAACAGATTAATACATGCTGTATAAGTGCAGTTCATTATTAGTTCATGTAAAGTGTTACCGAACTCTTTGTGTCAAGATAAAGTGTTTTGTGAATATGGCTTCAAGGTTATTGAAAATTCAAAAACTCAAGTTGCTAAACATGGCTTACCTTAAGTTTAACCCTTATGTACTGTTGGGGATGTTTTCATCCACTAGGAGAATTTTTGAGTCTTAATTTGGCAAATGGAATGATTTTTGGTGACAAATCTTATTTTGACACATATTTTGGGAAAATGCTTTGAAAATTTTCAAAAACTCAACAGAACTCTGTGGGCAAATTCACTACCCTTTCGTTATGTTCGTGGCTGAAAACAGCCACTACTTTAACTGCTTTAAAAATGTATCAGATAAAAAAAATTTTTTTTAATTTTTTTTTGCTTATATCTATTAATCAACCTCGGTCCTGATCAAAACTACTAATTTAAAAAAAAAAAAAAAAAAAAAAATGAGGATTTTAACTCTTTAATTGCCAAATTCATAAATGATGGCGCTGATTTGGGGGAAAAAAACACACAAAATGACTTATTTTCAGTATAAAATGTGATTGTGGATTGGATTTTTTTTAACCTTTTATCACAGTCTTGGACATGTCAAAGAGTAGAAACAACATTGGCTTTGATGCATTGTTAGTTTTTGTGCAGCATCAGATTTACTGTTCGTGGCTGTTTTTGCCCCATTGACTTCCATTATAACCACATTTTTTTGAAAGCAAAGCCATGACAATCATATTACTAAGCAATCACTAAGAGGATAAAATAGGTATCATTTTAAAGCTTTTTAATGCATCCAACCATTTTGTTCAACTCTTAAAAAATGCTGAGTTATCACTCTAAAACGGAGTGTACTGCCAGTGGATACATATAGGGATGTGGCATTTGAAATCACGTTTTCGCACATAACTTCATGAAACATGCATGGATTGTAAGAAATTGCCCATCGTTATTTACAGCAGAAGCTCATGTTTAAAAAGAGCCCAAACTCAACATAATCCATCACTCAGATATAAAGATATTACTCATGAAGTTACATATAATGCACACAAAAGCCCAAAGACGCACATGTATCTAAGGAAAAACAAAGTTGGCTTTTTCGCTTGTAACTTCATGAAACATACTTCGATAACAGAAAGTTGTTTTCAGAAGATTCTCACGATTAAAAATAGCCCAAAGTCATCAAAATCCATCGGTCCGATCTAAAGATATGGCTCATTGAGTTCGACCACAAAAAAACCCACAGACGCAGTTAGCTAAGTATATACACATGAAGCACTTGCGTTACGTTTAAGCTCGTAACTTCAATCCCACAGTGTTGTTTTCAGAAGATTCTCACGATTAAAAAGAGCCCAAAGTCAGATATTTCTCATTGGGTTCGATCAGAAAAAGTGCGCAGTTAGCTAAGTGTGTGTGTGTGTGTGAGAGAGAGAGAGAGAGAGAGAGAAAGAGAGAGAGAGATCTGAAAACACACATATATACACACACACACACACACAAAAGTGTATTACTGAAGGATTTTAAAGTTTTAAACTGGCTTTATAATCAAGAAAAGACAAGCATTTCACACATAGGCCGTCTGTGCTTCTCACTATCAAAAGGCAGCAGGTGCAGAAATACATGCACTTACTTTGTTTTTGTTAAGTCTGCATTTCTCACCATCAAAGGGCAGAAGATGCATAAATACACTTTGTTTCAGTTTACTCCATGTAGTTCTGAGAGCTGAGGTGCATATTTTGATTTTCTCAAGGTGATTTGATGTAAGGTCTCTCTCACACTCTCTCCATATAACTCCATGTAAAAGCCAGAAACGAAGCTTTTTTTTTGCACATGCCTATCTAAATGGTTAATGGTGCCACCTGGTTATCAACAGTAAAAAATACTCATTTTGCCTCTTCCCAAAAGGGAAAACCACCAACAATCAAAAATGCATAATAATATGCTGTCATGGCTTTGCAATCAAAAATTATGGTTATAATGGAAGTCAATGGGGCAAAAACAGCCACGAACAGTAAATGAGGGAGAAAAAGTTAAAATCTGATGCTGCACAAAAACTAACAATGCATCAAAGCCAATGTTGTTTCTAATCTTTGACATGTCCAAGACTGTGATAAAAGGCAAAAAAAAAAATCCAGTCCACGATCACATTTTATATTGAAAATAAGTCATTTTGTGTGTATTTTTCCCCAAATCAGTGACATCATTTATGAATTTGACAATTAAAGAGTTAAAATCCTGATTTTTTAAAATAAAATTGTAGTTTTGATCAGGACTGAGGTTGATTAATAGATTTAAGCAAAAACATTTGAAAAATATTTATCTGATACATTTTTAAAGCAGTTAAAAGTAGTGGCTGTTTTCAGCCACAAACATAACGAAAGGGTAGTGAATTTGAACAATGCACAAGGGTTAAACCATGACGTTCCACAAGTCTGAGAAAACATCACACAACCATTATTAGGCAGTAGAGGGCGATGCTCAATATTTTACAGGGATTGATTACCTTGAAGTAATTTACTAAATAAAAATACATTATTTATGCCAACACATTACAACAAGGCTCCATTTGTTAACATTATTAGTTAACATGAACAAACAATATAAAATACCAAGCATTTTTTAATCTTCGTTCATTTCAACATTTATCATTAAAATCAAATGTGTTCATTTTAATGGACCTGAGCTAACTAACAATGAACATTTGTATTTTTTACCAGCACCAACACAGATAAATATTGTAACAAATGCATTGCTCTTAGTTTGTTAGTTAATGCACTAGTTAACTAACGGGACCATATTTGTAATCGATAGCACTTATCTTTTAATTTCTCATATTCCCAAATATGATTCAGCAGATCTTATGATTAAAAAAAAAAACGGACTCAAAACCACAGAAGGTTTGCAAAACTATTTTATTTACAAGTCAAAATGGCTCAAAAGCAGCCACAGCTTATGCTCATGCAAACTGTGGACAATTTACTGTAGTGCGACAATGTGGTGTGAGGAGCTGACAGGCAACTGTCTCCCTCCTCTGCATAGAAGACAATGTACAGGAGATCTCATGGAGTTTATTAGACCTCAGAAGGTGGAGAAGTGTCCTCGCTGCCTGGTGTCTACAACCAGACACAAATGATGTATGAAAGTGGCGTTCTAGAACTGCTTGCCAATCTGTGTGTTGGCACTACATCATTATAAGGCTTTAAGCTCTATAATACAAGGCAAGATGACAGCAGCCTCAGAGATCTGCATTACATGCTATCAAACATGACTAACCGAGTGTCCTCCACTTAAAGCTGAAGCGTGACAAAAAGAAACAAGCATTCTCATGAAAGAAACGGGGTGCAGATCAACCACATTAGATTACTTTCAATTCGTTATTGATTCTAGCACTTAACTCCATAATTCATGGAAAAGTTCACTCTGAAATGTAAATTCTGATATAATTTACTCACCTTTCTGTCATTCTAACCCAACATGATTTTCTTTGGATGTTATCTTGTAAGCCACGAGATAAATTAAGTTGTAATTCACTAGAAAAAAAAAAAAGCTTTTACAATAAATGGTTCCATTTGATCGCATTAGTTAACTACATTAAACGTGAAGTTAGAAAAATTGCATTTAATAATCGTGAACTAACATCGAGCAGTTGTATTTATTATCTAACTTTATGATCCGTAAATACTAGAACCAATGTATTAAATGCAATGACTGTGGTTACGTGTTACCCAAAAAAGCTCTCAAATCTCATTCAGGCAAATTTTGACTTGGTTTGATGTTTTTACGGTGCTTTTGCGTTAGCAAAAAGCTGCATTTCTCATGTCTGATTGCAACACATTTTAATGCTTGGAGTCATTGTACGGCTTCAGCAGACTCAAGATACAAGTTGTGAGGAATATTTGCTGTAGTTTTTTTTTTTTTTTTTTTAATTCCTTGTGCTCTACATCCCTTTTCCCTCTACAGACAATCTTTGTTAGAAAAAGAGCAGCCTGGACATTCCACTAAACATCTTTTTGCATTGACCAGAGGAAACACGAGTGGAGTAAATAATGACAGAATTTTCATTTTTGGTGACCTATCGTCCTCTAAGCCAGAGTTTTTCAACCCTGCTCCAGGAGATCCCCCTGTCCTGGAGAGTTCAGCTCCAACCCTAACCAAACACCTGAACCGACTGATCGAGCTCTTCAGGATCACTTGAAAATCATATTGGTGTGAAATTCAGTTGCGCTGAAGCGGGTCGGGTATAAACTTTCCAGGACAGTGGGTCAGCAGGAGCTCTAAGCAGTGGGTAATACAGGAATGGTTAGAATTAAATGCAAAACATCTTCTAAAATGCTGATGCCCTCACTCACTAGCAAATATGTACACTTTCAACTACATACTACGACACATTTAAAATATCAGAGGACTTTTGAGAACTTCACCGCCTTTGGAGCCACGACCCGACCCAACCCATCTCACAGTGCGGCAGTACGGCTCTGCAACATCTGCAACCGATGAATATTCAGTGTATTTTCAGATAAGACAGGAAACGAGAGAGGACGAGGGCAGGAATGCAGGATCAGAGATAAATGTGGATGAAGAGACAGGAAGTGGGAGTGTGGAGTGAAGGACAGCAGCAGGTATCAGCCAGCCAGTTTGCTGGCCACCAGAGAGGGTTTCCTCTGCGGCAGGTCCTGAGGGGTGGGGATGTGGTCTCCGGTGATTTCGGCCTTCTCCGTCTGCGCCGCTGGAAGCTGCTTGTTCTTGATCTTGGCCTTCGCCATGTTGTAGTCGCCAGAGTCGAAGTACTTTGGCTGGGAAAGAAAGCAGTCGAGGAGAATTTGTTTGCGTGAGTGAAATATGGCACGGTAAACATTATTTCTGTTCCAAAGTAAATAAACATTCATTCTACTGTGTGTACTGTGCAATTTATTATATATATATATATACAGTACTGTGCAAAAGTTTTAGGCAGGTGTGAAAAAATGCTGTAAAGTAAGAATGCTTTCAAAAATAGACATGTTAATAGTTTATATTTATCAATTAACAAAATGCAAAGTGAGTGAACAGAAGAAAAATCTACATCAAATCAATATTTGGTGTGACCACCCTTTGCCTTCAAAACAGCATCAATTCTTCTAGGTACACTTGCACACAGTTTTTGAAGGAACTCGGCAGGTAGGTTGGCCCAAACATCTTGGAGAACTAACCACAGTTCCTCTGTGGATTTAGGCAGCCTCAGTTGCTTCTCTCTCTTCATGTAATCCCAGACAGACTCGATGATGTTGAGATCAGGGCTCTGTGGGGGCCATACCATCACTTCCAGGACTCCTTGTTCTTCTTTACACTGAAGATAGTTCTTAATGACTTTCGCTGTATGTTTGGGGTCGTTGTCATGCTGCAGAATAAATTTGGGGCCAATCAGATGCCTCCCTGATGGTATTGCATGATGGATAAGTATCTGCCTGTACTTCTCAGCATTGAGGATACCATTAATTCTGACCAAATCCCCAACTCCATTTGCAGAAATGCAGCCCCAAACTTGCAAGGAACCTCCACCATGCTTCACTGTTGCCTGCAGACACTCATTCGTGTACCGCTCTCCAGCCCTTCGGCGAACAAACTGCCTTCTGCTACAGCCAAATATTTCAAATTTTGACTCATCAGTCCAGAGCACCTGCTGCCATTTTTCTGCACCCCAGTTCCTGTGTTTTCGTGCATAGTTGAGTCGCTTGGCCTTGTTTCCACGTCGGAGGTATGGCTTTTTGGCCGCAAGTCTTCCATGAAGGCCACTTCTGACCAGACTTCTCCGGACAGTAGATGGGTGTACCAGGGTCCCACTGTTTTCTGCCAATTGTGAGCTAATGGCACTGCTCGACATCTTCCGATTGCGAAGGGAAGTAAGCATGATGTGTCTTTCATCTGCTGCAGTAAGTTTCCTTGGCCGACCACTGCGTCTACGGTCCTCAACGTTGCCTGTTTCTTTGTGCTTCTTCAAAAGAGCTTGGACAGCACATCTGGAAACCCCTGTCTGCCTTAAAATTTCTGCCTGGGAGAGACCTTGCTGATGCAGTATAACTACCTTGTGTCTTGTTGCTGTGCTCAGTCTTGCCATGGTGTATGACTTTTGACAGTAAACTGTCTTCAGCAACCTCACCTTGTTAGCTGAGTTTGGCTGTTCCTCACCCAGTTTTATTCCTCCTACACAGCTGTTTCTGTTTCAGTTAATGATTGTGTTTCAACCTACATATTGAATTGATGATCATTAGCACCTGTTTGGTATAATTGTTTAATCATACACCTAACTATATGCCTACAAAATCCCTGACTTTGTGCAAGTGTACCTTGAAGAATTGATGCTGTTTTGAAGGTAAAGGGTGGTCACACCAAATATGGATTTGATTTAGATTTTTCTTCTGTTCACTCACTTTGCATTTTGTTAATTGATAAATATAATCTATTACCAAGTTTCTTTTTGAAAGCATTCTTACTTTACAGCATTTTTTCACACCTGCCTAAAACTTTTGCACAGTACTGTATATATACACACACACACACAATATATATGCAAATATTTCTAAAATATATACATGTATGTGTGTGTATTTATATAAACAAGTGTACACAGCACACACATATATTATATAAACACAAACATTTATTTTGGATAAGATTAATTGCGCTTAATAAAATAAAATCGTAATTTTTTCAGAACGATTGACCGATTCATGACTAGTCAACTTAAAAACATTACTACTACATGATTCAAGTAACATTCTCTTTATTAACCATCTGGTTAAAAAAAAAAAAAAAAAAAAGAGTTGAATTCCAAGTGCACCACACATGAAGTGATCAACATGGTGTAAATGTAAAAGGACTTATTTGTTAAATATCTTTTCAGAAAATATGTATGAAATATGAAGGCAAATGTTATACAAATTTATCAAACATATCCTATATACTCAGAAAAACCTATAAAATTAAAAATTACATATTTCTAAGCCAAAAAGTAATAACCAGTAATAGGCTATTATCAACAGCAAATGCTTTGTAAAAACAGAAAATAACATCACAACATCATGCAAACATGAAATATTAAACATAAAGAAGGTTTTTGCATTCCATTGAGCAATTTTTCCCACTGTTTATGGCGGACATGTTTGGCTGTTGTACTCATGTCTCGCGTTTTTGAAACGGCATTCTAAAGACGCGGCTGTCAAGTTAAAAAAAAGATAAATTCGCATGTAATAGCTTTTTTCCCCAGTCCACAGCCTGCATCTCGTTTTTTCTCAACGCATTAATGCATTTCTGAGTGAACAGCCACTTAAGACCAGTGATGTGTTCTACATCACAGGAGAGCAGTTAATCAGGTGCGCCATCATGTGGTCGGATCATTTTCTTTTCTAAAAGTTAAAGTTTTATTTAGCTTTTAGTATGAATAAGTTAGCCTTAAGGTTATGAATAACCTGGTGTGTTCCAAAATAATTACAAAATTTGCATTTAGGAGATATAAGCTTCCGCTAAAATGGATCACTGATTTTCATCACATCACACTTCAGCTTCCCATCAAATCTTCTGTCCAATCAAATGCTCTCTAGAATCTGAAGTCCCGCCCCTCCTACAGTATAAACAGACACTCAAGCTGCGGCTGAAACTGGTCATTAGTTCACACGTTTACGAGGTTTTACTGAGTTCAACGACTCTGGCCGAGATGTGGCATAAATGTTTCTCCTGTTTCAGGAGAAATTATGTCAACACATGCTGCATATTCCATGGCAATTCACTGGGCCTTTAACGGTTATCACTGCTGTATTATCAACATGTCTAATTGTAACGTTTCCTAACATTTTTATTCAAAATCACGATTTCTTGATTTAAAAATAATAAAATTAAGGCAAAACTTTAAACTTGAATTAATCTGAGAAAAAACACGGAAAAATCGCCCAGTCCTAATGGTGATTAATTGTTTGAGAAATATTATTACTATTTAAAAGAACCATTTTACATACAAGTATATTTAAAAATATTATTTATTCCGGTGATGGGAAAGCTAATTTTTCAGCATCATTACTCGTCTTCAGCATAACATGATCCTTTGGAAATCATTCTAATATGCTGATTTGCTGCATTTTTATTATCATAAATGTTGAGAACAGCTTTTGCTGCTTAAAAGTTTTGTGGAAACTGTGATACATTACCATTCAAAAGTTTATGCAACATTAGTTATTTATTTACTAAATTAACGGTTTAAAATGAACTTGTTCTTTTAAACTTTCTATTAAATCAAGGAAATCTGACCAATAAATAAATAAATAAATAAAGTATCTCATTTTCCACAAAGTATTAAGCAGTTGGTATGGGCATTTTTCAAAAATATTGTCTTCAAATATTTGGGCCCGTAAAAAAAACGAATATTCATTCATTTAAATGACGCTTCAACAAGATTTTGTCACCAATTCTGAACAAGCTTATGATTAGCCAATATACACAAGCTTACATTATATCTTAAGGTTCAAAACATTAAGTGTAAACCAAAAATATAAAAGAAAAAAAGCATTTAAGGTCAAGCAGCACAAACGGGAAAAACGCTAATAAAGCAAACAGCACCAGTTATCATATAGAACATACGTATACACTTGAGTCAATATATGGTTATCGTTTTTATACTGTTTCACACGTTCATGTTGAGAAAAACAATAATAGCCACATGCTTAGATGAGAAAACGCCGCAGACACAGTGCATTTAGTTTTAGTGCTTAACTGCATTTACAGCCAGCAAAGCAAGTTTGAATAATATTTTTATAAGGGGGGAATAAGGGGTAGTTGTGGCTTAGTGGTGAGGGAGTTGAGCTTGTAATCAGAAGGTTGCTGGTTCGATTCCCATGCCGACAGGAATTGAAAGTGGGGATTGTGAATGAACAGCATTCTCTCCACCTTCGATACCATGACTAAAGTGCCCTTGAGCAAGACACCTAACCCCTAATTGCTCCCCTTGTAAGTCGCTTTGGATAAAAGCGTCTGCTAAATGATGAAAAATGAAAAAAAAAAAAATAATTATTTTTTGAAGATTAATTACAGATTACAATATTCGACTATTCTTGCACACCCCTATTAAGCAGCATAATTTTTCTCAACTTTGGTACCAGTACTATTAATTGAGCACCAAATCAGCATATTAAAATGATTTCTGAAGGATTGTGAGAGACTGAAGTAAAGATGCTGAAAATTCAACTTTGCGATAACAGGACTAAATTATATAAATATTTCACAATATTGCTATTCCTACTTTATTTTGATCCACTGAATGTAGCCTTGGTGAGCAGAAAAGACGTCTTTTAAAAACATTAAACAAAGCATTTATTTCTTGACTGGTAGAGTACATCCACCACAGAGTTTAATTTTCTCAAACTGTAACAGTTCTCACGCCATCTGTAGCTCATGACTCAGTCACATGATGTCGTGATGTTCTACTGTCTAAAGACCTATGATCTGTATCTTTTCTTATAAGCCAGTGGTCTATTAACAGAACTGGGATGAAACGGTATGAATGAATCTCACCCCCTTCTGCAGTCTTTTTCTGAGCAGATCGGATCCGCCGGGTTTATTACCCAGGTGAGGGTATTTGGCCTTCAGTTTGGCTTCCTCCATTTTTTCTGGACAGAACTTATTGTCCTCATCCTGTGAGAAAACACACACACATCACTTTCATATTTTAATGCAGTATATTTAGGAAATTAAAGCACCATTTAAAAATGACAAATATCTCAAGAACTAAACAAAATTATAAAATAATTCACAGATGTGTCATGCCTTACATCCTGCGTCATACATTGCATCAGTGGGTTGCTCATTTGATGCAAGTCGAGTTGCACAGTATGTGTACGGTCGTCTGCAGGAAGCTAGTTATTTGAATTTATAAAGTTTTAAATATGGATATTTTTTTCTTACAACAACGCATCGCTTCACTTCAAAAGGCCTTTATTAACCCACTGGAGCCGTGTGGATTACTCCGATTATGGATGAATGCTTTTTTCGCTTTTTTTCTACCCTCATTCACAACCATTATGAACCTTGGAAGACTAAGGCCCCAATCAGACAGAACGTGTTTTTTGCAATGAGAGGTGCCTTTTTTTGAATTGATTTCTATTAGCAGAATGAGTTCTGCGCTCATTTTTTTTGCGCCCCGGGTGCCTCGCGTTTTAACTGCCTGCTGCGCCTCGCATTTTTGCAGGAGCGCCTGAAGTTGAAAAAAAAAAAAAAAAAAAAAAAAAAAAAAAAAAAGTTTCGCGTTTTTTTTCATTGTCCAATCGAAATGAATGGAGAGATGGCTTTCCGTCGTGCTGACGAATAACCAGTGTCCAAAGAATTTACAGTTCTTTGGACACAGCAAAGATGGAGCTCTTTGCTTGCAATGCACATTTTTTTGGAGTTTCTGCTAATATAAAAGTTTAACAGCAAACCAAAGAACGCTCACGCTACACTGACAGGACAGCTGATTCAGTGGTTGCCAAGCTACATAAATAACCGCAGCGCAATGCTCTTTTTTTCTTTATTCTCTGGTAATTAGTTGTTTTTTTTGTTCTTGTTTACTAAATTTTTTTGAAGCTTAAATCAAACTTCATTATGTTGTGTGTAAACTCATACATAATTGTAAATCCCATCACAAAACTAGAGCAAGCAAATAACATTAGGTGCGATAAATGTAAAAAAAAAAAAAAAAAAACGAATCATTTCAGGCCCTGAGGCACAGAGGAAGAGGATTCTAGGTAGGGCTGGGAGAAAAAAAAAAAAAACTGAATTCATCTATTGTGATTTTTTTTGTTTACGATTTTAAAATCGATTTTTTTTTTTTTTTATTATTCCACAAGCGATATTAATTCATATTGTTTTATTTTAGTCCTTGCTTATAAACGAGGTCGACAGAAGTCACCCACTTTTGTTCCAACATCAGAATGCATTGACCCCCCACAAATAGATTTAAACGGTTCCGAAAATGGTTCTGGTGGGATGTGTGGGAGAAGTGCTGTATCCTTTAATAGTGATGTCTGACTTCAAAGTAGTTAACGCCTTTTGAAAACAGCGCGTCAAATAACGACTGTATCGTTTATATTATTTCACCACTAGGTGGTGACAAACGGCTGTTAAACATGTTTGTCACTGAATCATTTATTCAAGAGAATGTAGTACTGTAATATATGATGCTTATGAAATAAAACTCAGAAAGATGTGAAGAATTGTTTTTGTAAATATGACTCATACATCATGTACAGTTTGATTAAAAATTTTCCCTAAGGTCTAGCATTAAAAATACAGCAAAATCGAAATACAAATCGTTTCGGCACCCAAGTATCGTTATGGTGTTGAATCGGGAGATGGGTGTATCATTCCATCCCTAATTCTGGGGGTGGTACAAGCTTGGATAAAACTGGGTTTTACTAGGTTTCGTCCTGCCACCAAATCCATGCACACCACTGACCAATATAAGTCTCAAGCAGCTTGTGAGTCACAAGTACAAAAATGAGTGGCTTACTGCACTTAAACGGTCAAACACACAAAATTATGTCAAAATGCCGAGTATCCCGTTAAACAGTCAGTTTTGGAATCAAATTCATTTCCAAATGAAAGTTGCCAGTACATTTTGTCTGTGCATAAACTCTTAATCTAATATTCCTACTGTCTGCCATGATGATCAAAGAGCAAAAGACAAAGAAAATCACTATCTGCTCTTGACTGAATAACTTTAACTAGCTGTAAGCATTAATCTGCATTTAATTTTTACAATGAATTTATTTTACAATTGATTACTTTAATTTCTGTAGAATTTCTTAGCTGAATATACCCACCTGAAAAACATAAAGCCATGTTTATTTCATATCTCTCATTATTCTATTGCATTCATTTATTTGTTATTTTATTAGTCTTTTTACTTGCTTTTTTGTGAAAATAAAATTTTGCATTTAAGAAAAAGTAGATTTTTGTTTTAGTATGCCATCAACTATAGCTCTTTGAAAGAAAATCGGAATTGGTAATAGTTGGTATCGGCAGGTCACACTTCTAAAAAAAAAAAAAAAAAAAAAAGAAATCGAATCTCTAAAATCTTTTTCAAAACGCATTTCTGGAAATCCGTTTCAGTCTGACTGCTCCGATTGGATTTTGTGTGCTCTATATGACTTGTTCACACTACGTCAAACGTAATCGCCAGACATTTTTTTAAGAAAAACCGCTGAAAGTCACTGCAGAAACAAGGCTGTGTTATTGCAAAGAGGGTGTGCATTCTTTGTGGACATCCATGTTCCTCTTATTTTTGTGATGCTTGTCCTAGGCTACAAATGCACCAACTGAGCATGCGATGGAAAAACAACGTGGATGTCAAATTTGAAGAGAGTCTGTGATAAGAAATCCGTCGTTACCCGCACTTCCCTACAATTAAAATAATATAAAGATTATATTGTTAATTTAAAGGGCTGCTCGATTTATCTCCATTAAACCGCATGCAATTTGGCAAAGCCTGCGATTATTTTATGCGCAGCTTGTCAGAGCTTTATGGTTCTGATCAGTCATAAATGCGAAAGTGTGAAAATGTGAAAGCCAGAGTGCACTCTTCCGCAGAAACTCCAAATATGCCCTGCCATTGAAGTAGATAATGCACGTCATTCCACGAAATCCCTATGGGCACTATCGCTGTAGCTGAATAAACATGTCATTCTTTGATTAAACATGACTAACAAACACACGACTGCCTTATTCTGTGTAAGAAGCCTCATCATCTCACAGAAGGATGCCCAACTGTCGTTATGAAGTGAGTTTGGAGTAAAAACATGTTATTAAATGTTGACTTTCTTTGGAAAAGATCTTAATAAATGCATCTCATATCGAAAAGATGTTTGACGCGTGTTGCTTTTTCAAATGTATATTATATGAAACTCTAACTCGCAGTGCTTTCAGATGGATTAGCATTTGGAGCCATACATCATTGACAAGCTGTGCATTAAAAAAAAAAATAATCGCACTAAGAATTGTGTTTAAGCGCGATTTCAATGTTATTCTTCGTATCGTGCAGCCCTCAATATAGACAGCCAGATGTGCAATAATAATGATGTGCAATGGTCCATGTTTTTTTTACTCTTCAAGTCAATCTACTGGAACACGTCTGCCGAGCAAGTAATCCGTGTATGACTCCGTACTGAAGTGAAACCGAGGCTTAAAGGGGGCGGTCACACTGTACTTTTCTTTCCATTGACTTCCATTCAAATGCATGCGACTGCGTCAGACCGGAAACGCACACTCGTGCGAAAAGTTTCGCATTTCGTTGCGTTCTAAAGTTCAAGTTTGGTGAACTCTGACACACACGTCATAATCCCACAGGAAGCTTGCACTCCAGACTATCCAGACCATTTGCTGAGGCTGTGGATTACATATAATAGTGTTGTAAATAATGTTCAGTTTCTTGCATAGACCGATTGTTTTGCTTCATAAGACACACACACAGTGTATAATCAGGAGCCACGGGCATAAATTTTGTTTTGCCTGTATATGATTTTTTGACTACCAACTTGACTTGAACTTTGACTCGAATCATACGGATACCAAGAACCATGGTTTCAGAAAAAAATCTTAATATATAATAACAAAATATAATATAAAATAAATATAATAAAAAATAAAAATCTTTACTGTTCTACTGAAGAAAAAAAAAAGAAAAGAAAGAAAGACACCTACATCTTGGATGGCCTGATGATGAGTAAAATTAACAGCAAATTTTCATTTTTGGGTGAACTATCCCTTTAAGTGTCAAAAATTTTTTCAAAACCAAGAAAAATAAAATCATATGCTCAAATGCTAAAACAATTTTGAATTTCATTTCATTTTTAGGGCAGCGTAGTCTGAAAATTTATTAGGAACTTTCTAGAATTTATTCATTATTTACAATGAAACGACGGTGCCGTTTTATTCATTGTTTGGTCGTTCAGAATTAAATCATTCAAAAGTCTTTATGTAAATCCCTATGGATCTCTCTTAGCTGATGTATACATTCACAGACTGACAAGATGCAGGTTATAAAACACATTTAAGGTCAATACTGTTCAACAGTTAACTTAGCTTCACATGCTAACTGCTAGCTAACATCACCACAACCCAATCTAGAACAAAACAAGCCAACTGCAGCATTATTATGAACCACATCTCAACATATACATGTCTATTTACCTATCAGGTGGTTTAATACAGCTGGTCATTTCAAAGATTCAATCAGAATGTGGCATTTGATGTTAGAAGGCCTTTATACATCAGTGGAGAGCAGCAGGCTTTAAACAATACTTAAACACAGTAGCCAGACAGAAAATAAAGCAATCATCACATCTATCAACGATATTACAGTAAGTTTATGCGACATTTGCCTTCTATTCAGAGTCTCTTTGATTTAATCGGACTTATTGGAGTCTGTAAATACTGTTATGTAGCGGAAAAGCTCAAATCTGACTGTACAGCGAATTGATTTCATATTCTTAAAATATACTTACTTTCTGCTCCTCCACATTCGCTTCCTCAGGCTTTGTGTCCTCCATTTACTCTTATATAATCGGTCTGTGATGTTTAAAAATCACAATCTGAGCTCCTGATCCGCGGACTACTGTACTAAAGCCCGCTCACGAATGTACCAATCCTACAATGTTGAAGGCGGGATCATGAATATTAACCAGGCCACGTGACGTTCGCAAGTTGAAGGCTTATGAATAGTAATTACGTAACGTACAGCTTGCTGGACTTACACGCGTTCGCTGAAAAATCCGTGTTTTAGGCCTTCATTCTACAAATGTAGATAATGTAGAAATGTAAATATGAATAGGCTAACTTTGACACTGTTTTACCTGCACTGCCGTAATACAGTAATATATATCTTCATATATATATATATATATATATATATATATATATATATATATATATATATATATACACACACACACAATAAATGGAAATTGAAATATATATACACAGGGCTGGGTGGGTTACTTTTAAAATGTATTTCTACACAGATTAAAAAATACATGCTTTTAAAAAGTCATTTGTAACGTATTTCGTTACATTGCTCAAGTTTTGTAACTTCATCTAAATACTTTAGAATACTTTGGAATACTAATAAGTGTGGATCAAACACAAAAAAGGTAACTGCAAGTTTTTATCTCGCAATTCTGACTTTTCCCCTCAGAATTGCGTGAAATAAAGTTGCAATTGTGAGTTATAAAGTCAGAATTATGAGATATAAACCTGCAATATTGAGAAAAGTAAGAATTATGAGATATAAACTCACAATATTGAGAAAAGTCAGAATTATGACATATAAACTGACAATATTGAGAAAAGTCAGGATTATGAGAAATAAACTCGCAATATTGAGAAAAATCTAAATTATGAGATATAAATTGACAATATTGAGAAAAGTCAGAATTATGAGATATAAACTCACAATATTGAGAAAAGTCACAATTATGAGATATAAACTCACATACTAAATTCACAATTGCAAGAAAATATTGCAAGTTTATATCTCCCAATTCTGACTTTATAACTTGCAATTGTGAGTTTAAATCTCGCAATTCTGAGAAAAAGAAGTCAGAATTGTGAAATACAAACTCATAATTGTGAGAGGAAAATAACAAATTGTGATAAAAAGTTGCAGTGACGAGTGAATTATAAAATGACTCACAAACAACTATCACAAAACATGAAAACAGGTGTGGATCATCAGGTCATGACAGGACAGTTAAGTTAAGTTGACTGTTGGGCAATTTTTTTTATAAAATCAGTCATTTGGTCTTGTTCAGGACAGTACAAAAAAAAAAAAATATTATGTTCCCTCTTAAAAGTATTAAAATGTTGATGAAACTTAACTCCGCTTTTTCAGACTGTCAGAGTCAGAGAATCACTAATTGCTGTTTAAATGACATTAAAACTCAAAGTAATCACTTTGGTAATCTAAAATACTTTTCAGATGTAACTGTAATCTGATTAACACCCATTTAAAATGAAACTGTAATGAAAAACAGTTACTCAAATTTTGTATTTTAAATGCGTAACTAAGTTACTTGTATTTCGTTACTCCCCAACCCTGTATATATATATATATATATATATATATATATATATATATATATATATACACATACATATTTCAATTCCCATTTATTGTCACATATATATAAACAGAAGACACACACACACACACACACACATATATATACATATACATACATACATATAAAATTTTTGTTGTACCGTCGCTACAGTAATGTAAATGTAAATATTACAACAGTAAAAATCTGTCTGTAAGGCTGTAACAAGTAGAGGTGGCTGTGGTGGATTTTGAGAGTCCTACTTTTGTAATTTTTAATACATTTAGAATAAATTTAAATTTAGTCCACAGGGGGGGAAAAATTGAATTTATAGGGATTTTTGACAATCACAATTTTACAATTTGTCAAATTAGTTGACCAGTGATCAATTGAACTGGCCAAAACTATCAACTCTTTTGTTTTGTTACTTTGCACAGTTTTTAACAGCTTAAGAAATTAAATTTAAAGTGTAAAAGTCAAGACATTTCTCTTTATATACAGCCAAGACTTATTTAACTATTCTGATACACAGCAACTAATTTAACACGTTGAGGAAAGCTAAGAAAAGAAAAGAAATTACGTTTGCATACCTTTTGGTTCACTCGACCCTGTGACCCTGAACTCCCAGTGTGACGATTATCTGAAGCCTACTTAGAATCACACCATCGCCTCACTGCTGCCTCAAAAGTATTCGCATCAACCTGGACTTTTCTTGAGGAAGAAGATGCTTTATTTGCTTTGAATTATTGGATTCATCATGTTTCAGCGACCCATGTGGAGTGGAATTATTATTGGTGCTTGCCTAAGGCAAGCATCAATCTTGTTATTCTGCCGGACAAAACTTCGGCGCGTAACTCGTCCCGCACCGTTTGTCCTAGACCCATGAATGAGGTGTCAAATCGACCGGCTCATTGAGGAGAGGTGTGCTATGACTTTTATAAGCGATCGGACCAACGACGTTCGTACAGCGGACGAAAAAAGCGGCGAAAAAACTCCCATAGACTTCCATTGGAAAATCGATGACATGGATTTAAATGAATCAAAACATCATTGAGACACGCGATTATGGCATTTTTGATATGGCCACACATGCAGTCTATTAGTTTAAGCCTGTTAACTGCCTAAACATGCCCTAGCAACCATTTAGAGCACCCTAGCAACAAAAGCCCCATTGACTTCCATTGAAAAATAGATTAGATGGATTTAAATGAATCAAAACTACACAGAAAAACGCGAGTATGGCATTTTTTATATGGCCACACATGCAGTCTATTAGTTTAAGCCTGTTAACTGCCTAGCCCTTCCCTAGCAACCATTTAATGCACCCTAGCAACCAAACCCAAAGAGGGATATTTTCAAACCTGAACATCTTAGGGCTTGTTTATATCATTCATACTGGTAAGCAGCCTTTGGAGGATCACCACTGCCAGCTGCCAAGCCACTCCCTAGCAACTAAACAAAGTACCCTAGCAACTGATAAGCAACACCTATATCTCTGGATCAGAACATCGTACAGACATGGTTGTTGGGTCTTTTGTCTCATGCTAGCAAACTGGACTTCCAACATGCTACACATGCTAGCAGTGAAAAGCTACATGCTAATACTCAATAGCTAAGTGCGAAAGTAGGCTGAGAACATGCTAAGAACTCTATAATAACTCCATTGTAACTATCTGTGATAACTACCAACTGCCTAGAAACACCCTTGCAACCGAGGGCCGAATTTTGCCACTGCAAGCACCAATCCCATTTCCTTCAGGAAATGTACATTCTAGTTATTATTATTATATTGCAGCATGGTTAGTGTATAATGCTTGAGCATGGAATGCGTTTCAGCGAGACATGGAGAGACATGTTCGCTCTACACATGAATCTACTCACTTGCTTATTCTCATAACATTTGGGTAGTCGTGGCCTAATGGTGAGGGAGTCGGGCTTGTAATCAGAAGGTTGCTGGTTTGATTCCCATGCTGGCAGGAATTGAAAGTGGGGATTGTGAATAAACAGCACTCTCTCCACCTTCGATACCATGACTAAAAGTGCCCTTGAGCAAGGCACCTAACCCCTAATTGCTCCCCTTGTAAGTCGCTTTGGATAAAAGTGTCTGCTAAAAAACGGAAAAAAAAAAAAAAAAACAACATTTCTAATATGTTGGACCTTTTATTGAAAGTAGCCTATATTTACCTGTTGAGACATGCTTCTGGGGCTGTGACGGTTCAAATTACTCACAATTCGGTTTTATCACGGTTTTAAGGTCACAGTTTCGGTATGGTTCGGAATGTGCTATCTTCAGGGAAAAAAGTTCTTCAGTCAAATAAAAATAAAATAAGAGCAAATAAGCAACAGCACAAATAAATAAAATGGAGCAAAGATACAAATAAAAAAACTTTTCAGGTTTTTCCAGGTATCTATCAGTAATTTTCAGGAACAGAAATTGAATCAAAAAGTAATCAAATGCATGTAACAGTACCGTGGAGCAGGAAGTTATTTTCTTTGTCTTTTGTTCTTTTATTAGCATGACAGACAGCAGCAGGAAAATTGGACTACTGTCACTTTAAGAGTTTCTGCACGGACTCAATATACTGTTACGAAACAGGCGTTCTCTTAAATATTTAACGTTCCGAAACTGACTGTGTTTAACTGGACACTCGCCAAGACATTTTGACATAATTTTGTATGTATTTAAACGTTTTAGCGCAGTAAGCCACTCATTTTAGTGACTCTGTTTGAGACTGAGAAGTGGCTTGTGTGCTCCACTAATATTGATCGGAGGTGGTGGTGCGCGCGCTTTTGGTGTGAGCGGGAATGACTAAAATTATGCGCAATTCAAACAAACACTATTAAACCGGAGTGAATGAGACGCGAAGAGAGCGAGAACGTGAATGTGCCATACGTCATGATGTCGCTATATCATTGATATCGCAATATGACACTTTGTTTATCATGCTAAAAATTATTCCTGTATTGTCGTGGACGGTATGATTATGGCACAGCCCTACTCACCACATCCCTCAAACCACGATCTCCCCATTTTTTTATACATTTTTACATATTAAAATACATCTACAATGAACAATGACTTTACAACAAAGAATACACATATCCCTCAACGAATAACGCGGGCTTTTTTGTTTTTGCATGTGTTAGGAATAGAGTTACGCCGGAGTTCATAAGTGCGGCGAAAAAAAAAAAAAAGCGCCGTAAAAAAGCGGTACTGCAGTACCAATTAAAAAAAATCCCTTATTTTTTGTGCGGATTGCGGGCAAAAACCCTTGGGCAAAAATCCCACGTTTTAAAAAAAAACTTTTGAAAAAAACGCGATGGAATTGCGGTTTTTTTTTGCAAAAACTGCGGAAAATGCGGGAACTTGCAAAAAAAAATTTTTGATTTGAAAAAAAAGAAAAAAAAAAAACCCCCCACCCCCCCCACATCCCCCTCACTACTCACTACTAAAAAATAAAAAAGAGGCAGTCACAAAATCAATTGAAGTATATTCTTTTTTATTCTGTTTTAAATCATTCAACAAATGCTCAAAACATTCAAAAAATTGAGTCAAATAAGTTCTGTAATTCTTCAAAAAGGAATAAAAAAAATCTATAAAAAAAGATAAAAAATGAAAAAAAAAAATATAAAAAAGATAAAAAAACACTTCCTGTTACTCAACAAAACAGACATCTTCACACAATGAATCTTCTCCCATGCCAAAAGTGCTTCAGTGCACAAAGTTATAATTATTTTACTGCAACGTATTTTATTTACACATTACTACAAAAAAGCGACAGCTAAACACGCGGAAATTGCGGTCGCGCGCTCTTTTTTTGAGCTTATTTTTGTTGGAAAATGAGAATTATATTTGTGCTCACTTCATGGTTTCATGGCGTGACTTCACGTCGCACTTTCACGTTTTGTTACTCACTTTCCCAATGGCTGGGGAAACAGCAACAGCGCTAATAATAATGGAGTGTGTGTGAAGTAAACAAAACATTTAAACTTTTCTGCTAAGATGAGACTTTTTTTTTTTTTTGAAAGCGAAAATGAAATCATATATTATTTTGCTGAAATCGGATGGGCTGCGGGCGAAAGTGCGGCATAATTTGAAAAAAATGAACCCCCCGCAAAATATCGTGATTCGGTTGATATTATATGGCTGATCAGCTCGATCGCATAATCGTTTTTTTCTGGGTTTTTTCTACAGTAGTGTGTTCTTTCCTTCGATTAAAGTCGTTCAAATTAAAAGTTCATAAACAGACCTGTCATAGAAGAACTTCAGACGAACACATTCACAATACATAACAATGAAAACCGGCGTTGTTCTGACGTGCGGCGCCGATTGCTGTGGTCTGTGGTAGAGCAATGGCAGAGAAGTTAGAATTATAAAACTAGAAAACTAGTAACATTTTTATTAAAAAAAAATTAAAAAATGCAATTTTGTCCATTATATTCAGTAAAACAGACAGAACAGAAGAGCGACCAGTCACGATAGAGTACCGCGACGAGAAACAACAAAGAAGGGAAATGAAAATAAAGCTAATAAATAATTAATTTAATATAATTATCTCTTATACTCATTTCTATACACATACTAATAAGAAATAAAAAAAAAAAAAAAAAAAAAAAAATCTGTAATAATAAAAAAAAAAAAAAAACACAACAGACAGGCATTATCTCTCTGGACTGGGGGGCAACTGCCCCCCCCCCCCCCCCCCCAAACTCCGCCTATGCCCTCAAAACCTGACACCAAACATGAAATACTTATAAACTCCTATAAATCCCAAGTATGGTGACCAAATGGGGCTGTAGTGCTAGCAATATCCCTTTAGAGTTATGTTATTTGAAGGGCAGAGAAGTTCATTTTTTACAACGGTATTGGGAGAATCCATTTTTTACCTATAGGATTGATCTCATACAATAGTTTTTGTGAATTATGAGTACTTCCATAAGGTGGAAAAAAAGTACACTTCCATTATGGTGCTGTATTTTCCATGCTCGAATTTTGTACTTAATATACCAAAACCAAGAATATACTAATTTTATTATTAATATGATAAAAATTCTTTAGAACTTTTTAGATTATCTTAAGTACAAAATTAGTGAATGAAAATAGAGCACTTTTAGTACATTATGGAAGTGTACTTTTTTCACCTGGGTATAGCAAAAACTGTGGAGTTTATATAAAGCACTACATTGTAGTCAAAATTGTATTGATATGTGCTTCCCCCTGCCACTAGATGGCAGTATAATGCAGCGGGACAGCTAAGTTCAGGTTAAGGATCAGAAAACACGTTCTGATACTCGTGTGCCTCATCAATACATGGTACCTGGATAAATTATGAAAGCTGATGGATTCCATCCGTCCACCAGATGAACTGAAGTTGACTGGTAATGTCAATTAGAACAGGAAAGCTTTCAAAATAAGTTTTGAACTCGCCATTGGGCTGGATGGCAATGAACGGAGGAAAATAGCATTGCTGCTAACAGTGGATGTGTATAATATGTTTGTCTTCACTAAAGAAGTAAAAGATAAGTATGAGGTCGTGATTGAGAAATTTGAGCAAAACTGCACAACGAGGAAAAATGAGGCCGAAAGGTAGGTTTTCAGAAATAGTCTGAAGAAAGAGTCAGAATCCATTGAATAGTATTTTACAGATTTAAGACTGAAGAGCAAAAGTCGTGTGATTACGGAAAGCTGTGTGACTCATTGATTCGAGATCAAATAGCAATTGGAGCAATTGGCGATAAAAGAGTGAGGATGCAATTGTTGAAAGAGACTGACCTCACATTAGAAAAGGCAATACAAATTTGAAGCGTCAGAATGTGCAATGGCACAGCAAAAGACTTTCAGTGATGAGAAGGAGACAGCGAAGTGGATGCAGTTCGACATGCTAATGAAAGAATGATGTCAAAGAAGAAAAAAACAAAAGCCAAGTCAAGATGGCAAGGGCTGCGGAAAGTGTGGCAATAAACATGCACCAAAACTTTAGGTACTTTCGGTACAGCCGGACAGGTAAAAAATCCAGTCAATCTAAGAAATACAAAGACAAGAAAGACCTGCAAAGAGCCTTGGGGTTAATAAACTACCTGGGGAAGTTGCCTGATCGAATCAAACAAAGTGTGGCAGTGGAAGCAGGAGCACACAAAAAATAGTGGATGTGGTTGAAAGGCTGTGTAACACAGTTCTTAAGTACGGGAAGAAGGAGGAGGGAACCGGCAAACGTTCAACTTAACTTTTAATCAAATTAATAAACAAACAAACAACAAAACAAAAGTAAAATGGCTGCAGTTCCTCACGGAGACTGCCACCCACACAAACATAATAAAACACAACATAAAATCCAGGCCTGGTCCTCTCTCCTCCTTCACTGTTGTTGCTCCTCTTATGCTTCCGGAGCTCCTCCGTGAGAGATACGAGACCGGTGCAGCGCGCAGCTGACGCTCATTATCAATCACGTTATCACACCTCGTGCCGTTCCCTCACGGCTCTTGCCCGCCCTGCTTGCCACAGGCAGTTTAAAGCAACAATATGTAGGTTTTTCACCACTAGAGGTCGCCTATTCAAAACAAAGGCGTAGCTTGATTGATGCCAAGTTTGAGCGCGGAATTTAGGGAGATGTCATCTTCACCATGGTCATAATGAATACGGTCTTCAACTCACAGCCCGTGGAAAAGAATTGGGACAGACTTGGGCAGAAATCTTGTTCATGGATGAGATTATTAACGTTAATGTAGTTTGAAGCAGAGCAGGACCGAGTGTTGTGGGAGCTGAACGAGGCCGCTGGTGCGATTACTTAGAGAGACGAACGCGACACATCTCGAGAATAGCGAGCTCTTATTATAGCACAGTCTCCGTTTCCGCTTCTTCCGGTGAAGCGTATGAGGTAACACTGTGCTGTTTATCATATTAGAGACATTTAACTGTGTGTTTGCTCGGCGGCGGCTGCAGTGAGACACATGTTGCACTCTGCAGTAAGATAGAACAATATTAGAATATCATATTGATAAATACTGGCTGGCTTATATTTATATCATTGTTTTAATTCATATTCTGCCTATAAATGTAACCAAACAGTTGTTCACTTGTCTAATAAAACATGTAATATATTAAAGCGACTTTGGTGTTTCTACGAAATAAAACCGGAAACTGAGGGTAACACGGATATGACGCCATTGACAGGCGATTCCCAGAAACGTATCCTTGGTTAAAAATCGCGATTATAACTTTAACTAAAGAACCTGTTCTGAAATTCTACGACCAAGATAAACCACTAAAAGTCTCTACGGATGCATCGAAAGCTGGCTTAGGAGTGGTTTTACTCCAGCAGCATGACACAGAGTGGTATCCAGATGCACAATGACTTCTGTGGAAAGAAATTATGCACAACTTGAAAAAGAGACTTGGTACAGTGCTTGGCTGTGAGAGATTTCATGAGTATGTTGACGGATGACCAGTGATCCTTGAGACGGATCGTAAGCCTCTCATAGCAATATCAAAGAAACCACTGGTAGAAGTGCCATTACACGTACAAAGATTGATACTATATCTACAAAAGTATGATCTGGCATTTGAGTTTAAACCAGGCAAGCATATAGTAGTAGCAGACACCCTGAGCAGGGCTAGCTTGCGGAATACCAGAAGCACTATGGAAGAAGATGTGCAGATTCACTTGGACTCTATCAAAGCACAGATGCCAGAATACACGGCAAAGTGGGCTGAAATAGCTAACGGAACACTGAAAGATGAACACTAGAAGAGAGTGATTGAATTGATCCCCATGCCTGGGGATGGATGTTTGAAAGCCTATATCAGCACTTTAAAGATGAACTGTCAGTGCTTGAAGGAGTTTTGCTAAAAGGCATGACAATTGTTGTTCCGTCTCAATGAGAAAACAGATGTTGACACTTGTGCACGAGGGACTGGAGAAATGTAAGAGGCGGGCACGAGAGGTACTGTATTGGCCGAGCATGCAAAGACACATAGTGACATAAGTGCAGCATTGTGAAATATGCAAAGGCACAGATATCAGCAACTAAAAGAGCCAGTGAAATCCGATGACAAACCAATGGAACCATGGAGAAAGGTTGGAATGGACTCATTTCAGCTGAAAGACAAAGACTACTTGTTAGTCATGGACTATCATTCCAGTTACCCAGAATTCGTGTTGCTGTCAAACACAACAATGGGGCAGGTAATTGCACAAAGCCATAATTGCACGTCATGGTATTCCAGTGACTGTAATAAGTGACAATGGACCACAATTCACAAGCCAAAGCTTTAGACACTGAAAATTACGGCTTTAAGCACATAACATCAAGTCACCTTTGCCAGGAAAGGAGTGCAGATCATAAAACGCTTTCTGAAAAAGCAAATGAGGCAGGGGAAGATCCATAGCTGGAATAGAAGACACCTGCTGAAAGTACCAGAGAGAGATGAGAATCAAGGAAAGTGACACACATGACAATCTTAAAGCAAAGTGAACAAGCATGACAAATGCCATGACAAAAGTAAGGTATGAGGGACTGATAAAGAAAAGGATGTTGAGACACTGACCAAACGTCCCAAGAGACAAATAACTGATCAAAAAGATTTGAGAGAAGAAATGTGTTTAAAAAAAAAAAAAGAAAGAAAACAGAGTAAACATAATTTAAGTTTCAAGCTTGTGTGGAGATGACTAAGAATTGTTGCCTGGTGAAATAAAATGTTTGAGTAGAAAGTTAGAAAATATTGTTAAAACAAAGAAAGAAAGGAAGATGTATTGATGTGTTTTTCCATGCTATGATGGACACTAGATGGCAGTATAAGGGGCCGTTCATATATCGCGTCTTTCGTGCGCGCATATTCATTATTTCCTATGTAGGCGCGTGGCAAGCGCGCGCAAAATGGAATCGACGCGCTCGTTTTTTCCAGGCGCGCCTTTGCCGCGGCGAGCTGAAAACATCTAAACTTTTCAGAATACCGCAAGCGCACTGCAGGTCATGTGACAAGAATCATCCAATCAACCCTTTCCCTTTCCCTAACGGTCGCCTAATTACCTCAGACGAACGCAGGATCGTTGTGCAGGAGAGATGGCTTCAAGAAGAAGATTATCAAGCTGGTCCTTGTCAACTCTGAAATAAATTTTGCATCTCTCATCGTCCATACGGAGCTCTTGGATGAGTTTGTGAATTCTCCATGGTGCACCCAAACACTGGGAGTTTTTTTTTTTCCCTTCTCCATAAATAAATCTTGTACTAGAACTTCTGCAAGGGCTTTTCGGTGATGGAAATCCATTGAAATTACCGCATAGTCGTGGAGAAATCTGTTCATGGTTGCATAGCAACGACAGACGCTACAGAAACGCAAGCTCCCGAACGCTCGCAAAAAAGGAGGAAGCGACGCGGCCGCGCTTTCCGCGCGTTTTTAGCCGCGATATGTGAACGGCCCCTAATGCAACGGTACAGCTAAGTTCAGATCTTTGTTAAGCGTGTTCTGATAATTATATCTCTTACCATTGGAGAAAGCGTAAAAAGGCCGGGACACACCAACCCGACATCCAAGAACTAGCGGCAACGAAAGCCTACCGATTCGCAGTTACAGACTTACAAAAACTGCCAGACGGCCAACTGTCGGCTTGGTATGTTCCGGGCCTTAACGGCTAACTTAATCACGTGCTTCACCATTCATCTGAATAACGGCCTCTGGTCTCCTTTCCTGCATACTGGCAGCTACAGCGTTAGCATTAACTGTTTTTTTTTTTTTTTTAGTCCTTAAAATGCTCTTGTGTGAAGAACTAGTTTCTTACACACATAATTTTTTATGTTACCCATAGATATTGAGTAATTATACAATGTACAGTGCATGCAGAATAGGCTACAATTGTTTATTGTTAGGTCATTTTGCATTATGTTAACATTTATCATTTTAATTAAAAAAATGTGTTAGTATCTGTTGAAAATTAACATTCTTCAACCTTAATGAATGCTGTAATTTTAGTGTTTTAACTGATGTGCTTGGGGTTACTGAGATATTTCTGCACATTATTTTAACATATTTATTTTTAAATATTTGTTTAAATGATTGTTTAAATGATCAGCCCTTGGTTGCCCCTTGAAATGGCAGGGGCCGGGGAATTGCGCTGGTAATATTGCTTATGATAAGAAGCTTGAGCTATAAATATGTAGTTATTTGAGGAAGAGAAAGGGACTGATTAGATGTGTGTGCATTCATGTTCCTCTTTGCAGTTTTCGACAAAAATAAACACACGTAGCAACATTTACAGTACTTTCAGTTTGGTTTTTGGCCCTAGTAAAAACTTTGGGCACCTCTGATTCATTCCTGCCTTTACTCACATTAAACGTTTTCACCTTGCTGCAGTTTCCTGTCATGTGATTTACTGTAAAGCGTCAGCCTTCAGATCACATTTAGATGAGTTGAATTGTAGAGCTTTGTAAACTGGGTACATGTATTTAAGACCATAGCGTAGTGTGCAGCGTTCTTTTGTCGGTCAGGTTATTCAAGGATCCAAGTCACATTTGTTTTTCATTCATTTGCTGTTTGGAATCTTGATTTCAGGTTTGTAAGATTTGATTTTATTACATGGGAGAGTGGGGACTGGGGAGTGTTGTAAGAGGCAGAAATGAATTAAGATCTCGTGGGGGCTCCAGCTAAATAAGCACATGGAACCTTAAAATGCTACGGTAATGCTAATAAGCACATGGAACCTTAAACAGTACTTTCCCGTACTCTATACAGTGAAAAGATCTAACCAGACATTTCATGTATTTTTTTTCTACAGTAAAATGGTGTCAATTATAAAGTTTTTAGAAGTAAAAAAGAACAAATCATCAAATAATTTAGTCAAAAACTGTAAACTGATATTCCCAGAATTCCTTGTGTGACATTCCACATTTAAAAGTATTTTGTTTGCTTAATCATATCTTTTTATGATCAGTTATGTACATTAGATGTTAAACTGTTAAATATCGCTGTAGATTTAGCAGTACATTACTCTAAAAACCTACTGTACAATACGGCATTTTATAATACAGTACAATACTGTAATTTGCATTGCATTCTGGCAATTGAGCAGAAACATTTTACAGTATATTTTAGTGTTGCTGTAACTTGGCTGTAATATGCCAGGCAATAATACAGCATTGCTGTAAACAGCGCCCCCCTGACTGACGTCAGAACTGCAGCAAATCTCTCACGGATGTCTGGACGTCTCACTCTGTGGATATCTGGAACTTTGGTAAGTTAATTTTAAATTTTATAATTAGGTTTTAGTATTTTACGCTACAGTGTACGTGTAGCTTTTAGTATGAAATGACAGTGGCAGTTTAGCGAGCAAATGTTAACAATACTCTTATAGTATACTGTAAATTGAATTAAAGTACAATTGCTGTAAATTAAAATACAGTAACTTGGTGGCCAATACTGTACTGCAAAAATACATCTTCTGTTTTTTAATTAATGCTTACTGCATTATTTAAAAGTTGTTTTATCATAATGGTGTTTTGAGTTTGTGAAATTGACTCCGTGCACCTATATATATATATATATATATATATATATATATATATACAGCTACTTCTGATGAGCTTTGATACTTCAAGGCTTCATCTTTTACCACCTGCACTATTATGGTGTTGTCATATAAGTACGAAACAGGTTTTAGTAGCAGTGTGCTTTGTTGAATTTACTGGTTTACATTAAAATTTTATTGTTTGCAAATTAGTTTTATACTGTAAAATGTACACTTTCTTCTGTAAATGTGTTTACAGTTTTCTGTACTTTTATAAAATTATTCTGGCAACCACAGCTGCCAAAATTATTTTGTAAAAACTGTTTTTATGCTTGTTTTTATGTATATATAGATGTATAAAGTAATCAAAAAATTACTATTGTCTGAAATTAATGCATGCTGCATCATTTTCTTATGAATTACTGTTTATCAACAGCAAAATGATACTTACACTACAGTAATTTACTGCTTGTTACTGTGAATTTATATTATAAAGCTGTCTTTAACCATGCCACTGTAAGAAATGATATTTTTATCACTAGTCACCATAATGGTGATTAGTGTTCTATTTACTTGGGATCTTGGATCTTCTATATTTATATTAAAATGTCTGATCTAGCCAAGTCAGAAATGTGAAATGATGACAAGCTAGAATATGAAATACACAGTTTGGCAGCTTTTATTTATTTTTTTAATCCAGAAAAGATTTAAATGTATAGCCCTTTATGTAGGTATATATGAACCACCCCTACATTGTGGTGTGCAAATATTACCTTCTTATCCACATGATTTGGTCAAAATAATTCCAAATCGGTTGGGTAAAAATAAAACAATCTCAGAAATATTCAGAAGAGAAAGAAACACTGGGAGAAATATGTGTGTGTGGTAAACATAAACAGATGTAAATGAGAAAATAAATATTTTAATATGATTTCAGGAGCCTGAAAGTTTTAGATGGCATATTTTGTTTCTTTACAGGAGCATAAGTGGCTTGAAAGAAAAAACAATACCCTTGAAAGAAGGGAGGAGAACCTGATCATTTTAGAAGGCCCAAGTCAAATCCTTGCAATTTAAAAGCGAGCAACATGGGTAAGAGTTGAACTTTAAATACAAAAACATCAATATTCTATACTTGAAAATATAGCCTATTTTATTTTCAGAATGTCATGACATTTGATGATGATAAATTCTTTTATTTAATTGTTGCTTTGGCAGGAAAAGAAGCAGCAGTAGGAGAAGAGCCAAGGGCAACTCTACAATCACCACTAACATTAACATTGACACTTGTAACAGTCGTATTACTAATATTAGGTTATTCATTAATGTTAACAGTTGCTGAAATAGTAGTAGGAGCAGCAGCAGGAGCAGCAGCTGGAGTATGCATTCTAAATTTACTGTGGGAAGAAGAAGAAAGAAAAAGACCAATAGCAGTAGTAGTGACCGCAGTAGCAGGAGGCGTAGCAGGAGCAGCAGCAGCAAAGTTGCGATCAATGGTAGGATCATACTCGCTAACAGGATCAGCAATAGCCGGAGCGATAGCAGGAGCTGCAATAGTAGCGATAGCAAGAAAACTGTTACAATGGGTTATAAATTCAACACAGGGGTTAATAGATTACTTGATGCCATTTGTAGAAATAATTCAAGGGGGCGGATTATTAAAATTGGCAAAAATGACAATAAAGTGGGTAACAGATAAAATAAAGTGGGCAATAGCCAAAGTAAAACCAGTAGCACAATGGATTATAGAAGCTGCAAAAAGTTTATTCAACAAATTAGCGTCAATGGGAGGAGCAGGATTAGCAGCAGTTGCAGCAGTAGGAGCATTAGGATTAGCAGGAGCAGCATCAGTATTAGCAGCAGTAGGAGCATCAGTAGCTGGATTAGTATCTGGATTATTTGGAGGGTTACTGGGACTCACGTTAGTACTTATAGTAGGAACAGCAATTTTTGGATCGGACTGGAGAGGACATGGGAGGGATGTGGTGTCACCAATTGCTGTTTTTTTACTTTTTGTTTTAATTTGTTTTCTTGTTACTTCACTGGGTGTCTTTCGATTTTGCTGTTTGTTGTTGTTTCTCTCTCTTTTCCTATGGTTTCTGCTGCACTACCGCTCTGAAGCGAACTGATCATGTTCACCAAGAAGGCCAGCCTTTAACCACTGCAATGCTCCAGATGCTTCTCTGAAAACCGAAAATAACTCACTATTGCTAAACATTTACTCTCTGAATTCTTGTACCTGGGAACAATATAAGTTGAAGCCATTGTGAAGTTTACTAAAAAGTATTGCCTCCTCCTTCTTTTTCTTCTTCTTTTAAGGTTTATTGGCAGCTGGCAAACATTAAACTGGTACATTACTGCCACATACTGGTATGGAATGTGAACCGGAATGTCTGTTATCTACAATATGTAAAATAAATAAATATATTCTCTTATTCAAATTAGTTTCTCTATTGAAATTATAACACTTATCTTTATAACTCCTTTCACAGAATATATATAGACCTGTGTTTGCAAACAGCGATTCCTACCTGGTGGCAGAAAATTACAGTTCTGCAGTTAGCAGAATATAAAAAAAGTTAAAAAGAATATAAAAAGTTAATTTCGAGTGTACATCTCACAATTCTGACTTTTTTTCTTGCAAATCCAAGTTTATATCTCACAATTCTTAGAAGGAAAACAGAATTGTGAGATATATCTTTTTTACTCAGAATGGCAAGTTTAAATACCACAATTCTGAGTTTTTTCCCCTCGGAATTGTGATATAAACGTACAATTAAGAGTTATAAAGTCCGAACTGAGAGATATAAACACGCAAATGCAAGAAAAAAAGTCAGAATTGTGAGAAAAAATTCCCTTTTGCCCGTTTCTCACTTCTTCCCCTTTCCACCTTTCCTTCAATCTCTTTTTAATAATGCTCTTGACTTCTGCCCTGCTGATGCTAACTGTCAAATCATTGTGATTACATTCAGTGACTTCCTTTGCTAGCTTATGTGCCATTTTATTTCCTTTGACCCAACTGGTACCCACAAAAATACTTTTGTATTTGTATTCTGTATTTTTCTCACATGCATCTCTATCAGAATGTTTGGTCTGTTTCTGAATAACTGCTCTGTAAACTGATTAATTATGAACTTGAGCTTGAACAAAAGATTGCTTTAGTGGTCTTAGATCCTATAATAAAATAATATTGCAAGCATTTCTCCTGTGCAAACTGATAATCTCTCAGTGATCCTTTGAAATAGGAAATTCTGCAACAAGAAACACTGAATCACCTGAATTCTTTGAGCCATCTCGAGTTACAGTTTCAGGTTACCAGGCCTCTACTCTTTAGGGTGCCTCCTCTATTTTAAAACTATTTTGAAAGTGCACTCCTAATGCTGGGGCTGGAGATGAAAAGGTTCCTCGAAAGATGTTTGGTTTGTTACAAATCGTTACTTTGAATAGTTTCTTTTAGTAAGCTGCTTCAAACTTCAAAAATCAGACTGAGCCAGTTTGCGTCTTGATTCAACACTGATCCACAAGTTACTCAATCTGAACATGCCTGAAAGTCACCCTGGCTTAAAATGAGCCAATATTTGGAATATATGATCTGAAGATGCCTGATGTCAGATTATGCCAAGTCTTCTTAGTAGTACTTACACTTTACACTAACTTAACTAACAGAAATGAAATCTTTCTTACATCTGTCTTAGATAACAGTGATTTGTTGGCTATATTTCTCAAATACACTGATACTGTAGCAGCAGTTCTTGAGTCTAGAGTTGGTTTCCAAACTATGATTGCTTGTTTCACCATTACAATGAACTGAGAACCGTCTCAGATTCTAACTTGTCTTATGAGCTGTTTATACAATGAGAATGTGTGAACCGAATTGAATAAGGCAGCAAAATGTATATTTCCATAATGACAAATAAATCTGCACATATGTATTGTTCAGCTAATAATTAACAACAAATTGAATTTTGATAGACTATTGTGCATGCTATGCTTGATCAGGAATTTCACCTGATAATGTTACATATTAATGATATTACGTGATGTAAAAGAAAAATTTTTTTTCAATCAGATCATTAAAATGATCTATCCAAAAGAACCTGTTCACAGAAAAGAATCAGAATCAACCTGAATGGTTTGAAACCCCAAATCAATTTAACAAACTGCTTCACAAAATTATTCACTCTTTCGAAGTAACTGGTTTCCGATTTTATCTTTTACTTTTTACTTAAAATGACAAGAAGATGGTGGGTGGTATAATAATACTTTTGTAAGATAAGTGACCCCAGTAAGCCCACATACCATATAAAATCACTTGTTTTGTTTTATGAAATGTGAAGAAGTTAAAAACAGAATAATATAAAGAATTCTAAAACAATTTTTTGTTGTTGTTGTTCTGATTCAACAATGCTAATAAGTAGAAGTTCACTTGTGGTGGCATCCCTTATTATCTGCCTCTTTCTATGTTTTAGCTATAGTGGGTCTTCAGTAAAGTGCCTTGACTTGCCTTGGCAGGGTATGGGCTGCCCTCCCCCAGTTACACTGGGGTCTTTAAGTAGGGCCAAGGCTCCCCTGTGGTTCCTTTCGGGTTTAGAGCATGGGTAATGAGAGTTATTGCACAAACTACATTATGCCCTTCTCTCGTTTGTCTACTTTTCCAGAGTGAAGGGTAAGCATGTATGCTTCCTCTTGGGTGGGTGGCAATCAATTGTTAAATCTGACCTCATGTGTCGCCCCTTCCGGGTCCAAATGCTCTATCAGATGCCCCAAGAAAACAACAAAAAATATACACTCACAATGTGATGTAATGCTACCAAAAAATTATAATCCTACCCTTTATCTTTCTACCGAAATCCCAGATTGCCAGACAATGATTCATCTTTTGTAAATCGTTAAAATATTTGTGTCTGGGATGCCATGAGCAAAGAAACTGTAGTGTACACCATAGGTTTTTAAATGCTTAGCTCAAATTTGTAATGTGCATAAATAGTGCTCATAAATGGCTGTTGAGATTCTCAAGTGAAACGAGTAGAGCCTTGGACCCGGAAGCATTCCTTTTGTCACAATTAAACAAGCAGGTTCTGAAAGAAGGTGCTAATTACTAAGGTTTGTAGTACTTTGCCTGCTCCCTTTGGTAGACTGTTCAAGTACCCCTTAGGGTAGAGCAAGGTGAACAGAACTATGATGGGCAATTCAAAAGAGTCCCTTTGTTTCATTTACCTCCCACCCCAAATGTTGTTGGGTCTGAGAGAAGGGATATATACTTCCCTTTGTTGGGATACTTGATCAGTGTTATAAATGATGAGTAGAAGTAGATTACGTCCCTCTTTATCATTGTAGCATTCTATAGTTTAGCCATTATCTATAATGATGCCTGGACTAGTGCCTTTACTCAAGGGAGGGTATAAGCTTTTCTCCCCTAATCACTCTAGAATTGTTAAAATGGGGTGGAAGCTCCCCTACAGTAGGTTGCTCCCTAAAGTGTCAAATATTGCTGACAAATGCCCGACAGGTGAGGCTATGCTGGATATTTTACCGTTACAGCACTGCTCTTGGGGCCATAAAGGGCTGAGGCCTGTCCCACAAGGGATGACCAGGACTTCCCTTGCTGTAGAGCATAGATGCTTAGGCATCTTTATTGGCTGGTGGAGTAGTGCTAGTATGTGAGTCACATGGGATGCGCCCATGGGGTTCTGACTCTGGATAGGTAATCTGTAGAGTCAAGTTATGCTATGCCAACTCGTTTGTGCATATTCACAGCCTAGTGAGACAGGCATTCCCTCAGCATAGCATAGTGGGTATTGGTTCCCCATAGTGTCAATACCGAGTCACAGTGTCGAAGTTCCTCTTCGAAAGGGTTCGCTGTTTGCTAGTCTGGCATAATGATCTCATCTCCATTAAAACTTCTCACCATTTATTCTGAGGATATGACCGATTGTTTTCCATCTATCCATTTTCTTTAAAGTATCCTTGAAAAGGGGGTTGACTTGTCAAACGGTGGTGGATTTTTCTGGACTTTCCACAATGTCGTCTTCCATTTTAAATGTGCAAGCCCTTAAACTAGAGTGGATTCTGAGTGGCTGTCAGTGTTTTATTATTGAATGGCTAGAAAAAATTGTTCTGAAAGTGATCCCAATGATGGACACTGCTATTCTTTTATATTTAGTAGGATTTCATTATCGTTCTTTTTGGGAACAGGCCTTAATGATTAGAGAGTCAGACTTGTGGGTTCAATTCTCAATAGCAGGTAATGACCGAGGTGCCCCGATCACTCCATAGACACCACGGGAAAATGGCTGCCCACTGCATGTGTTCATTACTCACTGCTCCTAAGGTGTGTGCACTAAATTGGATGGGTTGAATGCAGAGTAGAAATTCTGAGTATGGGTTACCATACTTGGTTTTTACATGTCACTTTCACTTTTATCATGGGTGCTCTGCATGGACTGCCATCTGCCAATGATTATTGGCTTTTGTTTACACGTGCCTCAGACACGAGTCATGGCTTACCCCCATAGCTTTAATACCAAGACACAGTGTCTCATTCCCTTTCATAGGGAACCAGGGTTACAGAGATGTTTTAAGAGTTTTTTTTTTTTTTTTTCAGGTTTAGCTCACTTCTGGTTACAAATTTGCCCTCAAAATATGCTTAAGTACACAAACACATATATGTGGGGATTTCATGTTTGATTCTGACATTCCATAAACATCCCCTAAATCTACCCAGCACAGTGAACTTTCTGCATTTACATTTATATACTTACATTTTTAAAAACACCATTATGTATGACTTATTAGAGGTTTCCTTATGGGGATCAAAAAATGTCCGAACCAGATTTGAAAGTTTCTGGTACCATTATCCTTGTGGGGGCAATTTGACGTCAGGACGTAAGGAATGCCTGAACCCCCCCACTCCACTCCACTCACTCACTCACTCACTCACTCACACACACAGGTTGTTTTCATTTTCTAAGTAGTCTAAAACAAATCACAAACATATGCATGCTTAAAGGTAATTTTATAGATACAATATATATTTCTTTTATTTAAGATCTGAATTTGAAAGACAAAAATACACGGTATGATTGAAACATATCTTGCACTACATCATAATGTTTTGCACAACAGGCATCACATGTGCAGTAAATGAAAGTTCAATTTAAATATTAAATAACTGATGACAAAAAAGTAAATATGTAAACACTAAACTAGTAAGATATTTGTTTTTCTATTGCAACACTTCCGATTAAAGTGGTTGGTAACAGTACAAAGAAAGAATTCATTGAACAAAACTCATTTTCTTCCAGTTGTGGAAAAACACAGTGCTCTTTCAAACATCCTTGCAGTTATTCAGTTACATGACTTTTGTTTATTAAAAAAAAAAAAAAAAAAAAATGGTCCGTGGATTTAGTTTTTCTGCATCATGTCTGCTCACCCCATGCGAAACGTCTGGTAATAAGCCTAAATTAACTCCCAACCATCTGTTGTTTTAAACTAAAGCACTGACGATTCATTGTTGTGTATTTTTAGGAAAGGGGCATTAATGTGAACAGTCCTTCTGTGCATGTGGGTGTGCGTTAGTGGGCTTCTCTATTTTTAATTCCCATATTAGCAGATGACAGATTTTTATTTAGTAAGGCCCCTATGCTGGATTAAGATCAGAATAGACTAGACTAGATTAAATTAGCATCTGGGAGAGAAAGGGGGGTCGGCAGGTGACTCTGTGAATGACTTCAGCTCATAGGCAGCACCACTGTCCACTTCCATGGATTTACGGGAGAAAAGGAGCCGGATGTCCCGATGGAGGTAGATCTTTCCAGATTTGGAGCTCTGGAACCTAAGAGAAAGAAAGGGCACACAGTTAATAAGAGTAACTAATGTCATGCACACAACTGACCAGACATATTTTGTACAGAATACTTTGTCTTCGTTGCAGTTTGTGTTCAGATTTCTGGATAATTCTCTCTTTAACGGTTTTCAGTTTTCGATTTTATGAAACGTAAGCCTGACAACCAGCTTTGGAGATTTGAATCCTCATTCAAGGTAAGAGCTGTACTTTCATGACTAGAAAACAGCTGCTTGGAGGTGTTCCCAAGATGGCTATCATCTGAACAGACTTGCTCTAATATGGACTTAAAAAGTACTGCATTTTCACACACCGTATCATGCTACTACTGGTGGCAGCTAGTTAAAAGAAGTAAATATATTGAAGAATGGGAATGTTGAGGCTACAAGGTACCTGTTGAGAAAGCGTGGTCTAGAACAAAAGCTCTATGACCATTTGACAGTAAACTGAACTTTTAAGCTCTGTGACCAGCTTCATGCCACGGTACTGACCTCAGATGGACGAGGTAGCGGAGGGTTCGTCCTTGCCCCAGTGGGGACGGCTTTTTGTTGTTGTGTCCATTGAACTCGCGTTTGACTGGGACTGAGAAGGTTCTCTGCCGCAGGAATGTTTGATGGCTGGCGGGCATTTCTCTCAGATCATACATCACCACAAACATCTTCACCACTGTCTTATTGGGGTTAAATAAGGTCTGACATACGGAGACAAAAGACAAAACATCCACTGAGCATCAAAGCTACAGAATCCAAAGCAGAAAACATGCATGCAAATACAGACACATTTACAGTAACAGTCAGTGAACATTTAATCAGAAACACATGGGTAGGGAAACCACCAAAATCTCCAATAAAATAACTTTTATTTCACGATCCTCCAATCATACATTAAAAACAGTTGGAGTAATTTGTTCACAACTAAAGCAAATCAAAGAATTTTAAGCAATATTCCAAGGAAAAGTAACTACAACATTTGTGTCATAATGTCAGTTACCATAGAAAAGTCTGTTCCTTGTATTATTGTTTTAAGATTTACACCATATATGAAAAGTTAGTAAGTGATTCATTTTTTTTATTACTATTGTTCTGTTTGCATGTAAATGTCATTCCTAAACATTCACCAGTAGAGGACGCATCTGTAAACAATTTTCATGGTTGAGATTCTCCTTTGTTCTCACAGTACAGTCTGATGATTATTACACCAGTTTGTGAGTAGTTATCACTCATTTGCAAAAGTGTGTCATTACCATGACACATAGTGTGTAAGCAGATAATTACGTATGTCTTTAAAATAATTTGATGAATCTTACCACTTGAATGGTTCCTGAAGGAGGTACTCGATATCCCCTCTTACCGAGGGACTCCAAGTTTATGACACCCTGAAGAGAAGAAAATTTAATTAAGATCTTAAGAGTTATCAGGCAAGTATTCACTGTTGGCCAGAGGAGAACTGGCCCCCCGACTAAGCCTGGTTTCTCCCATGGTTTTTTTTCTCCATTTGTTGGAGTTTTGGTTCCTTGCCGCTGTTGCCTTTGGCTTGCTTAAGTTGGGGACACTTGCTTGATAATCAGGGGTGTTTTTGATATGCCTGCATTGGCGCCGTTGTATGCGAACTGAGCTGAGCTTTTTTGTAGTTTTCTACAGTGCTGATATACATAAATTAACTAGACTAATAACTATTGATATTTGCAATGGAATGAATCAATAATATATAGAATAAGCTGGACAATGACACCATTTTTTTAGGGAGCTGCTGTGCAGCCAAAATTATTTGCCAATTATTAATGTAAAGCTGCTTTGCCACAATTTGCATTGTATTGTTGTGACTTGACTAAGATATAGTATGAGCCTTTTAAATCTTTAAATTGATTGACTCCTTAGATGTGTGTATTACATTTATGTCTTTGAAAAACTATACAAACCTCAATAATAAAAAACAAACAAACAAAAAAGGTGGGGGGTTGTTTTTGGCAGTATTCAAAATTCAAAACAAGTACAAAAAATATGTAAGAAACTCAGCTTGGGTCATTACCATGTAGGGGGAAGGTGCGTTATCATCAGAGACACTGTAGAATGACACATCCACAGGTAAGGTCATGTGACTAGGGCAGAAGGTTCCGCTGGCGCCCACCTCTGCAGTGAAACCGTCAACAGTGCCCAACGGCTCCAAGCGGTAATTCAGAACACACTCCTACACAAAAGCACGCACATATACACATCAACACACACAAAGAAACATCTGTCTATCCATCAATCCGAGGCATATGCTCAATGTGTGAGCGGGATAAAAACAAAATCATTAGGCCAAATAAAGACAGAGGGTGTTCACTCAAAGAGTTGAGTGTGTATGGTCCAGGTATTCATTTATACCAAATGTTCCTAAAAGGATAGTAATTAAAACCTGACATCTTGACATTGTGGGGATTATAATTTGGTATAATTGTATGTGCTCATATGGAAAAATAGACCATACAAGTTTAAGTTTTCTGTTAGGGATATTGTGTGGGTGTGTGGGTTAGGTAACAGTATTTTTAATTAGCTGTATATAAAGACCATAGAAGTCTATGCAATATCCCCATTTAGATAGTTAAATGAGTGTACATGTTATGTTTGTTATAACGACGAGGATATTACACTGGAATTAGACGTAAACATGAAATATGAGGACATTTGAGTCCTAATATTTAAAATAGCTTAAAAAACATACTAAACAATATTTTATTAAAAATGCAGAATGTTTTCTGTGATGGGTAGGTTTAGGGGTAAGGGTAGTGTAGATGGATGGAATGTAGAGTTTGTACAGTATGAAAACCATTACGCCTATGGAATGTCCTCACTTGGATACCAAAACTAACCTGTGTGTATTTGTGTATGAAATAATTTGTTCATCTACCTCAAAGTTTCCCAAAAGGCTGAGGTTGGCGGCTGGAGCGCTGGCACTGAGGATCTGCTGCGACTCATCACAGTCTTGTGATCTTTTCAAAACCCTGCAAACACACGCACACACACACACACACACACACACACACACACACAAAGTTCAGTCAGCCATTTTGGGTAGTCTAGCTTTAGGGATAACTCTAGTGTATGTGTGCACAGCAGATGGCAGTGTATGTAGAAAAGTCTCAGTAAAGGAAATGTCAATGAAATTTGGAACAATGGCACTACAGCAGGAAATAAAGTGAGGAAAGAAAGTCATACCTCTTATTGGCTGCCCATGGCACACCTCTGCAATGAATCAGGGAAGTGTCTAAATCAAAATATCCTGTCTGGCTTTTTCTTTGAGGAACCTGAGGGGAAGAAAAGGAGGAAGCAGATGAACACATTTACATCTTTGTTTTGCTAGCTTATGACCACTTGCAAAATGTACAGTATAAAAATATCTAGTTAACAAAAAATGTACTCAGTTTAAATTTATACAAATATTTACATATACTTATATTATTACATACATTTATTTACTGTCTACATTTTTATTTCGGATAATTAATTTAAACAAGTGCTTAAATCTTTTGTAAATCAGAAAATATTGTGTGTGCTATGATATAGTATTAGATGAAGTGATGATTAAATACCATGGTATATAATCATCAACAACAACAATTATATATAAAGCACATTTAAACACAACATAAACTGATCCAAAGATTTAAGAGTAGATTTAAAAATGCCCAATAAAGAAGTAATCCTCACATGAAAGGGGGAGACTACTCCAAAGTTTGGAACCAGACAATGCCTTATATACAAACAAGAGAATTTTAAAATTAACCCTGAATTTAACAGAAACCTAGTATTGGGGAAAATATTTCCTTTCAGTGAGGGTCCAATTACTGTATCTCACATTTCAATCTTTATTCTGTTTGATTATTGCCATGTGTTCATTTTTACTTATTCCTAACCCTAATCATCAACAATCCATTTGAAATTATTGGTTGATGTAAATGTTGTTTATGGATCAAACTCAGATCAGATCAAACCTAACCATATCTAACTGGTTGATAGGAAAGTTGTTCCAGGACCCAAAAAAAAAAAAAAATCACATTCAACATAGTACGTCAAAAAAAGAGAAAAACATAGGACTTTTTTATAGGCGTGATTCTGATCTTTTTATAGCGAGTTCATGTTTTTGAAAAAATGCTGAACAAAACAGTTCAGATGTTTGTAACATTTAATGAAAATCAATAGAAGAATCACATCTGAGTGAATCTCATCTGAGAGAACAGGAGTACCACTCATCTGGAGTAACAGCCCCAAACTCCCACACAGTGAAAGAGCTTGAGTCATATGGCACAAATCAGAACTCAGCTCACAGAGCAAAACTGACACCGGTATGATTTAAAAACACAAGTGGCTTAATTTACTAAGAGTATTAATGGAAAGTATTAATAAAAACTTGAGTTACAGGAAGGAAATTATTATTATGGGTCTATTTTGGCTTCATTAGAGTAGCATAGAAACTATGTGGACACCACTGAGACAAACAAGAAGTGATTCAGATGCGAGGCTAGATGAGTCATAGGCACAAAGACTTTGGGGCCCTTTCAATAATATGCTGTGCTATAATCTATGTGTTGGAGGGCAACAGAGGGAACTGCACTCTTACAGGGCTGGAGAGGAGAGGTAGGCCTGTGCAGGGGTGGAAGGCTTTCGTTGCAGTTCCATCTATGGAGTGGCGATTCTGTTTCTTCCAGTTACTGCATGGCTTCAGATGGGAGGGGGGGTGTCTCTGTTATTAAAAAGACAAGGAGGAGAAATTCAGCAGAGGACAATAAATAATCAAAGTAAAATGGCAATTTAGGTGCTCTGATAGACTGGGTTTCAAAGGAAAACTCTTCACATGAACTAAAAGCGTATTAACGTAGGTTTGACATGGCATGAAAAAGTTTTAAAACAAAACAAAAAGAAATTCTATGAACACTCTTGAACTTAAAAATATTGTAAGGTTGGAGAGAAATATTAACTCACGTTATAGTTGCTCTGGGCAGGGGAATGGGCAGGACTAGGGGTTTTGAAGGTAAATTTGGCTGGTGTGCTAGAGGGGGACGCCCAGGGCTCCTGGTTCTCATCCTTCTCAGGACAAGTGGACCCATCCTGGATGTACTTTTCTGCTCCTTTCTCATGGATTGTCTCTTGGGTCTTGGAGGGCTGGAGGTATCCAGTCTGGGTCAGTCCATTCTCCTGAGGAGAGCTTGCATGGCTAAAGTTGTTTTTCAAGGAGGTCCAGGACTCTCTACTGGCATACTGTTGGTGATTACTTGCCATTAAAGGCTGTGATTTTGTGACGCTGTGGTCTTCAAGTTTTGAGCTGACCACATCTAGTGGGGGTCTAGGGGAACAGTCTCGCTTACGGCGACTAGATTCAGGAGATCTGCATTTTGTTGCTTGAGACATACGAGGATCTGTGCTTGCCGCACCATTGGGTGCTCTTGAAAACTTCTTATGGCTTGGTGGTGATACAAAGCCATTTGTCTGGCCTCCGTGGTTTGCGTCAACCTGCTCGCTGTGAGAGGTCTTCAATTTATAGGTGCCATTCAGGAGACTGTAGGAATGTTGCAGGCGCTCCTGAATCAACCTCGAAATGTCCTGAACAGCATCTGCAATCAGCGAACCTTCAGCAGACTGGTCACTGAGTACCAGGCGCCTACATGTTGAGAGTTTTGGGGAAGTTTGTGATTCGCGGTCAACTCCATCCAGCCGTGTTCTGCTTCTAGGGCTCAAGGGGGTGTCAAAGAGAGAAGACCGGCTCCTCTCTGGGATTTCTGGACTGGTTCCATTGTGATGTTGAGGCTGGGGGACTGGGAAAAGGGGTTCTTTGGATTTCTTCAAGCGCTCCTTATCCTGTGATGAGTTCCAGGTTGTTTTGTGTCCTGGAGGTTCTTGAGAAGTGAAGAGAGCATCAGGGAGATGGGGAGCTGTAGGGTCGCAGAAATTCAGTCGCTGAGCAATGCGGGCAATGACTTCCTGTCTCTCCTGAAGCAGGGAGCCAATGAGGGGGTTGGTTTCACCTGAGATGGACCTGGGGCTCGGACTGCGGGTAACTAAAGGGTCAGTGATGGAGAGGGATTTAAAACCACGAATTGGTGACTCCATGCTTGAGGTCTTTTGGCTCTCTGCCCCATTAGTACACAAGCTATATGCCTCCGTAGGGGGGGCGTCCACACCGCCATTCAGCCGCGAATACAGCCACTTGACTGCTTTGCCTGGAGGGAGAGGGGATTCAGGGCGAGAGGGGCATTTACGGGTGTTAAGAGGGCTGTGGGGAGGTGGAGAAGGGCGTAGTGGTCTAGAGAAGAGTGGAGATCCTGGCAGACGGAGAGAACCATGGTGCTCTCCGGCATGGTTGCCACCCTCGCCACGCTCCAGGCCTCTCTTGCCCAAAAAAGCTAGACCTGAGTGAATGCTACATTTGAGTATGGGGTATTTGGGCTGGCGGGGCAAAGACTGAACCCGCACTTTGAGAGCGACACTATGGGACACATTTGGGACAGGGAAGGCATGTTCAGAGGGTGTTTGTGAGAAGTTCCATATCAGTTCTTCATCAGCTGCACTTATTCTGCAAAATATAGCAAATGGGATTGTCAAAAAACAATGCCTTTCCTTTCTTGACTGAGCATACTTCCTATCTCTCCTGACCAAAACATTTAAAATCTTTTGGATGTTTTTATGAACCATTTACACAGTATAATTGGAATAAACCACACACACATAGGTGTGTTCCAAAACCTACTGAGAGTCTTAGAGAAATGCTGATTTTAAATATACATTTATATTTTATGCAATAAATATAAAAATAATTAATACTTTACTCAATTTTTAAATCAAATTATTAGATTATGACAGCAATGTGTTACTAATTGCAAACCTTATTGGAATCAACAGCTCACTGCATTTCAGAGCACAGCAACTGAGACCGCAAACACAATTCTTGATCATTTGTGGATCAGATGAATATGACTTTCTTCTTTCTGATGAACACAAGCGGAGTTGTTTTAATAAATATCCAGACATGTACAAGCTTTATAATGGGCAGTGAATGGGACCAACAAGTATGAAGTTCAAGAAAATGCATCCATCCATCATAAACATACAACACATGGCTCTAGAGGGTTAATAAAATCTAAAGCAAATTGATATGTTTGTGTAAGAAAAATATTTACAAAGTTATGAAGTAAAAAAATCTAGCTTCCGCCAGATCGCCTTTTGTATTCGAAAAATTACAAAGGCGGTCTGGCGGAAGCTAGATATTTTACTCTATAACTTGTTAAATATTTTTCTTACACAAATGTATCGATTCGCTATAGAAGGACTTTACTAACCCTCTAGAGCTATGTGCAGCATGTTTATGATGGATGGATGGATGGATGCACATATTTCTCTTTCACAAACACATCGCTTTGCTTCAGAAGGCCTTTATTGACCCCCCGGAGCCATGTGGAGTGTTTATGATGGATGGACTTACTTTCTTCAGCTTTATACTTTTTTTACCCCCATTCACTGCCATTATAAAGTTGGATGTATCAGGATATTTATTAATATAACTCCGATTGTGTTCATCAGAAAGAAGAAAGTCATATACACCTAAGATGGCTTGAGGGGGAGTAAAGCTTGGGGCAATTTTCATAATCTAATCAAAGTCCATATCAGGAAAACGTTATCATACAGTCCTACCCTTGAAAGACATTGTTTATGTGTAGAGTATGTTACCTGTAAAGGATGTTTCTAGGTACAAGTCCATGAGAGGCACTGAGCCACGCGCTGAGCTGCGAGAAAAACACGTAGGAACGCACGGCCAACAGCAAGGTTTTCTCCTCAACAAATCGATCTCCACTCCTGCAACAAATACCAAAACCACTTTGTTAAATCTCCCTAGACCTGTGTGAAAAAATGTGTACTGTAAGTGACAAGTACATCTTACTGTCTGGGCACTGGCTGTAAAGTCCATCTCTCTAGTAAGAGCGCATCTTGCTTTATTGCTGGGTCATTTAGGTCCGTGCAGTCTGTGGTCGGGCCTTCATCGCTATAGCAACAGTCAGGAAGCAGCATCACCTCGATCATGATGGGGATGTGATTGCGCCATAGTAACATGACCTCTGACCTTGTTCTCCTTGCCTGACGACACTGTATTGGTGGAAAAAAAAATATATTTTTCTTTCTTTACTGTATTACACAAGATGCAAAACAACCTAAAGATGACATATGCAATTTCCTTGTCACTAGTGGCAAAAAATGGAATTTCAAACATATTTCAGTAAGGTTTCCTGACATGATTGTTTGACTGTCCCTGTTAATAAAGACCAAGAGATTGAAGATTAGCATTCTCAGAGAAGTACAGGTGTTATACTGATGGCAACAAAAGGGAGTAATAATTGGATGCGTCTTAACATCTCATATTTTTAACCGCATTCCCCCACCTTCGGGTGGATGAATTAAGGTTTAACCCACCTGTGGTATTTTGTCGCTGCATTCATGTTTGGTGAGGACAGGCATAGCAGACTGGGCTGGTGGGCAGTGAACACCCTCGGTCCGCCCCTTTACGGAACATTCCGGAGTCCGTCCTTCTGTGATCAGTAGTGTCAGGAACACCAGGAACTCCTCAGCATCATACTCAAAGAACTCCTCCGCTGCGTCTAAAAAGATAGAGATGAAACATGGATCGAATTACTGACATGTTGCCATTTAATAATCAAAAAACCTAAAAAAGGAGCACGATAGCTCAGATAATTTGAGGCATATATCCTCTCGGAGTAACACACTCTCACATCTGGATTATCAGATTGTGCAGTACGTTTAAATAGACTTTTCTGTTTCTGAGAATACACGTTTGTTTCCCTGAAATGCTTTTTCTTTCCTTGGGGTGGGAAACACTGTGCGGTTTCTCAGTTCACCTCAGTGCGGCAAAACCATTTACTTATTACTTGCTAATTCTAGTCAGCGTCAGATGATGGAGGGACCTACTCGCTCTAAAGAGCATTTTATTCTATAAAAATGCCCCAGTGAACAAGATGATATATCAGCTATAAAAGTTTATTTTGTCGTTTTAGGAGTGCACTAGAATACAGATCCTCAAAGCTATATATTAGCCTCACAGCCAATGGACATGGACTAGAAATGCTTATTGAAACAGGAGTAGCTTCATAAAACCAGACACACATGGCTAGTTTCACAGCTCCAGAGAAGATACCACTATTTATCCAAAGCAAACAATGCTCAGCTGAGAAAAATGGGCTAAACAAACATGTATACACCATTTCCCCATCAGCAAAACATACCTGATCAACAGCTTAATAAGAAAGCAGCTGTCTGTATTTACATGTTACGTAGAAACACGTGTTAAATGTGGCATTCCAGTTTCTGAGTCATAAATTCCAAAACAGAGCTGTATTTGACCACAACCTGACGAACCTGTTGAATTACATGTATTGTGTAAACAGTATGTGTAAAAAATTCAATTCAATTTGTCTCATAATAGGTCAAACATTTGCTGACAGAATCATTCCAATTAAAACCTGAACTGCAGGTGAATCCTCATAGTTTGATAGCGTGCAAAAATGAAGCAGGCCCAGGATGACAACTAAAATTCAACACAGAATAGGTGTGCTAGTTATTATTCTATTAATCTTTGCTGAGAAGCAGATAGAAGAGAGATTCACAAGAGCAGAGTAGGTTAATCCACAGCTTTGCGCAGCAAACAAAGGCGCCTGCATGGCAGTTGAGGTCCGTTAAAGATGGCCAATGGGCCTATTGTTCTGACAGCGTCAGACTCCCGGGGCCAACAGAGAGTATGGCAACCCTGGACTGCACAGCCTTCTCTCTCTCTCTCTCTCTCTCTCACACTTTTTCATCTAAAAGGTGTATGTTTTCATAGTCAAATAAAGTTTATGAGCCAAAACAGAATTCCACAGAAACTATATCAGATCATTCCACACAAAAAACATATTTGTTTAACTTCATTTGAAAAGTCTGATTTTAAATCACTTTTCTTTTGCTGAACAAAGTTTTTAAAATTCCACTCTGTTAGGTTCCACCATGTTAGGGTTGAAAATGTGTCACAAAGGGGAAAATACACCTTTCCAATGCAATTCTTTGCAGGTAGACAGTATATACAACAACAACAAAAAAACTGTAACTTTTTTAATTGGTTACTTCCACTCTGTTATGCCACATTCCATTATAATTTAATTTCATAAACGACTTGATAAATTCCAAAACACATCTGCTACAGCTCAATCAGAGTTATTACTGAACAATAAACACACACATTTCATTACGTCACAGACATAGTTAATTTAGCCTTTTCCATTTCAATTCTTTTAAATTTTATTTTACTTTTAAATATTGGTAACACTTTACAATAAGGATCGTAAACATGAACTAATAATGAACTGCACTTATATAGCATTTATTAGTCTTGTTAATGATAATTTCAACATTAACTAATACATTGTTAAAATCTTGTTAACAATAATGCACTGTGAACAAACAATGAACACCTGTATTCTCATTAACTAACGTTAACAAAGATTAGTAAATACGGTAACAAATGTATTGCTACAGTAACAAGATGTATTTGCTGTATTGCAAATGTATTGGTTAGTTCATGTACATTAGCTAATGTTTAACTAATGAACCTTATTGTAAAGTGTTAACAAAATATTTACTATTACAATGATGATGTTTTAAATATCAGTCATTGAATTTCAAGTACTAAAATTTTTCTTGAAATGTATTATTGAAGAAATGGTGAATCTTCCACCCTGTTGTGCCACATTCGAATATTATTTCTCTAACTATCTGAATGTAGTGTTTTATAACCTTTTCTTGAATCAGAGGTAGAAAAAGTCCAGCATGCACAAAATGATCCAATGGGTGGAGTACACGCAACATAGTTGTGAAGAGAAAGAGCCTATTGATGCTCTTAGTGCTTGGTAGGGTTGTGTCAAAACAATCTTGATGCATTCAAGTCTATTTCAGAAACTGTTTCGTTACACCAATCTGTCAATGGCTTGGAAACAACATTTTATAACAGGGCTCTTAAGGTGACTGGTTGAGCATGCATGAATGAACCTCTTTTTCCCAGTTCCATACTGGTGATAATTTTAGCCAGAACATGTCAGGTGGTGTTCACAAAGTGAATACACACGCTATGCTTGCCCTGTGGTTAAAATAATACTATGCAAACCAAATACGATCCTGAAAAACCAATGGGTGGAGACGCAGAATGGCAGTTCTAGACAACAACGTACTGTGCAGAACTCTTCTATGACCCACTTGTGTTGTGTGGAATCAATATACTCTCCTTACATTCGCGCAAAAAAAAAAAAAAAATCTAGGTGTATTTATTGTTTTTTTTTTTACTACTATTTGTTTATGATTTTGAAATTAAAAGCACGGTTTACCAAAAGGTAAACAAAAAGACTTCTTCTGGCCTTCTGAAAACATTTTCAGAAGTTTGTATTGAAGGAAAATCTTGTCCAATTTAATTTTGATAGAACACATTTGAATTTACTTAAATTTGAAAGTTATAGAGAATGCAATAGGGCTAATAAAAACTTAGGATCGCAATATTACATTTTATATTCACGGATTAATTTGTCATGTTGTATGTGCCATCATGCGAGTGTGTACTCAATGTGTGACGCTCATGGTGTTGCCGTCTCACTATATGAGGACAATCACCATGAACTTCATCTCCAGAGCAACTCTGAGAGTTCACGTACGACACTGAAACTCGAAGGTCTTCATGAGACTATGCCAAAATAAAAGTTCAGTTTAACTTGAAAAAACTATGACAGAAATATATTACCATTGTACAGTAAAAATGTACTTTATTATAGTTATTTTTTGAAATATCATACAGTACAACCAATAAAGTTAATTTATACAGAATAAAAGTTCTGTTGTGCAGCTCTTTATTTGAAAAAATTAAAAATGCAAGGTTTTTTGATGTGAATTAACCGATAAAATTTCAATTGACTACATTTTAAAGGGTTGATTCAATTATTCGTTTTACGAATTCATCCAGAAAAAATAAAACCGATTTAATAAAAAAAAAAAAAAAAAAAAAGCAGCTTAGTGAAGATAACTTTTAAACAATCAGGTTATGTTACATTAATTCTTTAGGTCTAACAAATATGTGGAATTCATTTCCTTCCCCATTTATTATATGAAATGAATGTTGTGATGAACAACAAAACTAAATAAATGATATAACATGTTAACATTGTAGCAGTTAATGAAATACTAAATTTAAGTCTGTACAACCACAGCTGCCAATTTTTACTGTAAGTTTTAAGGATTTTTTAATACAGTGTATGGGCTTTAAAATACTTTTTTTTTTTTTTTAAATATTAGTAATTAGTAAATATTTGGGGCTTCTACAGAAAAAAGATTTTTTTTTTAAATATGCTATGGATAATCAATTGTTTAGAGCGCTGAGAAAAGCAAGATCTGTTGGAACATGACATAGGCCAGCTAAAATAATGAGACTTTCGGAGATAAGTGGCATCATTGCACAACAACTCTGCTCTAATCTATGCCTTTGTTGTTGCGGGTACAGTCACGCTTGGTGAGTGACTGCAGAGCCAGCAGTGCCGTGTTGTCTTGGAGATGGGATGAGTTGGTCCGTGGCACAGACGTAAACTAAACCCAACAAAACCCAAACTAAAACCATAGTCATCTTACGCTGGCAACAGGTTCCACACACAACAAGTGTTCTTTTGCTGAAGGTACCTAACTAGGTAGTCTCAGGCTCAGACATCATGTTGAGAGAACAAAAATTGTTATTTGAGATAAGTTAATGATAATGTAACTGTACAACTTAAATGTATTTTGGTCAGAACAGAGCTGAAACTTCTCTTTTTCTCCATTAAAATACTAATCCCATTTGAAATACTAATTTAAATGTGTATCAAATGAAAAACAAAACACAGATCACAGATCCGGAGCTCTAGCAAGGAAAAGGACATTGTGTTTTCCTTCATTAAGTTCCATCATGACATCATCCTTCTCTTGGTGTTCTATATTTCCAGCACAAACACGGCTCTTTGAGTCAATAGGCGAGGCCCAGAACCCTTCTGCCCAATCAGCACGTTCCAAGCGCCTGCCAATCACAGGAAGCAGCACAGAGGGTGGAGAAAAGCCACGTGCAGGGCTAGTGTCACCCCAAGCGAACAGCTGATAGTCAATCTCGCGTGGCTTTGTGAAACAAAGAGCCAGATCTCTGCACGGAGTCTATGCTGGAAATACCATGACAGCAGATAATGATGTTTGTTCCTGTTTATTCCTGGCATGTTTACATAAATCCTTGTTTGTATTTCATAAACACAACCTTATAAGAGGCTGAAGAGTCTCAAGGCTTCTTGAGTTGTTTAGTGGGAGGTTTTTTTTGTCAAGCCTGTTTTTTTTCACTGCACTGGCTGGTTGGCGTGGTATGCATTTCCATGCGAGTGTGTATACACGCATTCTTATAGGGAACTCCTCCTCCTGCTAACTGCACGTGGAGAAACCGCAGACAACAGAGTGAAAAAGAATGGGGTTCAAGCTGCCAGCTAAAAAGGGAGGAGTAAAAGGGGGAGAGAAAGACAGAAAGAGTATTTGCCTCATGTAGGTTAAAGGTAAAGTTTCAGTAGGGGAGGAGTGACAGAACATTGGGTTCAGACAGGGAGGAGGAGCAAACGAGAGGCAGAAAAAAACAACACAAAGGGAGAATAAATTACCAGCACCCCATACATTTCTTTCTCTCTTATGAACTGTCTGAACTTACTCTCTCACATGCAATCATAAAAAAGTCTACAAAAACAAAACCAGAGCAAAGCAAAAAGCAAAATACAAAACAACAACAACAAAAAAAAAAAAAACGGGGTATTCCAGAAAGCAAGGTCAACTTACCATCACATATAGCCTGAACTCTCGGTAAGCAAACCTTGCTTACTCGAGGTATGCTGGTTCCAAAAACCAAGGGAGTAAGTTCAACCAACCCAGAGTATGTTGCCGGTTAACACATAAGATATTCTCAACCGAGTGACGAATCGATCATTCACCATGGAAAAAGACGCTAAGAAAAAGCTTGCCATTCCACTTCCTCCTTCTTCTTTTATTTAATGGTGATTTACATAATCGACTTAGTACACATCGCCATCTATTTTGTGGTTGTGTAATCATTTTTTCAATCTTGTTATTGAATAAGTAATCTTTATTCACTGAGAATAAGACTTATATTGTTTGTCTGATGCTAAATATTTAATAAGATATCACATATGTATTTTATTATAGACATTATAGAATGGAAAACATCCAGTTCTAAAAGGAAAAAAGCAGATCCATGTGTGAGATTAAAATAAAGTAAATACATATATTATATTACATATAAATTGAATAAATATTTAAACATTATGATAGTGCTATATACAGGTTATGTTCAGAGAGTAAGTTGTTATGGCTACTTACATATGCTTGAACGTTACCTCCATTTTTGGAAGCGAAAGTTGAGGTTTTCCACTTACTTACTCTTAAACATACCTGGGGTATGTCACATAACCTGCTTTCTGGAATACCCCCCAGTACAAAGCAAAACAACAACAAACAAAAACATAACATATTATATCATTGCATGGTGCTGGACTTGTGCAATCAGAAGTGATTTTTACACTGTTTGCTAGGCAATGTGCTTGAGTAGCATTGCAAGGTTAGTGTAAATCACCTAAAGGATTCTTTCTCCCTTTAAGAGTATAGGTCACTGCTGAGTGATCCAGTGCGCTCCTACCATACACAACCACACATGTTTGTCACATGGAGGTGTTCTCACACGTGCTTGCTGCATTCCAGCATTTGCATATTTTTACCCTCCACATGCCACAGAGTAAGCAGCAGTATGTTTACTGTACACGAATGTTGGATCTAGGACAGGACAGGACAGACCAGTGTTTGTTATATAATATAGAGCTATTTCAGGCGCTTGAGTGCTAGGCTAGCATTATTAGAGTATGTGTACACATGCAAATATAAGAAAATGCAACTGGACACTCTCACACACATTGGGTTTCCATGTTTTATGGGGACTGTCCACTGTACATTCTAGTCCTTAACCCTAAATCTACCCATCACAGAAAACTTTCTGCATTTACATTTTCAAAAAACATAATTTAGTATGATTTAAAAGCCGTTTTTTTTTTTGTTTTTTTTCTCACGGGGACCGAAAAATATCACAGCAAGGTCAAAGATTTCTGGCATTGCTATAGAGAATACCTGAGCCACAAACACCCACCCACTCACTAGATGAGCACAAGACAACATGTTCCTAATCTATATACAAACTAGAGACACGGTATTCTTTTTCCAAGTTTGACATTAGCAAACACAGGGATGTTGTGTAAGGTATAAAGGATGCTCCTGTTTAGACTTTTTGCATTAAACAAATCCATAATATAGTTATGACCATTTTCCATCCTGTCACTGACCCTTAGAATTAAATGGCTCATAAATTAAATGATACATATAGGTAAATTACATCTGTTATTTCTGGATAACTTGGATCTTTCTATGTTAAAAATGAGCACAACACTTCCACCAAAGATCCTGAATACTGAATAGATTAGGCATTGGAAAAAAAGCCTCTACATATATTTTTGCAAAACTTCACTGCAGTTTCCGGCTGAAATAAACACCAGTGGCACTTAAAAAACAACAACAACAATAACTTTTATTCCCTTTTTCAAAACTTGCGCATTATTGATTAATAAACATTTATTTTCATGACCTCAAAACACTTTCACTGTTTGAAAACAACAAAAAAAACATTTTGCATCACACAAACAGCTCCATTTGTATGGCTTTTGTGATGTAGTAAATTTACACGAGAGCTCACCTGATACAGCATTGCACTTGGATACAAGTCAATGTTGCCAAGTCCACGGCTTTCCCACGGAATTGGGCTATTTTAACACCGTTGCCGGGGGTTGTTTGTCATGTATGCGGCCCCAAATATCGTGATAATTAGCCCATGGAATGCACATTTTACTAGTGAAACTCTGTCAAAAACATGGGTTTTATCCCCCGGAATGCGATTTTTACCAGGTTAGTTTTGAGTAGCAACTGGACGAGTTTTGTTGTGAAAACCTGGCAACCCTGGTACAAGTCCCATGTAACAAGTCACAATAAAAAAAACCCAGCGACTCAAAAAAGCAAGATACACTGTAATGAATTACTGTAAAAATTACAGCATTATTTTTAATAATACAGCATATTGCTGTAAACTGCAATGCATTCTGGGGTCACGTGTTGGTTTGACTCAAATTTACAGAATATTGCTGTAAATTGACCCTTCGTAATTAAAAAAAATAAAGTTATTTACTGTAATCAGAGAATGCAGGGAAATTCTGTAAATTAAATTACAGTAACACTACAGTAAATTTTACAGTAACTGGCTAGCAACCCTGCTGCCAGTATTATACTGTAAAATTTACAGTAATTTTTTAACAGTGTACAATGGCATGGTTGCTTCAGCAAATGTGTTTTATCGCATGTTTATCGGGTAGAGTTTATAAATAAATGGTAAGTTATTTTCATTATCAATTTAGCGGCACTCACCGAACATTTCATTTCCGAACTGCCGAGACGCATATATGCATGGTGCCAGACTCACGTACATCTATTTTGAATAAAACTGAAAGAGCTTTTAGCTAGACTCACAGGGCATTTCACTATAAAAGCGTTGCAAAAATGTGCAAAACAACAATTTTGCAGAAATGTCACCACAAGAACATTTTTTTTAATGAGTCTAGCCTGCATTGTACATCAACAAGGGCGGTTAAATGTTAATGAACTCATGGTCATAACACTGATGGTTACTAAGGAGCAGTTTAGTTTCAATAAATTGTATGAATAGACTGGGAATGAAGATTTGAGTTGTGACTGTTACAGTATTTAGTAGATCAAACTCTTATTTCAATAGAGCAATCCTGTTTTTCCATGATATGAGATTAAAGAGGCAAACCGACAAAACTACAAACTGCACACCACTAAGTGCAAACAGAATACAGTACCGCTGATATATATTCAGCTCCTCATATCTTACAAAAACACTACTCTTGACCAAAATTTACAGCAAACTCTCCTCGCTGTCTGCATAATCAGACAGCATTGTGGGTGCTTGCCTGGTTTCTCCTGCTGTAGATTAACCCAACACTGCTGGAGAGAGTTAAGCTGTACATTTATATAACCAGCAGCGGAGGAGAAAAAGATTTCTGGGAATTTGCCGCTGTACTGAAATTTCTCTCAACGGCAGCTGGGATCAGAGTGAACGGTGTTCTGTAATTATCAGGACGATTTCACGTTTCATCACCCCTCATAGCAATCCAAATGACTGACAGAGAGCGAGCGAGCGAGCGAGCGAGAGAGAGAGAGAGCGAGAGAGAGAGAGAGAGAGAGAGAGAGAGAGAGAGAGAGAGAGAGAGAGAGAGAGAGAGAGAGAGAGAGAGAGAGAGAGAGAGAGAGAGAGAGAGAGAGAGAGAGAGGGGGGATTGTAATGAGATAATAATAAAGGTGTATCGTTCGGTCATAAAGAAACGATCTCCATTACAGGTGACAAAAATCTTTCCCATCACCTTTTAAGTTGTATTTGCTATAAACAGTCCATTCAGCAGAAGACAATACCAGCTTTTCTGTGGAAAATTCCCTCCACAATGCTAGGGAATACTGGGTGTACAAGTCAAATCATCCTACTATCCTATATGTCTCTATTATATTCAGATCTCTATAAAGTCCTGTTTTCACCAACTTTTAAGTTGCTATATGGTCAACTGTATTACAAGTAGACGAGAGAGACACAATACCGTTTACACCTGGTGTTTTAATCCCTGTCTTTTGTACACTTTCAACCACTCCTGTCCTGATTTCTTCGAGGGGAGGGTCTATGGACAGGTAAACGTATGGGCTTTTTCGGATCTTTCTATCTAATGGATGAAAAAAGCTCACGCAATTTGCATATTAACGTGATCGGAAACAAAGGGAAAATACACAGAACAGCAGCTTTCGTTTCTGCTCTGACAGCCACAAGATCGGATTGAATGTGCGTGTTAGAATGGTGAGAGAACATTGTGCTTGGTACATTTTTCACCTTCAAACCAAACTTGGTTTACACGTTAGGCCTTTACACGAATGCGTTTTTACAACGACCTTTGGAAGTGGTCGAAAGTGGACAAGCTCAAAGTATTTAAGGCCCCATTTACACCTGCATTTGACGTCGTCCACTTGTGATCTGCTCGAGTAAAATACATCTTAATACAAGGTGTAAACCGGTCCTAAAATTGAGTCGCTTTCCAGTGTGTTAGCATACTATCATTAGTGTTAACTGTTTAATGGCTCTCAGATTCAAGGTAAATTGGATGTCGGACATGTATTTGTGGACATGCTTGAATACGTTTCTGACCGAAATGTTAATGAGCTCATGGGTGTGACACAATTATGATGATTTAATGATTTAAAAATGTAATTAACTTAAACACACCCCTTCTATGAATAACATGTCTTAATCTCTAAATTCAAATGAATTTTAATCATTGTTTAGGCATAAATTCAAAAATGCCAAGTTGGTACACCTGTCATGATATTATTTCTCAAAAATAAACCCTTATTTTTTAATGTAATTATTTGATAATAGTAGTGAAACTTAATATCAATATATGCAAAATATTTAATGTATAATATAATTTTGAATTATTTGAAAAACATGAAATGCCAGTCAAAATTGTGTCAAGCTCAATAAGTCTCATAAATTTTCGATACCTTGACCCTTTTTTCACAAGGTATGGTTAGTTAAGCTTGTAAAATGTGGGTCTTATTCATATATATATATATATATATATATATACAGTACTGTGCAAAAGTTTTAGGCAGGTGTGAAAAAATGCTGTAAAGTAAGAATGCTTTCAAAAATAGACATGTTAATAGTTTATATTTATCAATTAACAAAATGCAAAGTGAGTGAACAGAAGAAAAATCTACATCAAATCAATATTTGGTGTGACCACCCTTTGCCTTCAAAACAGCATCAATTCTTCTAGGTACACTTGCACACAGTTTTTGAAGGAACTCGGCAGGTAGGTTGGCCCAAACATCTTGGAGAACTAACCACAGTTCCTCTGTGGATTTAGGCAGCCTCAGTTGCTTCTCTCTCTTCATGTAATCCCAGACAGACTCGATGATGTTGAGATCAGGGCTCTGTGGGGGCCATACCATCACTTCCAGGACTCCTTGTTCTTCTTTACACTGAAGATAGTTCTTAATGACTTTCGCTGTATGTTTGGGGTCGTTGTCATGCTGCAGAATAAATTTGGGGCCAATCAGATGCCTCCCTGATGGTATTGCATGATGGATAAGTATCTGCCTGTACTTCTCAGCATTGAGGATACCATTAATTCTGACCAAATCCCCAACTCCATTTGCAGAAATGCAGCCCCAAACTTGCAAGGAACCTCCACCATGCTTCACTGTTGCCTGCAGACACTCATTCGTGTACCGCTCTCCAGCCCTTCGGCGAACAAACTGCCTTCTGCTACAGCCAAATATTTCAAATTTTGACTCATCAGTCCAGAGCACCTGCTGCCATTTTTCTGCACCCCAGTTCCTGTGTTTTCGTGCATAGTTGAGTCGCTTGGCCTTGTTTCCACGTCGGAGGTATGGCTTTTTGGCCGCAAGTCTTCCATGAAGGCCACTTCTGACCAGACTTCTCCGGACAGTAGATGGGTGTACCAGGGTCCCACTGTTTTCTGCCAATTGTGAGCTAATGGCACTGCTCGACATCTTCCGATTGCGAAGGGAAGTAAGCATGATGTGTCTTTCATCTGCTGCAGTAAGTTTCCTTGGCCGACCACTGCGTCTACGGTCCTCAACGTTGCCTGTTTCTTTGTGCTTCTTCAAAAGAGCTTGGACAGCACATCTGGAAACCCCTGTCTGCCTTGAAATTTCTCCTGGGAGAGACCTTGCTGATGCAGTATAACTACCTTGTGTCTTGTTGCTGTGCTCAGTCTTGCCATGGTGTATGACTTTTGACAGTAAACTGTCTTCAGCAACCTCACCTTGTTAGCTGAGTTTGGCTGTTCCTCACCCAGTTTTATTCCTCCTACACAGCTGTTTCTGTTTCAGTTAATGATTGTGTTTCAACCTACATATTGAATTGATGATCATTAGCACCTGTTTGGTATAATTGTTTAATCATACACCTAACTATATGCCTACAAAATCCCTGACTTTGTGCAAGTGTACCTTGAAGAATTGATGCTGTTTTGAAGGTAAAGGGTGGTCACACCAAATATGGATTTGATTTAGATTTTTCTTCTGTTCACTCACTTTGCATTTTGTTAATTGATAAATATAATCTATTACCAAGTTTCTTTTTGAAAGCATTCTTACTTTACAGCATTTTTTCACACCTGCCTAAAACTTTTGCACAGTACTGTATATATATATATATATTTTTTTTTATATTCAGGGTGCAAGAGATATATGTTTATTTGATGGTTGCACCACATGTCATATTTTAAGATATTAAATAACTTTTGTTGAAAATGAGTTTTTCAAAACCACCTAAAACCAACACGAATACATGATTACAATTAAAAGAACTTTTTTACATTTTAAAAGTTTTTCCTTTGACTCTCATGATCTAAATGGACTGGAAAGGAAGCTTTGAGCTGTTAACGTTACAGTGCGCCTATATAATACATTAAACTCCTCAAAATAGCAAGAAGAATCCTATTCCCCATGATATGCGAATAACACACAGCCAGAAGGTAATCATTTCTACTATAGTCACAGTTTTGCACTGCAGGATGAAGGATTTCATTGTGACGACTTGTACCTGCACAAGTGTGTATGCAAAAGAGGTTTTATCGGTCCACATGCAGCGCTGGCGCAATAGCAGATTACAGATGACTCCAGCATGGTAAATCTGCTTACGGCCTGCACCAGAGAGATCAGTTTAAACACTACAGTTCTAGACTGACACGTTTCTCTGCATGAGGCTATGTGCACTGATAAAGCCTCTGTGGTCAAAGGTAAAGAGCCAAGATCAGCTTTATACAAAACCTAACTTTCCACTGCACAAAAGTATCTGAGACACACCTGTAACAGCAATGGGTGACAAATCTGATCTTTGTGATATAAAAATGTTATGGTATATTCAAATTGTAATTTCAGTTTCCTAAAGGATGTACCAATAGATACTCTATTATTTTGAATTAGTGTATTACATTACTAAACAATATTATGAATCTTATGATGATGTCAATGCTCTTTTTATTGTATTATTAAGTTCTCTGTCAGTACACCAGTTCCACACCCACTCATTTCATAATTCGTGGGTATGAGAGCGGCGCAGTGTGAGTATGGTCGTCCGCCAGAAGCTAGGTATTTCAATTTGTAGTTTTAAATATGGATATTTTTCTTTAAAAAAAAATGCATCCATTCGCTTCAAACGGCCTTTAGTAACCCACTGGAGCCATATGGATTACTTTGATAATGGATGGATGCATTTTTTTTTTTTTTTTTAAATGAGGCCCCCATTCACAACCATTATAAACCTTGGGGCTATATATGGCCATATATATATATATATATATATTAGCCATATTGTCCAGCTCTAACACATTTCTTCTTATCCACCACCATCATTCCACTGAGACTGATATAAAAAACAAAAACAATGTGACTCAATCTAGGATCCACACACATCTGAAACGCATGTCCCAGTGACCTAAAAACACCACTCATGTTGTCTAATTAACAACGTTGCACCATTTATTGGTGTTATTCAGTGCTGCCTGCAGCAAATTCCATCTCTCTCAGTTGTGAGAGGTTTTTACTGCAATACTGTGGCACCCACAAACACACCATATATTTATCTTGCTAGAGACAGATTCACAGGCAGCAGGTCATGAAGATTACTGCAGGTCTCTGTGACATCCACACAGCCAAGTTCTCTCGCAACACAAGCAGGCTGTTCTAAAATTGGGATGACTTATTACTCAAAGGGCTGTCCTACCAAGGACACAAAGATCCTGACCTTTGCTCTGTCCCTGTCCCGTGCTAGTGGATAGAGTGTCACAAGGAACATGCTTAGGTAATTACATTTAAAAAAGAAAAAAAAAAAAAAAAAAAAGGACTCATTATTTTTCAGGAAGCAACAAAGTAGTGTTACTTATAAACTTATTTCACCAAAGAACACAAATTACCATGTTTTTCACAAAATTATTCAGTACCAAAATAATAATTAATTAAATTAAAAATAAAATTAATAATTTTAAGTTTGAAAATTCAGTTTTGCCATCACCAGAATTTGCGTGTGACTTTCTTGCATCTCTCTAACAATGAAGCTGCGACTTTAATTACTTCAAAAACAGATGTTACCACCTTGTTGGTGAATAATATAATGTAGCGATTCAGTAGCAAAGCTAATTTATTAATAAAAGCCATGGGGAAGGTGTGCACAGTGCAATCTCTCTCTCTGTGTGTGTGTGTGTGTGTCTACGCGCTTCAATGAAGGCAGCACATTAATAAAGTATGATGATTAAACTGATTGGAACTACCTGTGGGTTACACGGTTGGCACAGCTTCCGACCAATCAGAATAGAGTATTCTGACAGAATATGGAATAAAATGTTCCTTTAACACTGGTCCTTTTTTATATGCACACATAATGAACATATACACAAATACACACAAACAACAACAACAAAACATTGCCAAAAGAACACACAGAGAAGTGTGAGATCTGGTGTTGGCTTGTACAGCAGGGTTTCTGGGGGTTAAGAGTCTATATTTGTCTTACAGGACACATTGGTGGGGGTGAAGAGGAGTCCAATGCCTGATTTGGTAACACAAATTGCACTCTAAAACCTACAGCTCTATATGGAAAGTCAAGAGTCCAGCAACTACAAACTGAGTGAGGCTGAAATGGATCCCAGCATGGGTCTAGAACACAGTAAGATTTGAGACTTTGGTCTCTGCATGGCATCTTCATTCTATGAGGGATGTTGTTCTTAAAAAGCAAAAGAGACCACCATAGAGATTTGTCTTTCTAAATGTCTCAGTGATCTCTACTCAATACTTCATCTGGTGGCCAGAACAGAAGAACAGGAATCCATCATGTAGAGAGAAAAAGCAAGGGAGGGGACAGAAGAGGATGATGTCAGTTTAGTGTGAGTGGAGAACAGATGAGCAGTACTGCAATGTGTGTGTGTGTGTGTGTGTGTGTGTGTGTGTGTGTGTTTGTGTGTGTGTGTCACCCATGGGAGATGTTAGAGGATGCTGGCACTGATCTGATTGAAATAAAGTGGAACTGCTTTAGACTTCACTGACCTTTAGACATTAAAGCACATTTTAAATGAAGTCTACTGCTAATATATGTTCTAGATGAACTCAGGCGAGTAGTCAGACAGTGGGGGCTTTTTAAGAGTCTGGATGTCAGGGTGCGAAGGGCAATCAGGTTACACAGAAATCATCGCTCCAAAACCCACAGCTGTGATGGAACACTATGGCTACCATCCTACCTTACATAGCCATTTTTACTGTAATAATACCATGTATAATAATAGTATAAGATGGCAATATCATATATAAAGTTTAATTTCATAAATAGAATGGTACTAAATAGTTCTGAGAATGTATATTTACAAGGTGGGTGAAAATAATGGTGGCTGAATTGTCCAACGCAATTTTACGGGAAAACCTGACTATTTTATAAGGTGGCGATGTATCAGGAAATTGGAATTTGTATGATGTGAATTGCATGAAAAAGCAAGCTAGAAGGTCCATCCCTACCCCACCCCTTTACATAACCGTCATTGGGGCTTAAGCAAACACATACGAAGGATATTTTACAAATTCATGGGAATTAGCCAACAATTTCCAAAATTGTAACAAAATGTTAAGAGGTTGTGTTTTTATTATCTGAATATCTTAATGATACTTTATAACAAGCTTCAGTTTCAAAACAAGCTTTTTTGATAGCCAGATACTGTGGTAGGCCAAAAAACGTGGTAGTATCATGGTACATTTTGGCTGATCCAGTAGGCAAATGACCAGACAGAAATGGAAAGAGAACGAGAGGCAAGAAGGAAGACAGACAGGTCAAACTCACTGGCTGATCTAAATGCATCCCTATAATTACTTCCTATAACAGGCCATGAATAGAAGCCGACCACATCATGATGTACTTCACAGCAGTCTGAGAGACAGCAGCTCTTTTATAAACCCTAGTGAGCTGTCTACTGCCTACACACGCAGCTATCTTCAAAGACAGAATGAAACTCATAAGTTACTGATTTGTAATGCTCCAGTCTACATGGGTGACAACTCTAGGTGCCAAACAAACAGCACTCCTCGTTGTGAAGAATGGGGAGAACCTGACTCACAAGTGATTCCAAGTTCTATGTAAGCATTTACTTAAGCTAACAGATACCGAGCACACAAATATTACAAGGATAGTTCAGCCGAAAATTTTGTCATCATTCACACACCCTCATGTCATTCCAAACCTGTATGACCTTCTTTCTTCTGTAGAAAACAAAAGAAGATATTGTGAAGAATGTTGGTAACCAAACAATTTTGTGCCTTGTATGAACAAAAAATACATTACAGATTGTTTCAAAGAAGCTTCCCAGTAAAATAAATAAATAATGCAAACTAGGGCTGTGCAATATGGACAAAATAATCACATTGTGATTTTTTTAATGAATATTGCAATTGTGATTTAGGTAATTATTTTTGCTTTTTCAAACATGCTACATTCTGAATGTATTCAGTGCACAAGAAGTACATAACAAAATGTTTCACAATGAAGTAACTGTATTTACAGCTTCATAAACAAAACTGTAATTATCTGTCTTTAAAACAGACAACATCAAATAAAGTTCTAGTCATAGTCTAGTAATTCCAGTCATAATAAGTCAACTTCAAAATTGTATTTCAGTGCACACATTTCACAATGAAGTAACACACTGTACAGTAGGATTAACTGCTTGATAAACAAAACTGTAAAAAAAAAAAAACAGACGACATAAAATAAATTACGATTATTTCACCTGCTTAAACTCGTATTCAACGCTCACCTTACATTTCTCATATATTTCGGGAATAGCAACTAGCAGCTGGTATCTTTTGTCCGGTGTTTGAATCCAAAATTCTCTCAAACGACTGATGTTGAATTTCTCTTTGGTAACAAATCATTTTTATTCTGAACTGCATCCATATTTTTTTCTTCTTTCCTCCCTGTTCTCCCGCTTTGCTTTGTTCTCATTTGTGCGGTGTGCTGAGCGAGCTCTGATTGGTTAACATCTTAAACATGCGCACGGTAACGTTGCAGTATTCTCAATTAAAATATAAATAAATTAACAAATAAATTGCAGACTCGTGCGATTTCGAAATTGCATGCGATTGTTTTGCGATTGCGATTAATTAATGCAAACTTCATCAAAAATGTGACATTCAAATTCTGTTGTAAAGCAGAAGACAAGTGTCATTATGGAGCTCAAGTCAGATCAGTGTTTGTTCAGTTCAGTTCAAGAACTGTGTAAAATTGATCCATTATGAAATGAGTTCAATTCAGCTATGTTAACAAAACACCAACATAAAACTATCCTTTTAGGTTTACTTAGATTTAGCCATTTAATTAATACTTTGTTTTCAGGATTTAATTAAATGCATTTATAATCAACATTTGTCCACCATCTTGGATGGATTGTTTTTTCACTGCAAACTGCTACTTTAGAATTTGCACAAAATCTTTGTTTGGTCTCTTAGAAACTAGAATAAATATGCTCTATTATTTATCCTAAATTGCTGCCTAGGTAGGCAGCTGAATAGGTTTTGGGAAAAAGCCAGTTTGTGTGTGTGTGTGTGTGTGTGTGTAACGTGGATGTCAGTGTGTTGCAATTTTCAGGGCAGTTTTCCCCATGGGCTGCCATGGTGTCTTTGTTCTCTGTTGTAAATACAAAGAGACTTTATCCATTCAGGATTCTGCACACTCTTCATGGCTGCTTTTCACCAATTCACCCTGTACACCCAATCCTACACAAATATCAGAAGACTGGCGATTATTTACTTTGCCTTATTTCTCATGGGAGGTGAGATGTCGTTGTTAATTCTGTTTTTGTCTGTGGAACGGTTGCAGTCTGCCTCAAAGTTCCCACCTTGTCCCACTTTTAAACTGCAGTGAAATCTTGTTTTTATTCAAGCAAACCAACACTACCTTAACACACGGATGAGGAACCTTTACTCCTAAGATTTACCTCAGCAAACTTTCCTCTCAGAGTTCAGTGGGGGCAGACTCCAAATTCACATAGCAACAAGCCCTGCGCTGTGATTGGACGGTGGCTTCCTGCCAAGTCGTTAATACAGTTTCCTGTCTGTGGGCCAGAGAGCGTCTGTGTGTGAGAGAGCAAACACACACTCTGTTTTGGGAAGATGCAGAAGCAGAAGACTGCAACCCAACGGCTTTTCTAAGTATACTTTGAGCACAGATGTTAAACTCTTGGGTGTGGGCTAAAGCGAACGATGGGAAAAGCTCCATAAACTCACACAAACACATGACTACAAACACACTAAGATTTATTGTATACTTATAGTGAGCTGAAAACAATTTGTTCTCTAGCATAGCTATTTAACCTGAGCTTTTAATCGTGTTCGCAAACAGTCGATAGGGATGTTACGTAAAGGTTTCTGAGGGCCGCGCAATTTCATTTACATAATTGAACAATTCTGTGGATCAGAGAACAGCCATTACACAAAAGAGAACCCAGAGACTTCCATTTCTGTCATCATTTCCCCTTGGATTATTCTAATATGTTTTTCTTTCATTTATGTAAAAGAAGATGTTTAACAAAATGCTCTCTTTCAAATACACTGAAAAAAATAGGTGTGCAGGCAGCGTAAACATTGCTCAAACCATTTTTTGAATTCCACAGAAGAAAGAAAGTCAAGCCATGAATGTAAGCAATGACAATTACTTTTTTTGGGAAACTATCCCTTTAAGGACATGTACACACAAAAATGTAAGCACATTTAATGGCCGTTTGCCAGGGCTATAACTGTCTCCACAAAGGCTGGAATCTGAAAAACAACCCTGGACCACAACATGTGATGTGTAACACATGTAAACCCCCATCTGACTACATTTTAACTGTATTAACTATTACACTGCTTTTAAGGCCGACAGTGGTGTACATAGACGCTTTCATGAGAACTCGGTCATTCATTTGGAGTTTGAGTGGATGCGTGACCATGTCATGTTGAAAAGAATGAGCGATTGAGTGAAAACGTGAGGTGAGAAAGAGACACTGGAGACGAGCATTGCAGTCTGAGGACTTGTGTAAAATACCACAATGAATCACGTCTTTCATGCGCTGGGTATGTAACAGGATCAACAGACAACACACTTACTGGCAACAACAAAACCCAGACAAAAGAAAACACACAAAAGATGTGGGTACGAGGCAAAGAGAAGTGCTTGGGGAGAATGACACAGACATCATTGTGTGACTGATAAATGCACAGGGAGTGATGAAATGGTTGATTTCAGTTGAGCTGTTGGGTTTAAGTAACCTAAACTCAAGTCAACGGTAGATTTTGAAATTTTCGGAACAAAATGTAAGCGGTGGTAGCCTGTGCTCTAGGTGCAGGCTGCGTGAGTCAAAAGGAAAAACTTTCAATGCACATCAAATAGGTAAACAAAAGCTTGCGTGGCGTGCAAAAACAAACCTAATTGGTTAAGCAAGTACATTTGAGCTTCCATTTACCATATTTGATGAGCTCTAAGTATGTGCATTGATTAATGTTCATATAAAAACATCAGCGTAAACCAGGGGGTATTAGGGCTTCAGGTAGTCCTTAATATAGTTCTTTTAACAACAGAAACTGAACAATCAAATGAAAAAAAAAAAAAAGAAAAAACACTGCTTAGTCTTCACTTGGAATTAAATATTAATTCTTATTAAAGCTACAAAAGTTGTCAATTGTTGTTTGATTAATATTAAAGCTGAAGTCCGTAAATTTTGCCTCTTTGTTGCCATCTCTGTTGGAGACCTGCAATTGCAGTTATTTGCGGAATTATCGTGAGTTGTGCGTCGAAACAGCTCCTCCGCGCGGATGAATGTTTTGAGGAGTCACTGCACCTGGATACTGTACTTTTGAATCACAAATTCTACGGCTCGGAAGCATGACCAAAATAAGAATTTTCACCAGAAAATGTCTTCTTATCAAGTATACATGTCTGCCACTTTTGTTCTGACCAACTGAGAAAAAAAGCATAAGGCCTGCTCAAATGGCTCAATGACGGTTTTCGATAAGAGGGTGAAGGTTTCTTGTGCGTTCGGTCTTTTCAGCGTGGCAAAGTAGTTTCATTCCAATTAAACTTCCTCTACTGGAAAGCATTACTGGCCGACCTGGCAACAGAATCGTGCCTTGAGCCTCTAGCAACATCTCTTTAAATACTTAAAAACCAAGATAGACACTTCTTTCAAATGGAAAGATAAGTTCACAATGGGAATTTGCATTAACCAAGACTGAGTAATTTACACCTTTCAGGGGACAGAGAGCTATTTGCATGAAAAACCTACAGTGAAAGGGGACACACCCACTACAGAGAGCAAAATATCTCTAAACTCTTAAAACCTTTATTACTTTCTGGTTAACTTTTCGGGGAATGAGTCCTTTGTACCAGTCTCACTGAGACATTTCGAATAATACCAAACATGTATAGCATTGTGTGATAATTGTTCACATTAAACCATATAGATTTTGGGTGAATTTCAGATGATCTCCACATGTAGAGATTAGAGATGGGGGAAGACGGGGGTGAAGGAAAGGGAATGTAGATTAAGGCAATGCTGAGGTGTGATTGACTCGGATGGGAATGCTAATTTTTAAAACGAAAGTTCACATGTTAATTTTCTTTGTTTTCTCAAAGAGTAGTCCTCTCTTGGTCCAAACATCATTCTTACACAATGGTAATTTTAAATCTAGCGATTGTTTAGCTCGGATCACGTCAAACCGCGAAAATTATTATTACCGTTATACTTTTTTATACATGTTCTCAAATTGTTAATGTTAACAACATCAGCATTGCATGACTATGTGAATTTAGTGTGTATTAGCATTACCTGTAGATTTCAATTTCTGTAGCCACTCCACAGTCCAATGTCTTTTGCTTTTGACAACAGATGAATCTCCAGTTCTCACTGATGATTGTAGCTTGGACCTTTCTGGATTGCAATCCGCCATCAAAATGACAAGTTTAATTATTCCAGCTACTGTGAGAAAAGGTTATAAATGATCTGCCACCTACAGCATCCTCACATGCCATAAAGTCTACTAGCCGGGACTCCTTTATACAGGTTTGATGCAATGATGCAAAGACGAACGGTATACAGTGTACTTTACTATTACCAGTACCACTCAAATTAGAAAATTTCATTACAAGCTTACAATTGTGCAGCTAAGGTAAGCAGATTGTTTTAAACACTGACTGGTTACGCACTAGCTCAAAAATTGATTTTGGATCGTTTTTAACCAAAAAAAAAAAAAAGTTACGGACTGCAGCTTTAAAGGGTTATTTCACTCAAAAATTAAAATTCTGTCATTAATTACTCACTCTCATGTCGTTCTACACCTGTAAGCCCTTTGTTCATCTTGTTATGAGCCAGAGTCATTTATTCGTTATGTTATGTTGTCCTGTGTATATCTTGAGTATCTCTTCTCTGTGTGTGTGCCTGTGCATGTTTGTGTTTCAGGTGGGCAGCGTCTTGTGATGATCTGTTGGAGGGTGCAATTGGTTCTCCTCGTCACCTGATCCAGATATAAGGACCGCCCCAAACACTCAACTTCTGCCATCTTTGTGCCATTGATCGCGTACCTTTGTCTTTAATTCGTATCATTGTCTTTTTGTTTAGTCTGGAGTGTCGTGCCAGAGAGAATGATTGTGAGTGATTATTTGGAGTTTGTGAGTGTGATTGTGATTTCGAACCTTTGATAATTCTTACTTGACCCATATCGTTTAGACTATGATTCTGGATTCTGATTTTGCATTGTTTGAGAGATATATATATATGTATATGTATGTATTAAGGTATGTGGGGAGTTTGATGCCATTTATTTTGTATACATCTCTTTTCACATCGTTTATGATTAGGGAGGTAGGCAAGTTAACATTTTTTATTTTTTATTGTAATTGTATTGCATTTATTTATTTATTTGTATTTTGTGTTAGGAATTGTAGAGGCTAAACCAAGATTGTTGTGTTTTGTTATTTTGGCCTTGTCTGTCCCTGATGCTAAACCCTTATAAAGAAATAAATTCATTTCTTTTCGGCATCTCTCTGGTAATGAGACTCATTCTTCATTTTCCTCTGACGGCAGACCCCTAGACGGTCCTAACAATCTTCGGAACACAAATTATGATATTCGATGGCCAATTTCAAAAAGCGTTACGAATCGTTTGTTTCGAATCAGTGGTTTGGAGCGCCAAAGTCACATGATTTCATTAAAGGAGGCTTTGTTACATCATAAGTGATTTGAAATTTCAACAGTTTCAATAATTTGACTTTGGCAGTTTAATACACAATCCGAACCACTGATTCGGAAAAAGAGATTCATAAAGCTTCGAAGCAGTGTTTTGAAATAAGCCATCACTAAATTTTTTGGTGCACAAAATGTATTCTCATCACTTTATAACATTAAGGTTGAACAACTGTACCCAAATGAACTGTTCTAAATATGTTTTTAGTAGCTTTCTGGGCATCTGAAAGTTTCAATTGTCTTGCTGGCAATAGAAGCCTCACTGAGGCATCAGATATCATCAAAAATATCTTAATGTATGTTCCAAAGATGAACGAAGGTCTTACGGGAGTAGAACTACATGAGGGTGAGCAATTAATGACAGAATTTTCATTTTTGGGTGAACTAACCCTTTAAGCACATAGATGGAAGCAGGTTTATTAGGCTGCTGTCACTTTAAGAGCTTCACGGCTCCAATATATTGTTACATACGCACATATGTGCGCTTTCTCAATAGTTTAGTCCACTTAAGACATAAGTTTATGTTTACAGGAATACTTACTCACCAAGACTGGCATTTTTGGCCATATAAGCCATCCGACAGGTGGCTTCCTGTGTGCATGAGTACTTCGCTTACTGCATGTAATAACATTAAGCATGTCGCACCGTCAAGTGTCCAGTCCACTCTCTCGTATCTACGTCGACCTAAAACTTGCAAAATGTTTTGTAATCTTTTGGAGTATTAAAAATCACACAGTTGCTGATGCGATATGTACATTTGCAATACTCCTATGTATCATGCTGCCCTATCTGAAACCCAGGAGTTTTGCTGGTCAAACATGCCCCAAATCAGTCTGAGCTCAAAAAAGCACCAACTGCCTGAACACAACCCTCAAACAGCCTGCAGGACCATCAGCCACCTGTCTGCTTACAGTGAGCTTTACAGCAGATCACACACACACACAACGCACACACACACGTGTTTTCATTTTTTATGGGGACATTCCATAGGCGTAATGGTTTTTATTCTGTACAAACTGTATATTCTGTCCCCCTACACTACCCCTACCCCCAAAACCTACCCATCACAGAAAATGTTCTGCTATTTTAGATTTTCAAAAAAGACCATGGGGACCAAAAAATGTCCCCACAAGATCAAAATTTACTACTATTACTATACCTGTAGGACAATTGGTCCCCATAACGTAGGGAATACACACACACCTGTCCTCAGACACATGCTATGAGGCAAGGTTGCGCAATCTTAGTGAAAAACAAAAGCTTGTTTCACCAACATAATGTCACTCAGTGAAAACTGAACTTTGACTTTATGAAATCTGCCCTTAAATCAAAACAAAGTGGTGAACTTGAGTTTTGGAAACTTGGTCAAAAATGGACTTTAAAAGGTCTTGGCTTGAAAGTCAACATGAAATAGCATTTGACCTATTTTGTTAAGATAATTTGATAAAAACAGGATATTCAAGTGGAAAAAAATTATAATTTTATCCTTTAAAGTGGAAAGGAGAAACTTTTCATGATCATCAGTCCCCCTGATTGGATCATGGAAAGTTTCCACTTTTGAGGAAGCTTTTTTTTTATTAATGCATTTCAAAATATCCCAATTTAAAATCTATTGTTATCTGCTATTATTATCATCATTACATTCATTTAAAAGCAGTTAATGTTAATGTATTAACTATTAATTACACTAACATTTTAAAAAAAAAAGACTACATCACCCACAACATTAACCAATAACTAGCTTGGCCAAGGTAACATCAGCTAAAGAAAAGCAAAGTCGGTTTAGACGTGGAGCATTTTGATGAGAGATTATATTCCTCTGGGAGAACATGCACAAATGAATCACAAGACTAGGGACATTTATTAAGAAAGAAAATTGGCCAATTCTGATTTCATGTTGACTTTATACAAAGCTGGGTAGTGAAGGACTTCAGGTTAACTAGAACAGTGCATCAAATAATTAACAACCCATTTAATATTAAAGCATTGGGTCAGACCACCATCTTGTACGTGCTAAAACAGAAACTACAACTTAAACTATCAACTAAGACAGCAGTTCTCAGTTCTTCTTCGTGTTGAAATGTCCTGCCCTAACTTGGCATGCTTAAAGTGACCCATTATCACAAGGGAGCGAGTGTGTAGATTTTCCACAGCCCTTGATCAGCTGATTTCAGTTGAGTATTTGAGATGCAGACAAACCAGGCCACCGGTGCAACTGATCCCTGTTGTCAGTAGCAACAGAGGAAAATATAAACACTGTGACTGTGACGAGAGCCGTGCGGATCTGCTTTTACAGTGTTTTTGCAGTATTAGCTATCAGAGGATGATAATTTGTAGGTAATTTGAGGCAGCGGGGATAGATATACCCTCAGGCCCACAATATGAGAGAAAAAAACAGCTGAAATACACCCAAGACATCATCAAGGGTGAACCAGATGTGCTTCTGCGAAACAGTGATAATGAAAGGTCACGCCTTGTCTCTAGTGATGGAACAGGTTAAGAGGATTAAGCCTCCACTGAATCTCAGGGCAGAAAAATAAAAGACTGGTCAATTTCTGTTTCAAGCTTTAGTGGAAAAAGGCCACCAATGGACAAAGTATAAGGAGAGTGCGGCCCATACAAGAAAGAAATTTAACTACACTCTTAAAAATAAAGGCTCTTTATTGGCATTGATGGTTCCATGAAGTTCTCTGAAGTGGAAAAATGTTCTTATGATTATTCAAATTTTCTTCACACTGAGAAAAAAAAGGTTCTTTTCTTTTCACTTTCTTTGTTCACGATTTCTTTGTTAGTGAGGTTCATTTGAATAAAGCTAAAAGAATAGTTCGCTTTTAACGAATACGCGAGGGTCACCGTACAGTGCGCGACATGAGAAGAGTTTCCACCGAAGCCACCACCGAATTTCTGTAACTGTGCGTACTTTGTATGCGCAGGTCGCACATGCACATTTAATTGTTTTTGCAGTAATTAGTGCCCGTCGATTCACAAGGTAGTCGAAGAAAAACTGCATAAACAGAACAGACCTGAACGCGTGCAAGGTACAGCGACAATAAACGAGAGATTGTGCGAAGAGGTTAGAAAGTACGCTCATTTGTTCAACTCTAGCATGAACAAAAAGAAAAAAAAAGAAAGATTGCTAGAAAAAATGCACATCAAATGCCTGTGTACGAGTCAAATGAAGTATGCTTTGTAAGGCTATGCGTTCGACCGTGCATACGTGTAAGAAAACAAAGCACACCCAGGGCTTAAGTGTGAACGCTGCCATCCGAACCACCAAACAAGCAGACTGAGACCCCTGAAAAGGTGGGTCTCGCTCTTCTTTCAAACAAACTCTGGTGCAGTTTGATTGAAGTATGAATGCAACACGGAGCCCAATCCTGTTCCTGAAGATCTACCTTCTAGGAAATTTCAGCTCCAAACCTGATCGAGCACAACTGAACCCGCTAATTAAGATCTTCAGGAGCACTTGATAATTACAGACAGGTGTGTTGGATCAGAACTCTGCAGGTAGGTAGATCTCCAGTAACAGGATTGGGAACCCTTAAGCTAATCAAACTAAAAACAGGATGTGATGTCACAATGACAGAACGCTCAAGCGTAGCTGGCTCTTCTCATCATAGGAGCTATTTTGCCCATTATAGTTCGGCGCAAGTTTCGGAAACGCCATCTCCTTGCAGATGATCTTCCTTTGTGTGCAATTCCTGGCAGCGTTTTGACTCCTTTACACATTTTATAAGCTCTTCAAAAGTTCTCAGCTGATAAAAAAGCCATCATATGATGCAAAATCTTTTTATTTTTTGTATCTTTAGGTTCGGTCTTAAAAAAAAAAGACAGTGGGAATGCTAAGCAAACAAGGACTGAACTTATTTTCTCTTTTGGTCCGGAACAAAAGAATTTAACACAAATTTAAAGGTTCCTTGGGGAACCCAAAATAGTTCTTCTATGGCACTGCTGTAAAAAAAAAAAACCCTGTGGTGTAAAGTCCAACAGACTTACTTAAAGGGAAAGTTCATTTTAATATGAACACATGCTGTAACTTTTAGATATCAAAACTCTTAGGGAAAAAAACCCCCAGCTAAACACATTTTATGACTGGCCCACTTACATAAAATGCAGATTATTGCCTCTAGCCTTTTACAGATTGCTGTCGGACAAAAATCCATGTTTATATATCATGATGATACGATGTCCACACATCATGGCATCACCATGCTACTTTATATGTTAGCAAATTCTGAAGAGGAATTTTTACTGTAAACACAACAACAAAAATAATCCAATAATTGAATATTCAAATGATCTCAAAATGTTCAACCACCTGATTCCTCCTAAAAGATCCAAGTATTTCTCTAAGATAAAAGCTTATTGATTTTAAAATCATATTAATGTTGCCACAAAGGGATACACTGCTGCAGTAGAGTAAGAGCAAATGAATTATAACAGCACCTGTTTAATGTATTCTGATATGGGTCACCAATTACCCAAGAAATCGAGTGTGGAAAAAGTGGTTACAGGCTGTTACACAACTTGCCTTCTCATACACTTGTCCTTGCCTTTGTACAAAGATAACACATAATTCCACTTTTGCATATTTCCCAGAATTTCCAACCCGTGGGAAAGAACGACCTTTCCCTTCTACTTCTAGCTTTGAGACATCATATTTAATGGTAGTAAATCAAAAGTGTTATCTAATCCAGCAGATCCAAAGCAATGTTTTAAATTCACAGAAGCTCATCACAGATGGATTTCAGGATGCTTCAGAGGCAACCTCACACTTTCTCGTAATATGCTCCCCCCGACTGCTTCACCCAAGCTTATTTAAAATGAGAGCAACAGAGGAGCAGCAGACGGTGGCAAATCTCATCGTAAACCAAAGATGTTTTCCAAAAAGCGCTCACAGAGCTGAAAAATGAACATTAAACTGATTCTCAGCACAGCTTTTGAAAATACTGCTTTATTTAAATGCAGATGACACAAGCTTTTCAGAACGCAGTGAGGGGTTTTGCCATGTTTTTCAGATCAGCCCACGTGAATCAGCTTTAACATCATCTATATGCTTGTGTACTCCTAAAAGTTAATTTTAATTTGATCTTTCGACAACAACAATATTGATAATCTTATTTGTAGGGGAGGGGTGTTTAAGTTGTCCAATCAAATGCTCTAATTAGAATATCCTGCCTTTAAATAGAAATAGCAAGTATAAACCATAGTTCTTGACTACAATGTAAGCTAACACTATACAAATAAAAGACGATTGTCACAGCCCAACATCCTTTTTATTTGTAAATACATAACCACAGGAAAGAAAACTGTGCTCGTAAGAACATTTCATGGGGTCTTTAAGGAGAAAATAGTAGTCATACACTCAAGTTAATCATTATATTCGTGTCAGATAACGATAAATGCGAATAACAAAGTGAAATAAGTATATATATATATATATATACAGTACTGTGCAAAAGTTTTAGGCAGGTGTGAAAAAATGCTGTAAAGTAAGAATGCTTTCAAAAAGAAACTTGGTAATAGATTATATTTATCAATTAACAAAATGCAAAGTGAGTGAACAGAAGAAAAATCTAAATCAAATCCATATTTGGTGTGACCACCCTTTACCTTCAAAACAGCATCAATTCTTCAAGGTACACTTGCACAAAGTCAGGGATTTTGTAGGCATATAGTTAGGTGTATGATTAAACAATTATACCAAACAGGTGCTAATGATCATCAATTCAATATGTAGGTTGAAACACAATCATTAACTGAAACAGAAACAGCTGTGTAGGAGGAATAAAACTGGGTGAGGAACAGCCAAACTCAGCTAACAAGGTGAGGTTGCTGAAGACAGTTTACTGTCAAAAGTCATACACCATGGCAAGACTGAGCACAGCAACAAGACACAAGGTAGTTATACTGCATCAGCAAGGTCTCTCCCAGGCAGAAATTTCAAGGCAGACAGGGGTTTCCAGATGTGCTGTCCAAGCTCTTTTGAAGAAGCACAAAGAAACAGGCAACGTTGAGGACCGTAGACGCAGTGGTCGGCCAAGGAAACTTACTGCAGCAGATGAAAGACACATCATGCTTACTTCCCTTCGCAATCGGAAGATGTCGAGCAGTGCCATTAGCTCAGAATTGGCAGAAAACAGTGGGACCCTGGTACACCCATCTACTGTCCGGAGAAGTCTGGTCAGAAGTGGCCTTCATGGAAGACTTGCGGCCAAAAAGCCATACCTCCGACGTGGAAACAAGGCCAAGCGACTCAACTATGCACGAAAACACAGGAACTGGGGTGCAGAAAAATGGCAGCAGGTGCTCTGGACTGATGAGTCAAAATTTGAAATATTTGGCTGTAGCAGAAGGCAGTTTGTTCGCCGAAGGGCTGGAGAGCGGTACACGAATGAGTGTCTGCAGGCAACAGTGAAGCATGGTGGAGGTTCCTTGCAAGTTTGGGGCTGCATTTCTGCAAATGGAGTTGGGGATTTGGTCAGAATTAATGGTATCCTCAATGCTGAGAAGTACAGGCAGATACTTATCCATCATGCAATACCATCAGGGAGGCATCTGATTGGCCCCAAATTTATTCTGCAGCATGACAACGACCCCAAACATACAGCGAAAGTCATTAAGAACTATCTTCAGTGTAAAGAAGAACAAGGAGTCCTGGAAGTGATGGTATGGCCCCCTCAGAGCCCTGATCTCAACATCATCGAGTCTGTCTGGGATTACATGAAGAGAGAGAAGCAACTGAGGCTGCCTAAATCCACAGAGGAACTGTGGTTAGTTCTCCAAGATGTTTGGCCCAACCTACCTGCCGAGTTCCTTCAAAAACTGTGTGCAAGTGTACCTAGAAGAATTGATGCTGTTTTGAAGGCAAAGGGTGGTCACACCAAATATTGATTTGATGTAGATTTTTCTTCTGTTCACTCACTTTGCATTTTGTTAATTGATAAATATAAACTATTAACATGTCTATTTTTGAAAGCATTCTTACTTTACAGCATTTTTTCACACCTGCCTAAAACTTTTGCACAGTACTGTATATATATTTTTTTTTTTTTAAGAAAATGGCCGATGGTTTCACTAGATAAGATCCGTATTCCTCGTCTGGGATCGTGTAGAATGCTTTGAAGCTGCACTGAAACTGCAATTTGGACCTTCCACCTGGTGAACACCACAGAAGAAAACTACACAGAGAAAAACCCTGAAATGTTTTCCTCAAAAAACGTAATTCCTTTTCGATTGAATAAAGAAAGACATGAACATCTTGGATGACATGGGTGTGAGTACATTATAATGAAATTTTAATTCAGACGTGAACTAATCCATTAAGTCGGCATGAAAGTTTTTGCTCTACTTCACTATTGCCAAGTATATTCGAGTGAAATGGCTTTTCAAACAAGAAAAAATGTAGGGCGGGGACACAGAGGGAAATGTCACAAGTTCTGAAGTAAAATGAAATGATTTTGTTTTCTACTTCAGATTTACATTTTTTCAAAATAATATATAATTTCTACAATGCAACATTAACATGACAATAATTTGAATGTATCTTTTGTAAAAACGACTAGTATTTCCAATCTTGAATAGCAGCAGTGGTATCTTTTAGTCAAAGAGTTGACCAGACAATGTGTCCTAACCCTAACCCTAGATATTAAATTATAAGTGCTTTTAAAAATTAACTGCAAGTAAGCATTAAATGATGGCAAAGGTAATCTATTCATGCTCATTTATATATCTAACACCGGCCAATAACCAATAATGCCTCGAGCGCATTTAAAAAAAGAAAAAAGAAAAAGAAAAAAAAGGTGAATGACAAAGACTAGGGCAGAGATTTGCTACCTTACAGTACATTAATCACGACACATGTTATGATTCATACAGTGATGCATTGTGATATCATAGCTGCACTTGAAACTACAGCAAATACACAAATGTCACCCAGCATGTCTGACAGAAAGTCAATCTGTGGCATCAGTCACTGTTTGTTTCACCCAGTGTACAATGTGGCGACAGTAAGAAATGCAGATGTCAGGTTGAGTGTTTCTGCTTCTTCGTTACGTACACTGCATGAATGTAGAAGACATGGACAAAAGACATGTTAATTCTTTGGTACTAAAAGATTGATGCAATATTGTGAGAAAAAGAATCATGTTATGCACTATATGCCAGCCAGTTACTAGGCATTCATGTTCTCAAAAAGGGCAAAATCGATGTACTTGATGATGGAACACTAATATGCAAACAGGATGACACAAAAATGCAAATGAGATGCCATTCATTTTGTTTGCATAGCTGCTTTTCTGTCCATACAGGTCCTACTAGATGAGGTATTAGCACAGTTGAGGTGCTCAGGTGTGGTCGGGTTGTGTTTACGTATACAGCTTGTACATATTCCAATAATAGAAACGCCCACAGTGAGTGTTTACACCAACAGAGAGATGAGCTACAGGTCCAGATGGCCCCCTCGCTTCACGCTGGCTCTTCTGTGTGTGCAGCTATTTGGGTGAGAGTGCTGATCTAGAAACAGTTTCGCCTATGTGAACCTGCCCTTCATCATGCTGAACCAAGCCACGGTGGTCGTCACTAAACATCAGAGCCACACACAGGAACTGATGTCATCATGCTTGCCTGCCCCCCAGCTGAAAGAGCAAATGGTCACGTGAGAGAGAGAGGTTACGTAAGTCTGCTGTCTGAGTATTCCACACTCCAAAGACTGTGGAGAACAGTAGAAATATGCCTCACTCGGGTGAATCTCATAAAACCTGTTAAGGTCATGTTCAAGTTACATTTCACCCAATTTAAAAAAAAAAAAAAAAAGATATAAGGCTTTTTTTTACACAATTAATTTACTGCAGTGTGAAAAAAGGTTACATTTAAATTGCATAAGTTGCTTTTTTATTTTTTAAATAATGTCACAATTTATTCAAAATATCTTTTTTTATTATTATTATTATTGGTTGGAATAAAAAAGATCACTGCGATCAGTTATCACAACTTAAAATTCAACATTACCACAAATAATGTGTTGTTTCAACTTAAAAAAGTAAGTGTTTGTGCTATACTTAAAATTTTAAGTTTACTTTAGATTAGTTAAGTTAACAACAAATTCTAAGTTGTTATAACTAATTGCAGCAACATTTTTTACAGTGAGGGGCCTCATTTATAAAGACAAATGATCCTAATTTTGAACATATGATCATTTCTAAAATATTCCTGTGAACGGTTAATAAAATGTGCATATGTCCATATTTTTTTTATTATTCATTTCAATGAAAATTAGGGCCGGGACAATACATTGACTCTTGATCAACGATACAAAGAATCTGGAGCGATTCTGATATATCGCTATTCTCTCCGGAATCGATTCTGAGCTTAGTTTTTAACAGCAGATGGAACTGCGTGCTTTCGAAACACACCTTCTCTGCTTGCTTACGGTTTCTTTTCACACACACAACATGAACCTAGAATAACCATTCATAAAGTTCGAAAAGGTTGAAGCGAATTACAAGGCTGTTCACAGTGGGCTGCTTACATTAATCTCGAATCATAAAAGTATTCTGAGCCGAGGATCAAGTATATTTAACCAATTACTTGACTCAGCCGGACGCACAATTGATGTCCAGCACTCTTCTTCATGAGCATTTGAGTGTGCGGTTAAAAACAAGCCTAGAGCACCACCTGCTATTAAACTAAGCTCAGAATCGATTTAAGAGAGAAATTATCGTAATCAATTCAGAGTCATTGTATCACGAATCGAGAATCGATGTATTGTCCCAGCACTAATATATATATATAATATATATTTGTCTATTTATCTTTATGGTATAAATGAGCACAAAGTTTGCTTCCATGCTCTTCAGTTGGCTTGTACATAAACATTTTCATATCAGTTTTTGTCTTTTAAATCCCAAATTGTTCCTCAGTTTTAACATAGGATAAAATCCAAAGAATTTAACTTGTACATGCATTTTATAATCGAGGCCCCTGTTTTATAAATTTAAATTTGTTGTATATCCTTTCCGACAAAACCTGGAAACTGCCTATAAGCTTTTCAAACAATGTCTGATTCTCCTATAAAGGATTTAAACTTTGTTGGTGATGGGCTCTTCTTTGGTGTCAATCCAATCCCTGGTAAAGGGAAAGCAAAGCAGCAAACAATGGTTGCAAACTAGCAACCATTAACAGACCTAAATTCCCACCGCATGGGGTGTATACACACATGCCCGCACCAAACAGCTCAAGGGAATCTGTGTCAAACCCAACAGCTGTTCGAGTTCAAGGCGAGACACTCCGAAATTTCCCAGCTGACTGCAATAGGCCTGCTCCGACTGGTTATTCCAGAACTCTGACAAAAATATGACATCATTTCTCAACGGAACATGTTTCCACATGGCCTTCACAACTCAAAGTTCCTGGATCTACTAGCAGCTTTCCACCTCATGACATCACGGACAAAGACTGTTTTATATCACACACAAACAAAAAGAAATCTAAATGCTCAACTGAATCATTTTTAATGGGTGTCCTGTATGCTGCCATTAAGCTCTCATACAAAAGGGAATGGATTTTTAATCATGGCCAAGAACCTGTGTCATCTCTTTAAAAAGTCCTTACAGTTTTAAAAATAATAACTCACCGAAGAATGAAAACTCTGTCATATCTATACTCTGCTAAAAGAAAATCCACTTTCAGAGTAGCAGAATGAAATCCACTGTTTCACAAAAGAAATGGGGTGACATGGTTGTGAGTAAGTGATGACAGATTTTTTAGGTCAGCTATCCCTTTGACAATCCATTCTGATCAACCAGCAACCAGTGCTGGATCAATAATACTGAGCAAAGATAAAAAAAAAGAAGAAAAGAAAGCGTGTTTGTTTACATGCCAAACAAGAGATGTTTATTGGTGTCAGCTCCAGACAAATTGATTTTCAGCCGCGATAGAGTCCAAAGGAAGCCACATGATCCTGTTACATGTCTGAGTTTATTGCGAGTGTCACCCTAGTGCCAGAAACAAGAAAGAGCCACAGAATTCCTGCTCAAAAACAGCAGTCTTAAAAAGGAAGCTCTTTAATGAGATATTACCAAAAGTGTGGAAAGAGTTTGGTGTACTGTTTTAAGTTCTAGTGTAAAAAGGAAAGAAAGCAAGAGAGAGTGCTGGTGGAAGTGAGCAACCTGTTATTTTCATCACTGGAACAATATGTTCCAAACAACAATAGCACAGAAGGGATGTCATATCTACTCCAAAACAGTTTTTTGACTGTAGTCAACTCTACCTCAAACAGCCAAACAGACCCAAGAGGTCTCTAATCCATGGAGAGAAATCCAATAGAAGGAAATCACTCTGTAGACACCAAAGGAATGCAGCCAGCTCGTTCCATTTTAAAGTACATTTTTTATAACAAAACTGTGATCCAACAAAAATATATCTGGCTAGTCAGGCCTGTTTGTTGGCTTTTGTAAATTGGCAGCTTTGGCTGCGGCAGTAGGGGCAAACCACAGTCACGGGGGCCAAATTACATCCAAACATGACTCCAGCCTGTCCAAACATGGACACTTAGAAGCAAGAGTACAGCAGTTAAATGGACCATCACCTAGATAGCTATCAAACAATGTGCTGTAACATTTAAAACTATTCATTTCTTTGTGAACCCACTGAGTGAAGTATACATTTCTTAAATATTTTGTGGAAGAAGAGGGACAAAGCATTGACAAACAAAAGGGGGAGGGACTGAGGACAAGTAATGTCATGCAAATCTTGGCTGGTCACTAGTGTAATGCCTAATCACTTTTTAAACAGTGATTCATCTGAGTTATTAATTACTCAGAAAGAAAAAACTCACACAATGTTTATGTTTTAAACCCATACCCAACAACACCAAACTAAAGCAAGCCCCTATCCAACTAAAATAAATCTTACATAGCCATCCAAAACATATGTAGGCCTACCCAGCAAAAGATAAATCTACCTGACCAAAACAAACATAGAGACATACCCATACTCAACAAAAGCAACCTGTCCCCAACCAAAACAAACCCATACCCAACAATAACAAATCTGTGCCCTCAAAAACTAAAACACCAACACCTAACACAGATATATAAACGTGTATGTACACATTAAAAACACGGTAAACTGCGTTACAGTAACTGTGGAGGATATAGACCACGCTCTTATATAACAAGAGTGGACATTTCTGAAGAGAGTGTGAAGGTTAGTGTGTATGTCAGGGGGGGAAAAACACAAACACGACAACATACAGCACAGTAAGCACACACAGCTGATCTAGGACGCTTTGTTCCCTTCAGAAAGCGACGGCTAGAGCATTAAGAGCGACAAAAAACACAGAACGTTACGTTTGAACATGATCAGAACACATGCATGAAACAATGAAACAAACACACTGCAGCGGCGTGACGTCACGACCCACAGACTGATGACATTCAAACACTGTAATCACGCAGGTTTTTTATTATTATTATTATTTTACCTCTGTCAGGTTTCATGTTGGTCACAGACACCGTGATCCCCTCCAGGATGCCTGCGGTCCGTCTTCCGTCTTCAGATCTTTGTTTAGACTTCAAAACTCGTCCTTTAGACATCGGTTAGCTATCGATCTGGCACACAGCCATTCGGAAATCAATGATTTGAGCTGTACGATCAAACGTAGATCTATACGCCACTGTATGTTAAGAGTCCAGTGGTCTGATGAACTAGTTCACCAAAACACCAGCGTTCTACTTAAATAAGCACGCAATTATCATGTCTCGTCTCTATCTAGCTAAATATCCCCGACCTCCGCTGCCAGTCGCCTCATTGCCGATGCCAAACGAGCTCCAGTACCAACACAGTCTCCTGTGCCACTGATCTGCTCAAATTAAAGCCATATGAGACGCATCGGGATCGCCTGGATCATCATCCCCAAGCCTACGGACAGCTAGATCAGACCCAGGACAGATGAGACACTAAAAAGGAACCACGAACATCATCTCCTCCAGCCTGGAGAAACGTTACGTGGCGGTGATGACTCTGACTAAAGCCAACAAGAAGTGGCTCATTGCTCTAAACCCCCTTCCCATAAAAACAGAACAATACTGCTGACGGAAGGACTTGATTAAGTGAGACAACTAGTTCAACAAACTGTCTATATTAAGCGACTGCAAAAACCCAGCGGTGACGAAGCCCAAACAAGTTTACGAGCTGTCTAAACGATATCTCGGAGATTAAATGATCAGCAGGGACAAAGCTCATGTTCTCTCTCTCTCTCTCCCCCTCTCTCTTTCTGCTTGTCAAAACAAATGCAGGACAGCCTCTTAGTCATGTGTCCCAACAACAGCTCGCCCCGCCCCCATGCTGTACGTCACTTCCGCCCCGCGGCACCGGCTTGAACTCGTTGCCGCGGCAACGCGTGAACATAACCCACTTATGGTCAACACTTTTAGCTTTAAGGAGCCCCACTTTTGTTCACGTCTGAAATGTGTGTGAACGTTGGACAGGAAAATGTGTCTCGGCATTAACACTGTAAAACCTTAAAATCTTAACTTGTTTTTTTTTTTTTTTTTTTTTTTTTTAATGGAACAGTTTATTGAACCTTTAGTCAACATTTAACCTAAAAGAAATTTAAATAAAAAAGTTAGCTTGTGCATGTTATGTTTTGTATCATGGAAAATCAGGCTATATTGCCCATAGGCCTGCAACATGAATTTGGAAAAAAAAAAAAAAATGATGATGTGCTAGAATAAATCATTTATAATATAGCTATCGCAATTCCATTACATTTAAAAAAAAATCTTATAAGGGTGAGCAATACAGAATTTAAATTTTTGGGCGGACCCTTTAAAGAAGCAAAATGTAGATTTCACAGTCCCTCCAGAAAAACGCGATTATGCAATCGCTTGATTTCATGCATAATCAGCCAAAGTCCGCATATTTATGCGGGGTCGCATTTTTTCAAATATGCCGCACTTTCGCCGCATAAATTGCCGATTTCAGCAAGAAAAATATGCGGGGCTAGCATGATTTCATAATCCCTGTATTTTCGTTGCAAAAAAGTCTCATATCTTAGCAGAAAGTTGAAAAATGTTGCGTTTACTTCACACAAGTAAAGCGCCGTTATTTCCCCCCTATTGCCATGGGAACCTTATGAAGTGACGTAATGACGCGACGTGAACGTCATCTGTAAACCCCGCGGTGAAACCATGATGAAGCGCGCCAATAATTCTCATTTGCCAACAAAAATAAGCTCAAAAGACCGCGCGAAGCAGTTTCCCGCTCTTTTACATGATAGTGGGGGCAAATTAACTGTCAGTTTCAAGTATATTAGTAGTATGTAAAATAATTTACATTGCAGTAAGATTGCACTTTGTGCACTGGAAGCACATCATTTAACAGAAGATGTCTGGTTTGTATCGCTACCTCTGTAAAACAGGAAGCACACATTTTATTTTTTTATCTCATCTCTCATCTTCCACCGCTTATCCGGGGCCGGGTCGCGGGGGCAGCAGTCTGAGCAGAGACTCCCAGACTTCCCTCTCCCCAGACACTTCCTCCAGCTCTTCCGGGGGGACACCGAGGCGTTCCCAGGCCAGCCGAGAGACATAGTCCCTAGGGAGGCGTCCAGGAGGCATCCGAAACAGATGTCCGAGCCACCTCAGCTGACTCCTCTCGATGTGAAGGAGCAACGGATCTACTTTGAGCTCCTCCCGAGTGACCGAGCTCCTCACCCTATCTCTAAGGGAGCGCCCTGCCACCCTGCGGAGAAAGCTCATTTCGGCCGCCTGTATCCGGGATCTCATTCTTTCGGTCATGACCCAAAGCTCATGACCATAGGTGAGAGTAGGAACGTAGATTGACCGGTAAATCGAGAGCTTCGCCTTGCAGCTCAGCTCCTTCTTCACCACGACAGACCGGTACATCAACCGCATTACTGCAGAAGCTGCACCGATCCGTCTGTCAACCTCACGCTCCTTCCTTCCCTCACTCGTGAACAAAACCCCAAGATACTTGAACTCCTCCACTTGAGGCAGGAGCTCTCCACCAACCTGAAGAGGACAAGCCACCCTTTTCCGACTGAGAACCATGGTCTCAGACTTGGAGGTGCTGATCCTCATCCCAGCCGCCTCACACTCGGCTGCAAACCGTCCCAATGCACACTGGAGGTCCCGGCCCGATGGAGCCAACAGGACCACATCATCCGCAAAAAGCAGGGATGAGATCCTGTGGTCCCCAAACCAGACTCCCTCCGGCCCCTGACTGCGCCTAGAAATCCTGTCCATAAAAATTATGAACAGGACCGGTGATAAAGGGCAGCCCTGCCGGAGTCCAACATGCACTGGGAACAGGTCTGACTTACTGCCGGCAATGCGAACCAAGCTCCTGCTCCGGTCATACAGGGACCGGACAGCCCTTAGCAAAGGGCCCCGGACTCCATACTCCCGGAGCACCCCCCACAGGGCGCCACGAGGGACACGGTCGAATGCCTTCTCCAGATCCACAAAACACATGTGGACTGGTTGGGCAAACTCCCATAAACCCTCCAGCACCCTAGAGAGGGTATAGAGCTGGTCCAGTGTTCCACGACCGGGACGAAAACCGCATTGTTCCTCCTGAATCTGAGGTTCGACTATCAGCCTTATTCTCCTCTCCAGTACCCTGGCATAGACTTTCCCGGGGAGGCTGAGGAGTGTGATCCCTCTGTAGTTGGAACACACCCTCCGGTCCCCCTTCTTAAAAAGAGGGACCACCACCCCGGTCTGCCAGTCCAGAGGCACTGTCCCCAACCGCCACGCGATGCTGCAGAGGCGTGTCAGCCAAGACAGCCCCACAACATCCAGAGACTTGAGGTACTCAGGGCGTATCTCATCCACCCCCGCTGCCTTGCCACCAAGGAGCTTTCCAACTACCTCAGTGACCTCAGCTTGGGTGATGGGTGAGCCCACCTCTGAGTCCTCGGCCTCTGCTTCCTCAGTGGAAGACGTGTCGGTGGGATTGAGGAGATCCCCAAAGTATTCCTTCCACCGCCCAACGATGTCCCCAGTTGAAGTCAGCAGATTCCCACCCCCACTGTAAACAGTGTTGGCAGGGCACTGCTTCCCCCTCCTGAGGCGCCGGACGGTTTGCCAGAATTTCTTCGGGGCCGACCGATAATCCTTCTCCATGGTCTCACCGAACTCCTCCCAGACCCGAGTTTTTGCCTCCACAACTACCCGGGCTGCAGTCCGCTTGGCCTGCCGGTACCCGTCAGCTGCCTCAGGAGTCCCCCGAGCCAACCAGGCTCGATAGGCCTCCTTCTTCAGCTTGACGGCATCCCTTACATCCGGTGTCCACCACCGGGTTCGGGGATTGCCGCCACGACAGGCACCGGAGACTTTACGGCCACAGCTTCGAGCGGCCGCGTCGACAATGGAGGTAGAGAACATGGTCCACTCGGACTCAATGTCTCCAGCCTCCCTCGGTATCTGGTTGAAGCTCTGCCGGAGGTGCGAGTTGAAGATCTTTCTGACAGGGGACTCTGCCAAACGTTCCCAGCAGACCCTCACAGTACGTTTGGGTCTGCCGAGTCTGTCCAGCTTCCTCCCCTGCCATCTGATCCAACTCACCACCAGGTGGTGATCAGTTGACAGCTCCGCCCCTCTCTTCACCCGAGTGTCCAAGACATAAGGCCGGAGGTCAGATGAAACAACTACAAAGTCGATCATCGACCTCCGCCCTAGGGTGTCCTGGTGCCACGTGTAATGGTGGACACCCTTATGCTTGAACATGGTGTTCGTTATGGACAAACTGTGGCTAGCACAGAAGTCCAATAACAGAACACCACTCTGGTTCAGATCAGGGGGGCCGTTCCTCCCAATCACGCCCCTCCAGGTATCACTGTCGCTGCCCACGTGAGCGTTGAAGTCCCCCAGTAGAACGACAGAGTCCCCGTTCGGAGCACTTTCCAGCACCCCTCCCAGAGACTCCAAGAAGGCCGGGTACTCTGCACTGTCATTCGGCCCGTAAGCACAAACAACAGTGAGAGCCCTACCCCCGACCCGAAGGCGCAGTGACGCGACCCTCTCGTTCACCGGGGTAAACTCCAACACATGGCGGCTGAGCTGGGGGGCTATGAGAAAGCCCACACCAGCCCGCCGTCTTCCACCGCAGGCAACTCCAGAGTAGCGGAGAGTCCAGTCTCTCTCAAGGAGTTGGGTTCCAGAGCCCAATCTGTGCGTGGAGGTGAGCCCGACTATCTCTAGTCGGTATCTCTCGACCTCCCGCACAAGCTCAGGCTCCTTCCCCGCCAGCGAGATGACGTTCCATGTCCCTAGAGCCAGATTCCGTGTCCGGGGATTGGGTCGCCGAGGCCCCTGCCTTCGGCCGCCGCCCAATCCACAATAAAAATTATTTTTTTATATTTTATTTATTCATTTTTACAGAAGTTGAATATTCCTTTTGTAAAGCTAAAGAACTTATTTGACTCAATGTTTTGTCATTTTGAGCCGTGTGTTGATGAAGGTGTGAAATAAAACAGAATGAGAACTTCAATATCCTGTGATTTAGTAAGCCTGCCTCTTTACATGAAGGTAGTAGTCTAGTGAGAACAGGGTGTTGGGGAATCACCTTTTTTTCCTCTTTTGCATCAAAAACCGCAGTTTTTGCAAGTTCCCGCAATTTCATCGCATAAAATTGCAAAAATATCCCGCATATTCCATCGCATTTTTTAAGAAAACGTGCCTCATAATCAAGGATTTTTGCCCGCAACAATCACAAAAAATTCCGCGTTTTTCTGGAGGGACTGATTTCAAAGTACAGTTATTAGCGACACCAGTGGCCATTAAATGAACTGCAGCTAACCCTCACGTAAAGTAGTACGGTGGCCCGGTAGTGCATAACACAATGAAATTAAAAAAGCAAACTTAAGTTCACAACACAACGAAATCAAGCCACAACACAACAAAATCGAGCCACAACACAACGGAAATGCTCCAGACCACTTTGGGGTTCTCGGAGTTCGGTAAAATTAGATTTCCTTGCCACTGTTCTAGAGTCGACAGTCTAATATCAATACCATGATTAGCAGTGGCGGTTCTACACGGAGGCCTAGGGAGGCCCGTGCCCTGTGCTGACCAAAAAATAAAAATAAAAAATGAATTATGACTTTATTATGATTTTACACGCGAGCGCCAAAAGCGGAACTAACGGAACGGAACGTTCTACACGGGTAAATTAGAGCCGCGCCGGCCGCGTAAGTGACTCGTATCTCGTAAGTAACTGGTTGTTCCTGCACAATGTTGTGATGTTAACCACGTAACTTCATCTGTCTTGGCTGTTGCATTGCGATAACATACATTTGAGTAAAGTAATCAACAGGTTATTATTGCCCGTGTTAAGTAGAGAGGGATGGTTAGGCAACGAAATGTAATGCACGTTTTTTTTCTTCCGATAGTTATCTTGAAACGAGGAAAGGACATAGCATCCTTTTTTGTTAACAAAATCAATAGTGTCAATATGGATCTAATGTTTCTTTTTTTAAAGTAAATTCTAGGCCTACATTTTTTAAATACATGCAATACATGCAGATATGCTCTACCAATCAAAAGTTTGGAAACGGTACTATTTTGGTTGTTTTTGAAAGAAGTCTCTTCTGCTCACCAAGGCTGCATTTATGTTATTATAAATACAAAAAAGCTCTAAAATTGTGAGATATTATTAAAATGTAAAATAACTGTTTTTTATGTGAATATATAGTAAAGTGTAATTGTGATCAAAGCTGAATTTATCATCATTACTCCAGTCTTCAGTGTCACATCATCCTTCACAAATCATTGATAATAATCATCAACATTAATAAACCTACCTTTTTTGCACCTGCACTCACTCTTGTACAAATGTTGTACAATGTTGTAATAAATGTTTATATGATTGTAAAGTAAAGAAATTAATAATCTTTAAATATAATTTGTTGCCATTTTTAATGTGCCCCTCTGGTTAAACACTGGCCCCCCCTTGGCCCCCCTAGTAAAAATTGTCTAGAACCGCCACTGATGATTAGTCAAGTATGTAAACATTCTATATCAACATGCAATATTAATTCAAAATCACCTACTTACACAATAGCTTCATATTTATTCCTGTGAAGGATTTGGCGCGCTACCACGACGCATAATGAAGGGAACGTCTACCAATTCCACCAAGTGGTTAAAACGAATAATTTATATTCATTAAAATGACTTTGTTTTAACATTTAAAAAACGGAAATGTTCAAATTCCTAAGTTGCTAAGATTGACTTACTTCAGGTGAGATTTTGTCAATACGCTGCAAATAAGAAAAAATGCAAATTGAAAAAAAACTGAACAAATTAAGAAAACATGGTCATCAGTTTGACAACACACGTGCTGCAAATCCTCACAACACAAGCAAACACAGAAACGCGCTGCAAATGGCACAAACCACAACGGAAATGTTTCAAGGGGACCTCAGAAAGAGAACACGACAAGCAAACCATATTAAAAAATAATATAAAAATATATATATATCAATGCAATTGTTCTCTAATGTCTTTCACTTTAACAATATGTGGCATTAATGTTAATTCATTAAACTTTATTTGTTGATAATTTAAGAGATGATAAAAAAAAATATTGATTTAAAAATATTCGTTAATCTTTGTTAACGGCTGCATCGTAACGTCTCATCGTAACGGCCGCTGGCTAGGCGCTCTACTACGTCATCTGTTGTGAGCTGAGAGTCTAGTAAACTGAGAAATAAAATTATAAAAATAAAAATACATGAAAAAATTGTTTATTTTTTTGTTTTTTTGTTTTTTTTTTTTTTAATGTAATGATGTGTGAACACATCACTGTGCACGCAATCAAAGCACACTATATAATAGGGAGTGAGTGAGTGTGGAATGTGAGAGTTTTCCCCCCTAAAACATTTTTTTTTTTTGTTTGTGCTATTTACAGCGTGTTTTCTGTGTTTGCTTGTGTTGTGAGGATTTGCAGCACGTGTTGTCAAACTGATGATCACGTTTTCTTTATTTGTTGGTGTTTTTTTTCTATATGCATGTGTTTTCTTAATTAGCAGCAAGTTGAGCTCTCTCAGCCACCGTACTTCATGTACTTAATAAACAATTATTTTCAGGAAAAGATCACTGTAGTTCACCAAAAGGTTTTTTTTTTTTACCAGACTGACTGTCTACAGATGAAATTGTATGTCCTTTTATGTACACTACACAATTTATTTTTTATAAAAATGTTTTTACTGTAATTCACTTAAAGGATTTTTTCATGTTACGAAGCTTGCAGTGGTTTTCTATTGGTAAGACTGATTTACTTCAGGTGAAATTATACCCGGTATGTATTGTCAAAATGTCACCTGTAGTAAGTCAGTCTTACCAATAGAAACCTACCACAAGCTTTGGAATTTAAACATGACTGTTTTAAAATGTTAAAAGTCATTCTAATGAAAACAAATTATTCGTTTTAACCACTTGGTGGAATTGGCAGACGTTCCCTTCATCATGCGCCTTGGTAGTGCGTCAAATCATTCACAGGTATAAATATGAAGGTGTTGTGCACGTAGGTGATTTTGAATTAATATTGCATGTCGATATAAAGTGGTTACAAACTGTTAAAGCTTGTAGTGGTATTGATATCACTTCCTACTCTATGGAACATGGAAAACTAAAGTTGCCGAATTCCCCCTGGTGGTCGGAAGAATTTCCGTTGTGTTGTGAACTTTTGTTTGCTTTTTGTGCTTCTGTGTTGTGCACTACTGGGCCACAGCAGTAGAGACTGATTCAATACCCTGATAAACTCAGGGATGTCATTTTTATTATTTTTTTTTAAAAGTAAAAATTAGCTTTGCAGCAATCCACTATTAGGGATCATCCAGACGCTGTCCACATTGCGATGTTTTCCTCAACAACAAACATGACAGCGGTAAGAAAGCAGCAGTTAAGAAAGCATCTGATCATAGAGATGTGGATATGTTTGCACAAGCTCTGCAATTCACTGGCATCATGTCGACAGATGAGGTAATTCATTTCAAACTGTTATGGTTGTTTGGTTGTAAATTGGTGGCCTACGCTGTTAAAAAAATTACTGTAAATTTTACAGTATAATACTGGCAGCAGGGTTGCCAGCCAGTTACTGTAAAATTTACAGTAGTGTTACTGTAATTTAATTTACAGAATTTCCCTGTATTCTGATTACAGTAAATAACTGTATTTTTTTTAAATTAGGAAGGGTCAATTTACAGCAATATTCTGTAAATTTGAGTCAAACCAACATGTGACCCCAGAATGCATTGCAGTTTACAGCAATTAGCTGTATTATTAAAAAACAGCCAGCGGCTGTAAAATAATGCTGTAATTTTTACAGTAATTCATTACAGTGTATTACACTTTAGACTATGCATGGCTATGAGAGACTTTGCATGAAACACTTGTCATTACAGTACAGAATCTTGAACAATGTATAGCATTAGTTTCACCTTGTGTCATAGAACGGAAAGTGGCTCTCGGGAGCGCGTGTAACCGTCACTTCTTTTGATTTCCCGGCAAAAACGTCCCGATTCCACATAAAAAGCAGTCTACATGCTTTCACAGACAACTTGGGAGGTTATGGAAGTCTCGATTTTGAGCTTTTGCAACATATATATTCATCTTAAAATTAATATTAATACTAATATTTCATTTGTTAACCTTATGTATTAACAGTGCATTAACTAATGTTAACAAATACAATGTATTAAATGTTGAAATTAACATGAACAAAGATTAATAAATGCTGTAGAAGTGCAGTTCATTATTAGATTATGTTAATTAATGTAGTTAACTTATGTTAACTAATGAACCTCATTATAAAGTATTACCAAACGTATTATATTTTAATATATAGCATATAAGTGGGGTCCAAAAGTCAGAGACCACTTTGAGATTCTGGGCTTCAAAATCCACTTTATACAAAAATATATAAAATTATTAAATGTTTGAGATTCTGCACTATTTCTAATCACACAAGCATATGTGTGACATTGGCTATGTGAACTCCTCAGATTTTCTTGCTTCCATTGAAACACAAGATGCTCTTTGGAATCAAATCATGGTCAACAACATGATTATCAGATTTTGTTCACGAACACACCAAATTCTTGGATGTTCATTTTCCAACGATTTGGTCACCTAATTCTTTCCACACTGCTAGTATTCAGTAAGGAAAAGTACAAGTGAATGTCAGCTGAATCTTACCATGTGTAATCTATTAAATTTAATCTGTCCCAGGGGTTCAGGCCTCATTAAAATCCCTCGACTGTCTTTTCCTGTTATTAGATAATAGCACACAGGTCATGGGTGATTGATGGAATAGAGATTCCATGCATAAAAGAACAAAAGAATACTCAGAGGATCAAACTGACCTTCATTTTTCAGATATCAAGCACAAATCATATAATGATATAGGCTTTTGATTTCCACACTAGTTCTAACACACTCTCTCGTGATAAAAATTTTACCTTAGTAAGAGCCCACCGATCAAATGATGATATTTAACATAATGTGACTTTCTATTCACAAATAATAGTGTAGGACTACAAAAAGAAAGAAGACCAAGTAGTTGAGATCCAACCTGCTTGGCCAAAATAAGGTCAGATTTGCATAACCTCTTGTGATTGAAGTCTCTTTGTTTGACAAGGGACACAGGTTCTATAATAACAGTTGTGTTGTGCCATCTTGTGGTGTTTATGTAGAATTACAGCTTAGGTTCAAATATATCGCATGCCACGTTAGAGTTTACAATTTTCTATATAATGAGGAAAATCCATCTAATTGAAATAATAATAATAATAATAAAAATAATTAATTGCAAAATAAAACTTTAAAGGAAAATGTATCAATCTGATCAATAACTATGGGATGCTGGGGCTATTTGTAAACTATTTACTTAATATTTCTTAGGGTGTTTTTTTTTTTTTGAAAATTGATTTTAGTCACAAAGCTTAAAGTATCCAACAAGCTATTGAATATTTCTAACTTTATTGAAGTTGACCCTGTGACCCTGTGAAATGTTGACCCTGTGGTCACCCTGGTGCCTTTTGTACATTTTTGTTGTTATATGAATTTATTTATGGATTTTTCTTCATTTACAAAGCGAACGTGCAAAAACTAAGTCATACAGCCTTTATAAAAAAAAAAAGGTAAAACAACAATGTCATACGATTTTGAAGTTGGAGGAGAAAATGAGATGGAAATTTTCGACCTACTTTCCAACGTGATTATGTAATGTGTAGTACATCGCAGAGCTAGTGCAAGATGACCATTTGTGGTTAAAAAGTATATAAGTTTTGATTTTCTTTAGAAAATGACAGATCGTTTCGCCAGATAAGAGCATTATTCCTCGGCTGGGATTGTGTAGAGCGCTTTGAAGCTGCACTGAAACTACAGTTTTGATCTTCAACCCGTTTGTAGCTGCTGAAGTCCACTATATGGAGAAAAATCCTGGAATGTTTTCCTTAAAAAACATAATTTCCTTTGGACTGAAGAAAGAAAGACATGAACATCTTGGCATGGGGGTGAGTAAATTATCAGGTCATTTTAATTCTGAAGTGAACTGATCCTTTAAGGATAAAATGTTCAGAATGTGCTAATTGATGAATTTGCACATGGTTTGTCGTAAAGCAGATTAAAAACACTGCATAGACCTATAAATATACACAGTATAGACTATAGTCTCCACGCTCAGGGCATCCTTGACAGCAATATTTTAAAGATTCAGAAAAGATGAATCAATGTCTGACCATCTGAGATGTCAGTATGGAGATAAAGGTTGGGATTATGATTTTTCAGTAGTTTTACAGCACAATGTGAGTGTTTTAGCACTGTTTGCTCTCTGCATCTGATAGAGCGTTTGGACCTGGAAAACAGTGACAAGCGTGATGTCAGATTTTACAAGCAGATACCCGGGAAAAACTTCCACTGGAATCCATCTTTCCTAATGGGCACTCATTCAGGAACATTTAAACTGAATAAATAGAATCAAACACTGTAGTAGCAAAGTGTAGCATAGCTTTGCATAATGCATATGTTTCACATACTATATATTTTTTACATACTATATAAAAATAGTAGGTCTATGCAAAAAACAAAAACCATAACCTTTGTTGCAACAGAACATTTTGGGGTTATTGTAAATACAGTAATGACAAAGTTTGCAAGCAATCTGAGCTTTGTTCTTCTTGATACCAGTGTTTTAAACCAGCAAACAGCAACTTAATATGGGCCATTCAGCAGAGAAAATCTAGTTTAAAACCTGTCAATATTCCGTCCGATGTTATTTTGATGGCATGAAACAAAATAAAGATATTGAACCAGAAAAAAAGTATGGCGGAACTTGAGTATATCCTTCAGATATCCACAGATTATCCAGTATTTTCGGTTTCCACTAACCCTAAAACATCTGTAAAAAAATGAATACAGAAATTAATATTTTTACTGATTTTTTTCTTTTTCTATTTTGGGTGTAGGTTGGATAGTGAAAAGTTTAATAGGCTGTTATGTACACCAGATTGGAGCCAAAATCAAAGCAACGCAATTTGGAACGCAAATTATTAGTATTTTTTTAACAAATGCACTAATGAATCATTACCAAGAACATGCATTCATAAAGTAAAAAGATTCAATTTTGATTTCCTATATATAGCGTAGCCATTTTTGTAACCACATAGTGTTGAATATATGTTGAATGAAAGACAAGAAAGTCAAGAAGTCTGGTTGTGATGCGCTGGAAAACCCAACCTTTTTATTTTCTACATTTTTGTGACTACAGAAATGCTGAAACATTTTAACACTGAAAAAAGCATGGTGACATCATTACTTGCATCTTTTTTTTTTTCTTTTTTTCTTGCTTAGCAAACACAGAAGATGATATTGCACGGCATATAGAGAACAGTAGCTACCAGGAAAGAAGAAAGGAAAAAAACAAACAAACAATTTGATATAGATCAGAATTCAAAATTAAAAGCATGACGCATTACAACCTGAGAGTAATACCTACTGCATTCCTCCACTGAAACAGACACAACATACAGAGAAAACAGGCCGAGAGAAAGAGAGAAGAAAAAGAAAAGTGTTAAAAACAGAACCAGCTTGATACAAGATGCACTGTTCGAAATGGAAACAAGCACTACTTTTGTGAAAGAAAATGTCAGCAAGTTTATTTTTCAGTTTATCAAAACCTTCCTCTTTCTTTATAATAATCATCGCTGGAAGTAGTCCCTCTTGGACCTACAAAAAAATAAATATTAAAAAATGAAAAACATGATTTTGTTTTCCAGCTGATTGTCTTAGGCGCTCTCAGTATTATACGGCACACAGAGCCAAGCCTTCTATCAAATAGGAACTCCTTTTCCACGACAACCAACTGGGATAGGAATTAATGATTAGAGCAATCCCAACATTCACATACATCGAGCTATCTAAGCTAGACACTACATTAGAGGAGTGGGTCGGGACGGAGCGTAGGGTTCGGGAAGAGAAGGGGTGAGTATTCCGATGCGGACAGCTGCGCTGACACTGTGGGCGAACACTTCTGGGTCTTTGACTGTGTTGTGGGCAGAGAGGATCTTGACTCACAGTAGGGCTTGATTTATGCCCCTCTTTGCTATTGTACAAAATCAAATCTTAAACGCTGCACCTGGATCATCTAGCCGATATCCCTTATGCGACATTGGAAACCCATGGCCAGCAAACCTAATGAAACAATTCTGATTGTACGGCATAGTGAGACGAAAAGTGCTGCTATCATGGGCTTTCTCTTCAGTCCTGCTAATATAAGGGACATTGTTCTGCATCTTTCTTTTAATGATGTTTTCAAGTGTAAGCAGACACGCACAATGCAAGCAATTGACCCTTCGCAAAGACCCGCCCCCTTTAGTTACTGTTGCTATGCCCGACAAGCCACGTGCTCTCACGCCACACATCATGTTCTCACAAGGAGCAAAGAGGACATTGACAAGGCTACTTTTGATATGAAACAGTTTCATATTTAAAATATTGTCCTTTTTCAAAGAAGTTTAAACGATAAATATCGTATAGTGGCTCTTTAATGTGTCGTGACAGATCGCTGTATCTCCTTCAAGCGGCTCGTGAACCGATCATTTCTTCAAACTAGTTCATTTATAGCATCAAATAAACATGAAAGAACATCAGAGGGAATGTTGTTTCAAGTGCGGAAAGACGTGAGTACACACAATTTTTCAATTCACCAAAGTTAATCTAATAACTCCCCTGACTGCTTTGTCGGATAAAATGGCGGATTCGGGGTTGTGATTGGTTAGATCGCCTGTCAATCAAACGGTTTGCAAAGGGTCAATTGTTCAGGTGAACTGTACAAAATCATGTCCGAACCACTAGCAGAATCAAACAGAAATGGAAACTGCTGACAATATAACAATACAGGCTCAACCAATGCTGTGATTTTTTTTTTTTTTTTTTTTTTTTTGAGAGAGGGACAGTCTGATTCTGGGGGGTCCCAGTCCAGATTATTAGATTTTGCAGTTTGCCATTTGTCTTTTTAAGAGTAGCCATATATTCTGACCAAACAAAAGTTTTGCGAACACAATGGCGTATGTTTTTGCCAGTGGTCTCATAACAATCACCCAAATGCCGCTAACTTGAACAGTTATGCGGACCTTTCTCTCCCGATAATTTAGAATTCCTTAAACTTAGAGAATGGAAAACGGGAAGAATGTTTAAAACCATTTCTCAGATCTGTTTGGTGCCACTGGTGGAGCAGGAATTACGTCACCTTCAGCATGCAACATTAGACACACCCTTTCACCCTCCCCATACATGCACACACCAATCCCTGTTTTCTTTGGAGATTTATTAGACTTTGCTCATTGTCAGTATACACGTTCCAACCAAAATTGACATATCAGATGGATCTAGGCAGCAGTGCCACGTCAATTAAAAATCAACCCAGCGACGTGACCCGCCCCCGGCAGACCTGCTGCTCCGCCCACGCTCCACCCTCTAAGTGTCCAACACAGCAAAGTGAGCAGGACTTGTAGCCCTCCATCTAAAAAGCCACAGATTGTACTGTTTAGCAGTATATGCCCCCAATTAGTTGAACTAAGCTTGTCTACATTGTCCCACTATGCCCTGGTTCATACCCGTGCAGACGGCAAATAACCTCACAAACGCCAGTGCTTATGCAAAAATTACACTACTTTCTTTCGTCCCCCCCCCCCCTTCTCCCTCCCCCTCCCACTTTTTGGTTTGGTTAGAAAATCTTTGGATGTGCAGCAATACCCATAAAACAATGATTTGAAGTACAAAGGACAAAATCATTCTGGACATTTAAATAACATAAAAAAAAAAGATCAACTAAAAAACATCATACACTGCTTTTTTTTCGCCGCGATGAGGTCGGGTCTCTCTGGGCGGACCGTTCGGATCTCTGGCAGTGTATTAGTACAAGGGCCAAAGTGCCATCTAACATACACACACAGAGGAATGGAAATTCATCAATATATCTACACTTCAGACATAAGGCTGTAAAATAAAATGAATGTCCATTTTTTTGTTTGTTTTTTGTTTCTTTTGTTTTTTTCAAAAAACCTACTATGTACAAATCTATATTTTCTACAAATACATAAATTAAAACAGAGGTTAAGCGATACAAAAATGCAATTAAATTAACGGAAATCACAACACCGTAGAAGAAGAAAGTGAACGAATAGACACAGAATCACAGCAGTTGGTTTTACCCTGTAAAAAAGAATAGTCAAACATCTTTAGGAGTATCGGAATAACACAAGGCTTTAAAAAAAATAAGCTTCTTTATCTTTCTGCGAGTTTCAGGATGCTATCACGGAAACTCGCCTTTGGTGACCAAAAATGAGCACTTTAGCCAAAACCATCAAAATAAATACTCGTAAAGCTTTTTCCCGAAGTAACATCAATGATTACCAAACTAGTTAGTTCTGCCTTAATCACATAAACTCTCTATACAACAGAACTGTGAAAATTTATTACTATGAGGTATTCAGATATTGTTAAAGACGTGCACGGCCTAATTGGTGGACACACCCACTGGTGGCGCGGAGAGGGGGGCGGGGCAAGCGGCAGATTTGACTGGGCGTTTAAAAGGGAGGTGACAGGAGCTTTGGTTTGTCAGCGAGAGTTGGAGAAAGCGAGAGAAATTCCTTTGGTATGTTTTCATTGCATGGTTGCACTGGCAAAAGCACCACGGTGAGAGAGAAGAAATATTCCATTTTTTCTTCGTCAGTGGCCCTTCCACAGGCTGAGGTATTCCGAGAGTTAAAAGGTGGGTGTCGAGAGGTCAACGGCGGTTTAACACTTTGGTTCAAGCAAGGCACTCGTCCTGTGAGTTTAAAACATGTCTGCCGAGGGCGCTGTTATGAGCACGGATGAGTGATAGAGCATTAGAGCGAAGGAAAGGAGGAGACAGGGGGGAAAGGAGTGGAAACACATCTTCTAGTCATCCACCTTATCATTCATTTAGGCCGTGCAAAGAGAACAAATCTTTGGTATTCTTTGGTATCATTACTTTGATAGAAATCACAAATGGAAACGGACTGAGGTAGCATCTTTGGTTCACACTATAAATATCAGCAGGTCTTAACATTTTTTTTTTTTTTGTCGTTTTTCTGCTTTTCTACATGAGGAAGCAGCGCTCTTTTATATATGCTTCGATGTTGTAATAGTCGTAAATACCAAATATATTTTAAAGCTAAAACACACCACAAGAGACAACAAGGCCAGATATCTTGTGAGTTTGAGTGAGTCTATTATATGAAGCGAACGCATCACCCTGCTTCAGTCTCAATAATGCTTTCTTCCTAGTTGTGAAATGCATAGAATGCTCCCTCTCCCTCTCTCTCTCTCTCTCTCTCTCTCTCTCTCTCTTACCGGGGTATTGGGTTCGGGCCCGGATGGGGACACTGAGACGGTGTTGATGCCGTGAAAATGATGCATTAGACAATGAATTAGCCTTCTATCAAGAAATAAAAACAGCATCTAAGTGAGCTAAATGGGAAATGAAACATGGCTTATGGGATTGCGAAAGCATGCTGACAGCCATTCAAACGTTGTTCTGTACATTAACATTCGAAGGATGACAAAGTTGGTTGTATGCAATGAAATACACGCTTGAAGTCTGTGAAAAGCTTGAAATGAAATGTAACACAAAACAACCTGAATTTCCTCCATGCAACTAAAGCTAATTATGATAAATGACTAAAACCATGTGTTATTTCACACAAACATCATTGAACCAGAGTCAATATCTCCTTTATAAGCTGTGTTTGACCGATGGATGTGGATATGAAATGGTAACAGATGCTAGTTAGAGTAACTTTATCTTTGGTTTTCAGCAACTGGCATTGAAACATTAAAATACAGGTAAAAAAGGCAGGTTAAAGCTAGCAAAAATCTCCCTGAAATAATCACAAGAAAGGACCGAGGCAGGAATAGGGTGCGGGCACGGATGTGTCCTCACAGAGACATGCCTGACTACTACTAGTTTGTTTGTTAGGACAAATAAAAGACTTAATTATATGTTAAATGGCTACAGGACCCCGCAGTCCATGTTACATTTGCGGAGTCACCTGAATGGACCTGTCACAGGGTGTCTCGATAAGATGAATCGACATAGTTTTGCCTGATTAAAAAAAAAAAATAATAATAAAATACACATGTTTCTTTGGTTCTACCATCTGTGATTGACAAGAAGTGAAGATGGCAAGTTCACATGTATTTTTAGGTTCCTATGTAACTTTTCCAACAATTAGGAAGAAAGCACTATCCTGAGGGTGACATTCAGGCAACCTTTGTCAAGATTCTACACCACCTGATTATATTTGGCTAAATCTGGGATGCCTAAAGGGATGACGTCAGGCATTACACCTGCGGGTCAAGCCCCTCGATGATGTTGCGAAATCTGACATCACTCCATGTTTGAGATAATGACCAATCATTGATGAGAAAATGTCTACGAATGCAACCGATCACGTGAAAAAAAGAGATGTAAGTTAGGGGAGTGTGTTGAGATGGGGAGCGACCAGTGATTGGAGTGTAACTTTTTTCTTTCTTTTTTTTTTTTTTGCAGAATGTCAGACATAAACGAACAAAGTCCTAAATGGGGGTCAAAGCAGTCTTTGGTGTTTTTCTTTGGATATTATAAATATTGGTACTGTACAAGTTTTAAGGGCAAACGCTGTCTAAAATTGTCTCTTAAGTTTTCTTTGTTTAAAGCTTTTCCACCGAAGTTTTTTTTTTTTTTTTTTTTTTTTTTTTCTTTCCCCATAATGCAGCCGTTACTCCATCATGCTTTGGTACAAGTGCTGGAGGAGGAGGAGTTGGCCGAGTTGGAGCTGCCGTCGTCCAGCCACTTATCAAGGCTCCGTCGACGCGCGTTCATGAAGAAGTTGCTGACGGTGGCGAGCTCCAGGCCCAGCTGCTGAGAGATGGTGATTTGTAACTCTTTGGACGGGCGCTTGTTCTCTTTGAATATTGCATGTAAAGTCCGACGCTGGACATCAGTGAAAACCAGCCGGGGCTTCTTGGAGATGCTCCCCCGCTCGCCTTTACCGTGCTCCTGCTCCTTTCTCTTGCACGCTGAAAGAACACAAAGGTTGACATGCAAAAGTCAGACATAATTGCCTAATATGTAAAGGAAACTACAGACATTCTGAAGCAGACCCACTTGTCATGACAGTATGAGTTTTTCTAAAATGGTTCTTCAGGCAAATCAGTTTAAAACATGGAATAACATGCTGCTTTTTGGAGGGTTTTGTATCATGTACATTGAAGGAAGTCTCTGGAACTGTCCGTGGTGCTTAAATCTAGCCACATGCATGGCAGATGCTCTATCACAACCGACATGTGACCCTGGGCCACAAAACCAGTCATAAATTGCACGAGTATATATGTAGTAATAGCCAACAATTATCACAATTATCGATTTTTCTTTTATACAAAAATTATTAGGATATTAAGTCAAGATCATGTTCCATGAAGATGTTTTGTATATTTCCTACTGTCAATATATGAAAAATCTATTTTTTTTTTTTTTTTTTTTTTTTGTGAATGGTGTCGCTAAGGACTTCATCTGGACAGCTTTGAAGATGATTTCCTCAAGATTTTATTTATTTATTTTTGCACCTTCAGATTCCAGATTTTGAAATAGTTGTATCTCAGCCAAAAACAAATCATACATCAATGAGAAGCTTATTTATTCAGCTTTCAGATGATGTGTAAATCTCAATTTCAAAAAATTGACCCTTATGACTGGTTTTGTGGTCCAGGGTCACATATCATCACTTACTGCATTTCAGTAATTAAAAAAACAAAAAAACGCTTATTAAACCACAATCTTTTTGAATAACGAAGACTACTGATGTTTTCTCGCTTTGTGCGTGTATGTTCCCAGTGGCGGCAGAACGGTTTAGTTAAAAACAAACACAAGGGGGCGCTAAAAGACGGTGCGAAACGGCTTAAAGCAGGTATTTACTTGAGCATGCTACAGTTGATTCGTCAACGGCAGTCTGATTTCTTAAACAAACCGTCTCAACTCGTTAATACGTAAAGCACAAATCTGAATCTCAGTTTTATATTCACTCTAAAGCACATTTACTATTTACATGCATACGTTTAGACAAGAAATAGACCTCTCATTTGAGTATTTGACATTCAAATATAATAACAGTAAATAATTTGAATACTAGGCCATTTACATATTCTTAATATTTAAATAAATTATTAAAGATTTGATAAAACTAAGTATGCTAAGAGTTTATACGAGTCTATTTTGTTGAATTGCTTGCTATACAAATGAATTAATCCTTTAATATACATTCTAGTCGTGTAAAAAATAAAATAAAGAACGAAACTATGCACAAAAGAAGCAGTTTGAGATTGGGTAAATATTAACAAAAAGCAAATGAGCTCGCTATCATGTCATAAATCAAAAGTGTGTCCATGCACAAGGCCACCGTGACGAGAGCCAAACAGATTCCCAGGGAAATAACTGCGAACCTCTTTATCCTTCAGCAGATTTGATCATCACATATAGGTACTGTTTGTCTGCAAATCATTAGACAGGCGCCAGATAAGCGCGCACACGAGGGCGCGCCCACGGTCACTCATTTCACAGTGGGCCCATGCAACAAAACAAAACTCCAGTCTAATCTTACGCTCAGGCCTAATAAATCGATATTATATTATATAATTATATCACATCGTTATATATAGCCTGAGTAATATTATAATATAGAATAACAGAGCAGAAAATCAGATATGGGCTACATATCAACTACTGGTCTGTTATGCATTTTATGATTGAATAATACTTATGAATTATTATTATTATAGATGTTGATTTAAAGTTAGTTTTAGCGAATCCGCATATGCGTATTTGGGTTCAGATTATTATAATGGCTCACGGATTTTTAGATAACAGCTGACATGTTTAGATGTAAATTTGCATAATCTGTAATACATTATTTGATACATTTTAATATGCACTACGTGGCCACATTATATATATATATATATATATAATTACAATGATTTCTTTCGTTGAGCAGGCGCCTATATTTCTTCAGTTTTTCATTTTGTTTATATTTATTCCCAATTAATGTCAAACAATCAAAATTACTAAAAAAAAGTTTAAAGAATGCTGTTTTGTTATAATTTATTAGCATTTTTATTAACTTTTAAACAAATTTACGCAAATACAAGCTATTTAAGGTAGGCTACAATGAGAACACGACTTATTTTTCTAATAAAATTAGTCCAGGGTGACCTTTTTAAAAATAATAAAATGGTAATTCCTCATATTAAACATCCATATGCTAAAATAAATATAAAGAGCTGAGGCGAAATGCAGCGAATTCACAGCCTAAAAATCCCGCGTGTGAAAAAGGTGTAAAAGCAGGGATGTGAAAGACTGCTGAGTGGTCTACTGTCTTAAATTACTAAGGAAAAGGAGAAGGGAACTGAATTTGAATAATCAATATACCAATTCTATATTTACCTCTCAGTAGGCCGATCACATACCCTCAACCATGTGTACTCGATCGATGATATACATCACTGTGTCTGGAACCTTTACTAATTCCAATATCATTTAACGGAATATGAAAATAATCTCGCAAAAGCAAAAGAAACGAAATCTAACAGATGTAATCAGAACGTTCAGTAGTTTATTATTATTTAGTAATGATCATGAAAAATCAGATGCAAAAGATTCAAAAATAATTCTGGATTTTAAGCTTCCAAAGGAAAACAAAAATACACAGCATCTGAAAAGCGTTAAGTGAATGTAAACAAATTCTCTATAATCCTGTTCTTTATAGAAACGTGTATCATCAAATGGAATGATGTCAATTCATATGTGTACGAATGTGGGGCAAAAAACCCATTACAGAGCAAGACCGAATCTAAAACAAAACCTCAGTTTGACATTGATATTTATAATATATTTCGATATAGAGAAAGAAAATCGAGCGCAACTAAGAATGTAAAATAGACTAACATAATGACACACACACAGTAAATTTAAAATCGACATAAACCTTTTTTGCCATGACATTTTCGTATGTGTATATATATATATATATATATATATATATATATATATATATATATATATATATATATATATATATATATATATTAAAATAACTGTAATGACAGTATTGATAGAGTGGTGCAAAACAGAGGGACACTAGTATTTGAAATGCTCTCTCTCTCTCCCTCTCTTTTTTTTCTCACTGGCTTTGAACGGATCAGTGGCCCCCAAAGCCGCCAGCCAATTGATTCTAATTCTCGTGAGGCAAATTAATGGAGCCCCAATCAGTTAATTAAGAAAACCTACACAGAGAACACGTCACTGGAGCTGGACAATAGATGAAGAGATCCAACCAGAAGAAGAAAAACATGTCCCTTTTCTTGCAAACCCAAACACACACTGCGACACACATTTCAGTGGCGCGCACACCGAACACGCGAACATATTTACGCACAACGGTTCAAAAACGAGACATATCCACGATTTTGTTTGACCACAACGCGGAGTGGCTATCAGTGGTTATTAACGTGTAGCAAAGACAAGTGGACACTGGGACACTGCATCCATTTTCACACAGAGACAATGGGACTGTGGCCACCGAGGCTTCCAGACTCACATCTGATCAAACTATTTCTGTTGACCCGTACATGATCCGCATGCAACGTCAAATGGCTCATCAGGAGCCCAAAACAAACAAACAAACCCACTGAACGGAATCGCTTTACTGTTTTCTGAGGTTTGAAGGTGTCAGTACAAAATCAAAGCACATAATAAAATCGCAAACCCTAAAATGTAAGCTTAGTGGGAAACCTCCAAAAAGCGTCGCGAAAACGATGAACGCTGGTCAGTGATGAAAGGCATTTGAAGGAAATGAAATGAGAGTGATATGCTGAGGAGAAGAGAAGAAGTGTGTATTACCTATTGTTCTCTCACCTGCGAGCCTGAGCGCTGACATCCTCTGGAACTCAGGCTCCTGCAACCATTTCCACATCCTGCGGAAGGTTTCCCGACCAGACTTGAGCTTGCTCCAAGGTTTAGGGTTCCGGAGCAGGTCCGAAAGCGTCCCTTGCGAGCGGCACAGCACTCTCTGGGCGAAGATGGCTTGCGGAATGCTGTATCTTTTCAGTTCCGTGGTGATCCTTTGGGCCACTTCTTTGGTATTGACCTCTTCCATCTGTCCCGAACTGCTGCCGTTGTTGAGCTGCGATCCGGGCGCGGAGGAGTGGTTCTGCTCCCGAGTGGAGCCCAGCACCTGCCCGTGGCCCTGAGCGTTGAGATGGGCGTGCGGGTGATGGTGGATGCCGTTGATCGGCACCATGCTCGCCGAAGACGCGCTCATGTGCTGCTCCCCGTGTCGAGCCAACATCGCGGGGTGGTGTGCCTCGAATCCGTTGGGTGTGAGCATCTTCTCGGCGGGCATGGTGGCCCCGGGGTGCGCGTAGGGCGGCAGCCCCTGCTGGGAGTTGTGAATGCCACTCAGTCCGGATCCAGACAGGGGCGACAGGCTCTGTCCCATGCTGGCCACGTCCTTGTGGTAGGGAGAGTAGAGGTTGTTCATCGGGGCTAGACCCCTATCGTCCCTCATCAAGGTGAAGCTCCCGCTGACGTTCCCGGGGATCCTTTGGTGCGGGTGATGATGATGGTGGTGGTGGTGGTGATGATGGTGGTGCGGGAATTTGTCGGAGACGGTGGAGATGGGCGGTAAGGGCTGCAGCGGGGTGAGGGTGGTGTAGGTGCTGCTCATGCTCATCCCGGGGGGAGCCTCGCACGCCATGCTCATGGCCGGGTGCAGGTGCGTCGCGAGCCCGGGATGCTCAGGGGGCCGGTGGTGATGATAGTCGCCGCTGTCCAGGATTGATGCCATGCCCATGGAGCGCGCATGGGCTGACAGGCTGCTCCGATGGCTCCTGTGATGAGCGCTGTCTCCGGTCATGAGATCCGCCGCGCTGGGGACTGGTTCATGGCTCACTCCGTGCAGATCGCCAATGTTCTCCATCGACAGCTGGGCGTTCATTATACGTGCAAGCGTGTGGACAAATCATCTATCTGATATAGCGGAGCAGTGTCCACAGAAGTGCTCTCATTGGAAAAGTTCTGCTTTTATCTTTAATTTTTTTCTTTGCTTTCTTTTCTGATTTTTCTTTCCTTTTTCTATGTTTTATAAAGTTTTGTAATTTTGTTTTAATATTAAGGCCCCCGTCCCTTCAGCAATGCATGGTGTCGGTGTGCTCGCGTCCCTCGCCATCTCTTGCCATGTCTGCTGTTGTTTCGCGCACTGCTCCGTGCTGCGGCTGCCGCTCCGCTTTCCCGCGCATGCGCGCTTGAGCCAGGCTCCTTTGACGTCACTTATTAAGGAAGATGCACCCCATTGCTATTAAATAGGAAAGCCTCCCGCTGGATGCAGAGCATGATCAACCTCACACTGTTAAACCAACTAATAATAACGTAAAAATCAGTGGAATGGAATGAAGTGCTACGACAATCATGCTTTATTTGAAAAATCAGATGACCAGAGGAAGTGGCAGTATACGCGTGAATGATGCATGAATAAAGGTAATTTGTTTGACAGAACCTCCTTAATGCAGAAAACACACTTCCGGGTTCACCTGGGGGCTGCTTGCATTAATAAACATATGCATTAGTTCCTTTAGAGATGCACATAACTGTATTTATTGTCAATACTAAATAGCCTATAAATCATCATGACATAAAGTTGAAATAAGAAAGGAACCACACTCACGCACACAATGTTTAAATACTTTTTTAATTGCAAGAAAATTGTGCAAATATACAGATCGCTGAATGTAAGTCATCCTGTACCATGCAGAGTTGGAGTGTTTTGGGGATCAAGGACAGACGGATTGGTAATAGGCAGAGAAAGGCTGGACAGATGTTTCTATTGTTGTGCTATTAAGAGTAACGAACCAAGCCATCGGGAGTGTGTCCCGCTTCCGTGGCCTGCATGGCGGTATAATGACACAGCACATTACGTTTCATGGGTGAACTTCATTCTGCACACAAATGAATAGGCAAAAAGCACTTCTGTACCAAAAGAACCTTTTGGTGTTTTTCTTGGTTTTACTGTTGAAAAACGCGTCAACCCGACTTCGCCAAATACAGTTAACAAATGCATCATAAATATCCACGTGAAGTCAATTCATGAAGATTGAGTAAAAAGCAGATTAAAATGTAATACCATAAATCTGACATGCTGATCTTGTAGAAAGTTGGCGTAACAAAAATGAACAAGGCAGTTAGAAGCCCCCCTAATCCCCCCACCACACACATTACAGAGATATCACTTTGCACGACTTCACATTGTTTATAGTTAAAATCGACTCCAAAAAGTCAGTTTCATAACCAGTCAAGCGAGAGAACGGGGATAACTGGACAGTTGGAGCCCGGCGAAAGCGTCCAAGCCCGGGTGGGGTGACAGCTTGCAGTGGTCAGTCCTGGGGCCCCCAGCCCTCGGCCCCGCTCGTGCGCATAGGGGACATGTCAAAGGTGACGCTTCAAGACTCCTGAAGCTAACAGCTGCGGGGGAGGGAGAGAGATTAACTTTTTCAGACTTTTCCTTGTTTCTTATAGGGACCTGCTTAGTGACAAAACACATACATCTGTCAGGGTCAAGAACAATGCCATCCGGATTAACGAGTTAAGAAGAACAGAAAAAAGTAAATTATGGCAAATTAGAAGTCAACTCGGATCATTTGTGAGGATTTGACAAGTGGTTAACTTAACAATAGATTATTTAATAATAATCATAAACAGAATTATTAACTAGGCTACTGAAGTCAATTACAATTAAAGTCCTCAGAAGTGAAACAACATTGTCAGCTGAAATATAACAACAAAAAAGATTTTTTTTTTTTTTTTAATGCCGCGTATTAGGAGGAATTTACAGCGGTAACAAAGTCTCTGGCTCGCGATATCATTTATTTTCACATAAACAAAAAATGGAAAGCCATACAGTGCAGGTCGCAGACTTTGCATTATCACCATCGACCATTAATTTGATGAAAAAGATCGTATTCAAGCACGAAATTTAGCAGCCAGCCACATCTGCGCACATTCTCATAGTGGTCGATATTTTTCATTCGCACTCGTGTCTCCGTGACGTGCGCAGCGGTGTGTGTGTCTGTGTGGGGTGATGGAGGCTTTTTTTTTCTGTTGAGGCCTACCTAGGCGTCTCTTCTTGCCTCTGGAACCAGTTTGTAAATCTTTTAACTGTACACAGCAGTAGTGGAAAGATCTATTTGGATTTATAATATTAGAAGATAACGCGTCTTAAAATTAATGTCAGCAAAAAAGCGCATTCAGGCAAAAATAATTGTAATTATCAAAATATATTATTATTATTATTATTATTATTATTATTATTTTATGTAGAATTTCAGAAACTGATTTAATAAATACACAAGTATAAACCGAGGCTATCCACGGGAGTTTTCAAAATAATAATAATAAAGTTTTATTTTCACAGAGATTTACTCTCATGAAAATGATTGAAACACTGAAAGGCTGTGGCAATGAAACAAATATTGATTATAAAAAAAGATTGCCCCCTTAACATGTCTTAATGGGGTATAGGTGCATTCACTCACAAAGAATATTCAATTATTTAAAGACTTTTGCCCCTGAACGTTCCCCCAAATCGTTACACTGTGTTTTATATGTGGAGAGCATTTAGAGCCCCTTTACTTCAAATGTGAATTAAAGCCAAACCTGAGCACTTATGCCACTATATGAAACAAACACAAGCCCAGATCAATACAGAGTCAAATATTAACGCGACAGGCTGATGCTAATTTAGAAACAAACAGAATTACAGTTTGTTTTTCAACGACATTTCAGCAATAAATCGGCAATTTAAATGTTTATCCAAATAACGGTGTTCGGAAGAAAAAAAAATCTTCTGGGATCAGGTGTAAGGGTTTAAATTAGGCCTATCCAATACTGTAAACTGTATAATTCGCATGTATAACTCGCTTCTTTCCTTTATATTAAAATATCTCTTCAATTACGCTTCAATTAGATGTTCGTTGCTTTTAAAATACAACAGTGTAAAAAACAATCTTCAAATATGATTTTATTGTGAAATATTTGTTATTATTAGACCTATTATTAGTAGCCTATTTCAGTAATATTCTATGACATTGTTTTATGCAATAATGTATTTGGTAATATGTGGCCCTTCACTACAGTAAAAGTCAAATTAAATGAGAAACGAATTGATGTATTTTAGGATCTCAGAAGCAAACCTCAGGATAAAAAAGGCCTCAGAGATGGTCTAAGAAATACTGATTATTGTTATCTTTTAAAGACTCGCGATCTCAGAGCGTTCTGAACAGGGGATGATTGAAATATGCAACAATCGATTGTCGATTACATTAGCGGATCAGTTTCTTCCAACTGAAAGTAGAGTGGAAAGATACAATTACAGCAACACTCAGGATGGAATAAGTAACAGAAAGTGTTAATTGATTGCTTTAGGAGGATCAGTTGGAGACGCAGGAACAAATTCAGCATTCCGATCTTAATTTAGGATTTTATTTTTCATTTACACACGTGCGGAATCAATATATCGATTAAAAATGTTTATCACGTTTACAATTGTTTAGTCCACTAAAAACAGGAAGTGGAGTCTCATTTTGGCACATTTTTATTTTATAGAACGCGTCAAATAATAATAATAATAATAAATCAAATGTTTATTATAAATAGCCTGTAATGAAAGCCGTTTTTGCTTTTTTCTGTCTTAACTTTGATCATTTTAGATTAAAGTATTGCTGAAATCTGTAATCCTTTTCAAATCGATTAATCCAAAACGCACTTCTAAAATAAAATAATAATTTCTTCCAACAACCACTTATAGTTCATGATTATATTTAAATCAACGTCCCAGCTGATGCAACAAGTTTCTATAATCTGTTATTCTATGCATCTGTATATTTCGGGTTTACCTGGAGAAAAGCGTGGAAAAACCAAACTTTGGTTTGGAGATGTCTTGAATGTAAACTACATGTTCATAAATATGTTTTTAAATTCCAAAACCTTATTATAAGATTATGCTTAGTGCAATTGTATTTAATTTAAAACGATACACTCGTGCGTATGTGTTTTGGAGAGCGCGAGAGAGCGAGCGTGATAACAGTAAGAACACAATTATGTCAGAGTATGGTTCAAAGATATGTATAATATAATAAATTTGGATAAACATATGGAAATGACTCCATGAAGATCAGTAATGGTAATTCTGTGTAAAGCAAACAATTTCAGAATATTTACACTTATATCTTTACATTCGCTTGTTTTACCAATAGTTTCCAGCACCTTCTGAAACTTACAGTAAGGTCAAAAGTAGCAGTGTGTAGTGTAAAATGGGCGGGCAAAGACATCAGCCCTGAATCCAATCAGATACATAAACATACGAGCCTTCACTTGATAATTAATTATCATAATTAATGAGTATAACAGGTGACCTTCAGCGCGTCAGATATTTCGAGGGCTCCATCAAGCTGTTTGATCTAATTATAATGAAGCAGTGAAACATAAACCTCTTAAAGTGCTCAGATATATGTGCCCCGGTGCAGGCACACCCTATTCCAAAATAACACGCTGAATGGATGCTGACATGATTACATTGAGATTATTTTGAATCAGGTTTATGGGAATCATGGCATGGCATATGATTTACAGCACTTTGACGGCATAAAAGTGAGCCCTGACTTTAACCTTGTTTTTCAAGTTCAGCAAACTCAAATGTCACTGCATCCTGTAAAACAACATATACACTCATCATGCAGCGATTCTTTCCTTTCTCTCTCTCTCTATCTCTCTCACTCTCTCCACACACACACACACGCGCGCGCACACACACCTTGCCATCCTTACCGACACGACGCGCTCTTTATATTATGATACCAATCCCATCGCCGTAGATATTATCATCGCCAAAGACATGTACCTGTACGTTTTGTGTATTATCCACAGTTTGTCGTGGAAAGCAGTCATTTGTTTAAGTGCGTAATATGTTCAGAGCGCTCCGTAGTTACGGCGCTTTCTGCATCCATCCGGCGGGTCTTCTTCAGCGGGACAATCGCTTTTCCACCATTTCCATGATCGAATCACTGCATCCACGGGCAAAAACTCCGTTTCGCTCGGTGTTGTTTGCTTGTCTCTTGATTCTGTCTTATCCGTGCATTTAAAGATGCGCGTGCATTTGAATAGCCGCGCGAGCGGTTATGGATCCGGCGCGGGCTGAAAGGGAATCAGTATGCAAATTATTTCAGTAACAATCGAAATGTTCGATCTGCGATCTGCGCACTCGCCTCTCACTCGCTCTCTCTCTCTCTTTCACATTCATTGCCCTCTTAAAGCCAATTTCTATAAACATAACAGAGATTTAAAAAAAAAAAAAACATTTTTTAAATATTAGATGTATATTATAAGTAAAAAAAATATTAGATGTATATTATAAATAATAATAATAAAAAGCTCACTGATAATTTCAAAGAAATGCTGTTTAAAAGTACTTTAGAATTTGAACAAAACAGAATGTGTTTAAAATGGGCTATTTGAAAACACTATTAAATCATGTGTGTTATATTATTGAACAAGCCTTGTATATAAGATCCTATAAGAATATGCAAATAGAATAAAACAGTGAACACAAAGCAATAAACTTAAACTTGTTTAGAATTACTTAATATCCTGTATTCCTAATATAATATATATATATATATATATATATATATATATATATATATATATATTTTTTTTTTTTTTGTTAAACTCTTTTTATTTAGTAAGAAAGCCATAAAACAAACAAACTAAAAATGCATTTTGAACCACACAGCACTAACAGTATAAACCATATTCATTTAAAATGAGAAGTTTTGCTGATTATTTTTGGTGTTTTTTTTTAATATTTCCAAAATGTGATTAGAATTATATATAACATCTATATTCCTGAGGCATTCATATAATCAATACCGTGTCTATCTGCTTGCAGTTACTTTATTAACAGGAAAATGTGATCGTAATATATGCATTTGATGCATTTTAACATATAAATATAATATATAGAGACAATCCTTAAGCTGAATGAAAAATAAGTAAATAAATAAATAAAAATTAAAAATGATATTTTAGTACCTATGATCTATAATGTGCGTCATTTACCTCAGTAATAAATTATCAGCAGTACTCTTACCTTTTTATTTATTTTTTATTTAAGGCCTGGTATGGCAACAGCACACCCAGAATAACAATCGCAGTAAGAGACAAACCTAACATTGAACTGTTACATGCATTTGAGCTTCATCTTGAAACTGCAGGCCATCTGCCATTGAGATGGGTTTGAGGATGAAGGGTCAAGGGTCACTAACTCAGGGTTCAAATGGCAACCAATGGTCACTCCACTGAACCCAAGTCCTCAGTTCTGCTTAATTTAAAGCTGATGATCATCTTGAAAACATGATTGTTTTACCAAATCATTTAAATGGATATACTATATCTAACCTTAACCACTAACAAACACTTTTTACCAATCATACTGCATGGAAGGATGGAGAATTGCTATGGCAGCATATAAATTTGGCTTTAGGGTAAATGTATAGCACACACACACACTGAGGAATATCTGAATTATTCAGATTTGGTCACGGAGCTGATACCGGTGCTGTTTCTGAACCACAGTGCGGTTTCTGAGCAGACCAGAGCTTGTTGATGAATCAGGCTTCGGCCATGATAATCTTTCATCATTAATATTTAATTAACAGGAGGCAGCTTGGTGCCTGAGCTGTACAGAGACTTAATTTAGCAGCTCCGTCCAGCCTTACAGGCACTGGCTCCATTCAAGAACATTTACATAACTGACTGAAATGTATTATTAATTCAGTTAACTGAGATAGATAGATAGATAGATAGATAGATAGATAGATAGATAGATAGATAGATAGATAGATAGATAGATAGATAGATAGATAGATACTAACTTATTGATCTTATAACTGCAGCCAACCGAGGGTCACTATATGTGGACAATATTTTCAGTAACTTTGGGAGGGATATTTTGAAAAGCATGGCCTCCTGAGAGTGAATATGGTGCTTAGAAGCTCACAGTCTCTATTGGAAAGAGATTAAAGAGGTTTCAAAGCCATCTGACTTCCATTTATAGACATATTGACACAGAGTATAGATCTCTATTTAGTATAACCTTCATTAGTGAAGACACTATCTCAGCCACTGCTGTGAGTTATACGCAATGTGCCAGAGGTATAAGCATACATTACTCATGCACACATATGTGGACTATATGCAATAATAATCTGACATAAACTAACTAGAAAACAAATCAAACAGAGTAGGGACAGAAGTCCACTGGACAAAAAATCCCCAGTGAGATTTAAGATAAAAACCTTTGTTAATTTCTTCTAGTTCTTAGATTTTTCCCCAATAAAAAGACCACAGTAATCTCACACACTGTAAAAATGAACAGTGGAATTAATGAAATGAAATGAGTTTGTTTCACTCAATAAAAATGGAAGAATTGTACATAATAGAAAAAAAAGTTGCGTGAACTCAAAATTTCTTTGGAGTAAGCTAACTTAATATAATTGAGTTGAGTTGCTGCAGATTTATAATTACGTTATTATGTTATGATAATGTTATTTTGCACTAGATTAACATAGGGAGACATAAGATAGTGTTTATTGTTGTGTTTTGTTGGGATTTACAGGAGGGTCTGTTATGTTACCATTGTGGTGAAGAGTAGAGCCTGTGGTTAGGTTGATCTGCAAACCTTTTAAGAATACATATTTGACCCTGGACCACCAATTGACCATAAGGGTCAATTTTTTGAAACTGAGATTTATACATCATCGAAAAGCTGAATAAAAAAGCTTTCCATTGATGTATGGTTTATTAGGGACATTGTTTTCCTGAGATACAACTATTTGAAAACCTGGAATCTGAGAGTGCAAAAGAAAAAAAAATCAAAATATTGAGAAAATTGCCTTTAAAGTTGTCCAAATGCATGCATACACACTTTTTTTATTGATATATTTACAGTAGGAAATTTATAAAATATATTCATGGAACATAATCTTTAATATCATTTAATATCCTAATGATTTTTGGCACAAAAGAAAAATTGATAATTTTGACTCAAACAATGAACTCTTGGCTATTGCTACAAATTCATCCTTGCGACTAATGACTCATTTTGTGGTCCAGGGTCACAAATATTGTATGTTGTTTGTTTATATACATGTAAGTATATAATGACAGTCTCTTTGATAGTATAGTTATAAAAGAGTGAGTTATTTGTTATCTAACATTTAACCAAGATCTGAATGTGATGTTTATGTGAATGTACTTTGATAAGCAATTAATTAATATTATAATGATGGGGGCGAGACTTACAACTTTGACACACCGGTCTTGCTCCGCTTCCACAGCTCTCAGCCCCGCCCCATTTGTCACAAAAATTAAAATGTTAAGTTCTACTAACTTAAAAAATGAATTTAATTAAATGTTTTGGGGATTTTGGCAAATGTTTCGAATTTCACAATGCATGTCACCTTTAGGAATCGCATCAATTTCTCAATCTGTGCCCAAATTTCCCAGTCAAAAGTCTGTGAATTAAAGTCACAAAATGAACTCAAAAAAAGGCCAAGAAGAAGAATGAATTATTTTTGGAAAAAGTGAACAAGGTTGGTTTTATTTTTTCATTCCCTTTCACAGCAGAGCTGAGCAGTCTGGAACCACTGAACATTGCCGTGTGCTGAGAGTGTTTAGAAAATCAGCTTTCCAAACAATTACCTACAAAGCCCTGGAGATAAATTATCTCTCGGTCGCTCGCCTGCATGCAGAAACTTTACTGCCGAGAAAACGAGACGCTGATGGATCTGTCATCGGCAGCACACATCCTCAAATTTATGTGAGCGTTCTGTTCTGCCCACAGGTGTCTCTGAGCAAACCCAGTTAAATGCTGCTATCACAGCACTCATTGTTCTCATTGTTCAACTAATCTGTGTGGTGGTTAAAACATTACTAAAACAACTAGTGGCAGGCAAACACACTAAAGACCGCAAGAAGTAAAAGTTTCCCACTCTCATGGGGGCAACTGCTTTTGGGAGCTACCAAGTCTGAGAAAGACTCCATAGTTTCTATCGGAGTCAAAATATATATAAAAAATTAAGAAAATTTAGAAATGTATAGGATCGAAACGGGAAGTTAAATCAAAATGCACAAATTCCTACTTTCATTCCAAAATGAAAACTTCAAAATGCAAATATAATGAAATATATTTTTAAATCATGCTGTCTTGAAGGAATAGTTGAAAATGAAAATTCTGTCATTATTTATTTATTATTTTGTAGAACACAAAAGAAGATATTTTGAAGAATCTTCTTGTAGCTCTATACATGCATACATTCACAAGCTATAACTTTTGTGTGCATTATATGATTAAATGACAGGTTTGCATGAGGAATAGGCTGAAATTTAAGTCATTATTCACTGCAAATCTTCATCCCAGCCAAAGTTCTCAAATCAAATATGGCATTTGCGAAGTTAAACATCGCATTGAAGAACACTGGTTCTTGCGTGACCAAAAAGTCACCGTTGTCAAACTTGATGTGTAACTGCACCATACTTCACTTGAGAGTTGCATTGAAAAGAATGATGTTCAGTAAATAATAACTGAAATCAGTATCAGGCCAATATTGCCTCCTTGTGGATCAACTAAAATCTTTGCACTAAACCAAAGACTTACCAAGAATCATAGTACAGTGAATGGAGAAAATGCAAAGCAAAATAAGTTCCTGTAAAAAAAAAAAGTCATGGTAAAGTCATTGCGTTAGACTGCTGTTAGAAGCTCCGGTAAACCACATTTATGGCCTGTTCACACAGAACGTGTTTTTGCTGTTAAAAACATGCGCAAGGTCTAGAAACACATTTTTTAAAAGTTGAGTTTATTTCAACTTGAGCACCACGTTTTTATAATGCTGTGTCATGTGCGGCAAAAGACGTGAGTGCAAGGGTTAAAGACGTCCGTCTAGCACATTTAGTTTTCTGAAAAACAATAGAAAAGAAGCACAGTGAGAATGGAAAAACACGTTCCATGGCCTCTATGGGTCAGATTTTATTGCTGATTTGAAATGTGTTATGTAAATGCCCCTCCCCGTAGTGGGCGTTGTCATGTTTCAAATTTCAAAATTTACAAAAAATGATTTTATATTGAAAACTACAGAGCCCTGCACATGATATGCAGAGATTTAAAAAAAAAAAGTAAATTGTGCGCACAATTTACTATTTTAATTAGTAAATTGTGAGCACAACTTATAAATCGAGGTAATGACTTAGTAAGGCGTACACACGATTTAGTAAATTGAGGGAAAGACTTAGTAAAGCATGCACACAATTTAGCCTACTATTTTTCCCCTGCATGTCATGTGCGGGGCTTTATAGAAAACTTTTCTAATCTTAAACAAAATGCATAATGTCAAAAAGGTCTGAATTTCAAGCTTCCATATTTGGCGTCTGTTTTGTGATAGTTGTGAAACTTGGAATGCAAAATTTCAATGAAATGTGGATGTCACCTGGTAGCTATTTTTGGTGCAATCTCATGGGTTTATCAATTTTTTGACATCAACTTCAAATTTGGAACAAAACTTGGTTGGACATATGATTTTTTTTATCAATTTTAGAATAAATGTATATTTATATACAAATATGTATTTTATATAAAATAAAAAGAAAACATACACTACATTTGATTTACAGTAAATTAAAACTTCTATAACTTATACATATTTTCATTTTTTGAAGTGCTTTCACTTCAGCAATAATCTGCTGTCTTTAAAACAAGACCAAAGTTCTATCTTCCAAAGCATTCTTGAATTACAATTATTTAAGTTTGGATAATGCATTTTCATGTCTATGGGGGTTGGTCATTATTGGTTCAGTGATCACGTGTGTTTTCTGTTTATTCCTACACATTCAGCTCAGCTATTGCGTACAATTATAGCTTTTCATGTAACCTTAATGTTTTATCGTGACATGTTTATCAAAATAAAACTGAAAAAATTTAGTCCCACTTTATTGGCATTTAAATAGTTGAACTTTAATCTAGTACACGTGGCTCTGTAGCAACACATCAAGTACTGAATGAAAAGTGTTTCTTTTCCTTCACAAAAACATTTGAAACCTCTGTGTATTTGACTTTGCATCTAATCCACATCATATTTGAGTGCATAAATCTTGCGAGTGTCACTGTGGAAAGCAGAACGTGATGTCGTAGGTCACATGATACCGTGGCGGATGTAGTACCTCCGAATTTCAATCATACTACACACATGCATTCATACTATATTGAGTATACTTTTTCACAGAAAAATTTCTGTTTCTTTAGGAATGCTCTTTGTTCATTTTATCTTCAACAAAGGATTATGATATAATGTACTCTGAGATCTAAAATCACTATCACAGATGAAATGTTACATCTCATTTTAGAATAAACGATAAGAGTAGCATGTAGAGAGTTAAATGCATACTGCAGGTTCTGCATTCCTGTGAGACAGGGAGATGTATGTCGCTCTCTGAGACTGAGGCACACATGCACAGCTTGTGTGTCTTTGTGCCACAGAGATGTTATTTTTCCCAGAAGGGATGATAAAGTCGATCAATACACACATACCGGCCTGCAGGCATTCAGTCTAGAGTCCACTGAAATATCGAGGTGGACCATCACATCTGGATCAGCACTGTAACAGAAGCAGCTCTGTAAAACCTTCCAATGAAGAAAAATCACTGAACCTTTACATTCTGTAAACAAACAAACAAACAACAGCATAAAGCAGAATTCATTTATTAACCTATAGTTATAATGTCAAAGTTAATCTAATCAGCGACAACATGCAAGATTTTTTGCTGACTTAGAGTTATGATTGAATTAAGGTGATTGTTGCAGATCTGTGTTGTTTTGTATGTTGCCGGATTCTGGTTCAAACCCAGCTGACTTAATCTTTGATATGGCTGCACTGCAATATTTCAGTTCAGGTAATTTAATTTTTTTTTTTTTTGTTTATTTTTAGAAATAAACCTCATCTCTTGGAAGCTGAGTAGCCTGGCAAGTGAAACAGCATAGTTGGCTGTATATGTGTGAGCGTGTTTGGGCTGTTATTTTGAAGATGGGCATTACTCTGATGACAGCTAATAAGTAATCAGAAATATTCAGTTAGAAATATATTTTCAGTTATGACTGTGCACTGTTGGTAAGAGGTTAGAGATTCAGTTAAATTCAATTGACATTTATTTGTACGGCGCTTTTCGAAATACATATTGTTTCAAAGCAGCTTTACAGAAAATGCATGTCAACATTACAATTTAGAGTATTCTCTTATAAGAGGTTAGGTGCTGTGTCCAAATTATGTAATTTCAGAAATCATATGCATATTCAAATCATGCAGTTTGCTAACAATGTATTAATTTAAGCAATGTATTAATTTAAGGAAGAAACAATGAGGTCATAGAAGTAATGAATACATGTTAACAATGATTAGGAGGATATATAGCACAATTTGGAATGGTGCATTTTGATCCAGAGTTATCTGAAGTCCCAAGTGTTGAGGTATTTGAAGTCTTCATTAGAGGCTGGATCCAAACTGTCTAGTCATCTTGGGCATCCCAATATAAAAAAGAAAACTAAATGGAGAATAATTAGCGTAGCTGCTGTTTATAACATTGAGCAAAGATAGTCATGTGTATTCGATCTGATATAACTGGAGTACAGGATTATGAGATGCATTATACGAATGCTTGGCTAAGAGATGTGTCTTTAATCTAGATTTAAACTGGGTGAGTCTGAGCCCTGAACATTATCAGGAAGGCTATTCCAGAGTTTAGGAGCCAAAGCTGAAAATGCTCTCCCTCCTTTAGTGGGCTTAGATATCCTAGGTACTTGGAAAAGTCCAGAGGTTTGTGATCTTAAAGAGGGGCGATAGACGATCAGTTAAATACATGGGAGCTAAACCAATCAGGGCCTTATAGGTCAGTATCAATACTTTATAATTGATATGGCACTTTATAGGTAACCAGTGTAGAGATAATAAAATTGGTGTTCTATGATATTTTCTTTACCTAGTAAGAACTCTAGAACTCTATTTTGGAAACCTAGACATCATGAATGCATGAACTAACTTTTCTGCATCAAAAACATAACACATTCTGTAGCTTAGCAATGTTTCTGATGTGGAAGAAGGTGGTTTTTTAATATATAAAATATGATTAGGACAAGTTGCTGTCTAATGTAACACCCAGGTCTTTAACTGTAGAGGATGAAGTGACAGTACATCCTTCATCCAATATTTTATATCTTTAACACACTCTGTCAATTTCGGCAATTTAGAGATTTCATCGGGTCGTAGCTGTCAGACACAGACAGGGAGAGATGGTAAGTATAAAGTCTTTATTTGCAGACGACAGATAAACAGAGTCACAGGCTGAGATGGGTAAGTGCAAACAGTCTCTTAGGATAAACGGTGACTTAGCTGTGAAGGTAACTTGTAGTTTTCTGTGTTACAGGTGATCGGTGAACAGATGCTGAACACCAATCCACTTGGCAGAAGAGATGACGGATGGACGGACAGACAGACAAACAAACACTCACTCACTCACTCACTCACAGGATCAGACAGGTAACGGGCAGAGAGCAGGTAAGTACCGCGAGGTGCGTCTGTAGAGTCGTGAATTGACGAGACCAGACACTGAACAGGCTGTGAGGAGTGTATTTATGGTGAGTGATGAGGAACAGATGTAGGTGCTTAGAATTCAGGTGACGGTGATTGAATGGGTGGAACTGGTGGTGATGATGTGGTGATATTGGTGACAGTAGCATAGCAGTGCAAACTAATTCCATGATTTCTTATAATAATACCAAGTGGCAGCATATATTTTGAAAATAGCAGAGGGCCTAACACAGATCCCTGCAGCACTCCATAATTTACTGATGTTATCTTACATTTTTCCTCATTTACAAAATGGTAACAGTCTGAATGGTACGATATAAACCACTTTAATGCCTGTCCCTGAATATCATTGTAGTAGATCTAAGTGTATTTTATGTATTTATGTATTTTAAAATGTTGAATGCAGCATTGAGATCAAGTAAAACTAGGCTTCAGCCTTGGTCAGAAGCTGGAAGTAAGTCATTTATAATTTTAATAAGCACAATTTCTGTACTATGATGAGGCCTGAATCCTGACAGAAAGAAGGAGCACAATTTAACAACTTTTTCCAGTATTTTAGACATAAATGGAAGAATCGAAATGGATCTGTAATGGATCTGTGATTTAATAATATTGAGAGTAGGCTCTTCTTCAACAGGTATCAACACTTTCAGTAGTTTAGTGGGTATTGGATCTAATAAACATGTTGTTGGTTTAGATGCAATGATAAATTTATTTAACTCTTCCTTTCCTATAGTTGTAAAGCACTGCAACTGTTCTTGAGGGGAAATAATCAAGGCTGAATCATAAAATGTTGTCAAAGGTTTTACATTTACAATTGTGTTTCTGATGCTTTTAATTTCCTTAATGAAGAAATTCATAAAGTCATTACTACTAAACTCTAATTGAATATTTTGTTCTGGTGGTGTCTGTTTATTTGTTAATCTAGCCACTGTACCAAACAAGAACCTTTTGTTTTGGTTATTTTCTATGAGTTTGCGGAGTTGCTCTGCCTGGTTGCTTTTAGAGCTTTTTTGTAATGGGAATTGCTGTCTTTTCAAAGAGTTTCTTAATAGCACGTTGTACTCAATACTTCAAGTTTCTCTCCTGAAGGGATAAGTGAGTTTGAAGGAGTTTGGGATCATTTTGGATAGCTTTGCTTTTTGGATAGTTTTGAGACATGTTTGAGATGAGTTTGGGATAAGTAATATACACTACAGCATCACCCTCTTTTTCTCACAGTGTCTAAAATGGCTCGATCAAGGATCCAGTCTATCAAAATCCCTCTTTTCCGAGAGCCTACTCTGCTCTCAGTTCAGTCTGTTGTGATTGGTCTACCGCTTATAGCATGTGTCGGAGACGAAACGGCCATTACCATATATGAATATCAACTCAGGAAGCTTTCTCAGCAAATAAATGCACAGTAACAATAGCGTCGGTTTTACTTTATCAATTCCAGTGTACGTCCTCATCCTTTTGAAGTGCATGCAACGTGGATTTGCTTTTAGTAGCACAGAAAACAGCGTCTTCTCGGTATGTTGACAACACGAATCAAACTCTTCCAGGCCTCAGCTACAACATCAACAGTGTTTGAGGGCGGGTCAAAGTAGATGGTTTTCGCAGGTAGCCAGTGAAGACCATAGACTGACATTATGCAAATATAACCTATGTAGGTTTCCAACAGGAAGTGAGACTGTTTTGGCAGAATCAATTCTTTCTTTTAGGAGAAAATTACTTTGCAGACCTTTTAAATTCACAAACAGCTGTACATGAAAAGTAATATCTGAAAAGAACAACGAGGGCACTTTAAGTTTGAGGATAAGTTGGGATGATTTGGGTTTTTTGGAATTGTTTTAAACTACCCAGGACCCTACAAAAGACAAACAGTTTGGAATATAGTGGGTTTGAATTGGTGGGTTTGGGGAAAGTTTGACTATGTTTGAGATGGAATTTTTGGATCGTTTTGGGAAGGTTTTGGTATAAATTTGGGTTGGGTTTGAAATAAGTTATTTCTTTGGATTTGTTCAGAATGAGTTTGGTTTGGGTTTGGCATTATACTTTTACCATATTGTGTGTAAAGGAAGTTGAGAAAGAATGAGAAAAGATATCCATCTTCAGAGAAACTGTATTCATCACCAGAACGACAAACCTATGGCATTTCTTTACCAACCCATTTGTTTGTTTGTTAGTGCAGCATCATTTATTGTGGCCCTGATGCAACTTCACAAGAAACAACAAATAAATCTCTCACAAAAAGTCTATGTATCTCCCCTTGTGATTATCTATCATGATGCCATGGCCAATAAAAAGGCAAAACACACACTGAAATGCTGAACGGGTAGAAGTGGCCCATCTATTTCCTGCTGTCCCTGCGGTGCTCTGTCTTCCTGCCAATGGAGCGCTTCCTTCCGATTACACAATTACACATCTAACAGCACTCAAGAACCACATTTCCAGAAATGCTAATATCTGAAAGTTCTAGAGCAATTCAGTTAAGTCTTCACTTCTAAAATCAAGTCTTAGGATGGCCTGGTATGTGCATTAGAGGGAAATGTTGTAGTTGCAATGTTGTAGGTCACATTTAAACACTACACAAACCCAAGAGCCAACGTTTCCTCATTTTCTTGTCCTAAATCAAAAATAAGTATCTGTAATGTTTACATTTCTTCCAATATGTTTTAATTTCATCCAATTTACCCAAAACAACAAATACTTTATTTCTTAAATTCTATATTTATTAGATTACAAAATGAAAATTTAATTCAAATTGTCTTTTTAATACACATACACAACTGTCTTCTTAATTCCGCTCCCTCCTGCTCCCGCTGAATTTTTGACCATTACCGCCTGTTCCTGCAATGTTTGCGTCCACTCTCACCCACACCCACAAACATTGTCACAACTTGTAGAAATTGTGAAAAAAATTACACAGACATTAAGGCTTTGCTAAATGTTCAGAATAACAGAGATAAAACATTCCGTCTAATTAAACTGGCCAAAAGTAATGCTAGCACCACAAATGACTAACATATTTTTCCAGCTTTTTATTAGCCTTATAAAACTCTATAAACTGTTAAAACACAACTAGTGGAGTCGAAAATCATATTTAAACATATTTAAGCACACACATGATTGTTATTGATTGACTGCGGTGAACTTCATTTGTTGACTTTTTGTGTTACCCACGTTGTATTTTTTGACCGCCCACTCCCACCTGCAGCCAGTCCTGGCACCTAGACACACGACTTTGGGGGCTTTTACCATTCCCAGAGCGCTTACGGTTGAAATCGCATTCAGTTTAGAATGCATTCCATTGTGGTGATAAATCAGGTCCTGCCTTAAAATTGGGTCTCTGTTAGGACTCAAATTTCTTTGAATAGGTACTCTCTTTAGCACCTGATTACAATTCCTACAAAATCATGTTATTAATGTCTGTATTATTTAGGTTATGTACTAGCATACAATGTTAATGATTTTCGTATTTTTACAGTACAGTACTGGCTTGCCAGCAAGTTACTGTATTTTAATTTCTAGTAATTGTACTGTAATTTAATTTACAGTACACTATAAGAGTACTGTTAACATTCGCTGGCTAAACTTCCACTGTCATTTTACACTAAAAGCTATGTACACTATAGCGTAAAATACTGAAACCTAATTATAAATTTTAAAATTAACTTACCAAAGTTCCAGATATCCACTGAGTGAGCTGCTGCAATTCTGACGTCAGTCAGGGGGCCGCTGTTTACAGCAATGCTGTATTATTGCCTGGCATATTACAGCCAAGTTACAGCTAGGTTACAGCAACACTAAAATATACTGTAAAATGTTCCCGCTCAATTACCCAGAATGCAATGCATATTACAGTATTGTACTGTATTTTAAAATGCTGTATTATGCTGTATGTTTTTATAGTAATGTGCTGCTAAATCTACAGCGACATTTAACAGTGTTGATTGTGTTCCAGCGGTGGGGGGCGGGGGGTTCAGATAATTGCACAGTGGGCTTGAGATCATCATAGCCACTTCTTGACACCGGCTGAGATTTGTGTTGGGTCCCGCGGGACCAATGGGATACCAATACCAATGCGGCACTGTTATACACATTCATCTTATTGTGAGTGAGTAATTAATCGCTTGCATGTTATTGTGTACATATTTTTATAGTTTAACATCCTGTTTCTGAATATGGCACATTAATGGAAGTAAAATGGGTTGCGAAAGGCAAATAGGTTTCCTGAACAAACCAAACAGGTTTCGTCTCATGTACAGAATGAGGTGAGATTAACATGTTAGACTGCTTAAACAGTCATATGATCACAGCAATGATTTGATAGCTGGACAGAATCAAACTGATTCTTCTGGAAGAAGCGTACGTCTTACCAAAGGCAAGCGGATATTACACCACTCAACTTGTTTTGCAGTCGTGTTGTGGCGCACACCACACAACTGCAGAATGGGTGCCTCAATCCTAGTCATACTAGTCAACAACTCAAAACATCAAAAGGTGTCACGCTCAAGTCTTTGTCTTCATTTTAAATGGAAAGATTTGAAATTTTCACAGAAAAAATAAAATCACCTTTATTAACACTGTGCTGTTTTTTTCAGGTGCCTGGGGGTTGTCCAATTATAGGTAATTCAGTGTGTTTGTGTGTTGAGGAGCAGGTTCCCATCTCCACTCTTCTCCTCTACCTCCTCTGTAGTGATAAGCTCTTATCAGTGTAGTGTGACGTTGAAATCAGGGTTGCGACCTCTTTGCTCCGCCTCCTTCAGAGCGAGCTGAGAGTGTTAACATGTCCACAGTGTTCACAGCTCCAGCTGTGTAGGAACTCTTGACTCAGCTCAATTCAAGTTCAAAAACATAGAGACTTGAATTGTTGTTATTTTAGTACCATTGAAATACTATTATAGTTTTTGTTAATACTTTGAATGTACTTAGTTTTTTTATTTTAATTTTAGTTAAAGTTTTATTCATTGTGTTGTGTTTTATTATATGCTTTGGTTTCAGTTATTTTAGTACTTCAACTTAAAAATGAGAAATATTGTCTTTCAACATTTCAGTGGAGTGGAGATCCGAACCACTGATTCGAAACAAAAGATTTGTACATTTTCGAAGCAGTGTTTTTAAATCGGCCATCACTAAATACTGTTGAAAAGTTGTAATTTTCTTCTTTTTGATGACAAGTATTCTCGTCACTTTATAGTATTACGGTTGAACCAATGTTCTCACATGAACTGTTTTAAATATGTTTCAGTACCTTTCTGGGCATCTGAATGTGTTGATGACTTTGCTGGCAATATCGGATTTGATCAAAAACATCTTAATTTGTGATACGAAGATGAATGAAGATCTATCGGGTGTGGAACGACATGATCGTGAGTAATTAATGACAGAATTTTTATTTTTGGGTGGACTAACCCTTTAAAATATGTCAGTGCCATTGTATTGTCTGAAGATGAAGCACACCAGTAATATTTTTTGTAAGGCATGTTTATAAAAGCTACTTAAATGTCCTAATTTAACTAAAGCCTATTCCTGGGAAGACAGAGAGTATATACACTAGATAACAAGTGACTAATGATAGAGAGGTTCAGGTGATTAGTTTACAAGGTAACAAACTAGGGTAACTATGGAAAATAACAAGACGGCAATGGAAACACAGAAAACACTAGACACAATAGGACAAAAGAATATCAAAATAAGAGTCCATGAAAACAGCGACAAGGTAACTGTGACAAAGAGCCTTGTGGCGATCTGACATTTTATGTGACATTTTATCTCAAGTGGCATATAGACAAGTGGAATTGTAAAATTACTTTTTTCTTGAGAAAAGTTAAATATTTTTAAGACTAGGATTTGTGCACTATGCATTCAAGGTATGGTATCTTAAAATGCATGATATAAAAGTTTTTCAGAAACAAAGGAACCCAACAGGAATATAGAGAAAAACTAAAAAGGACACATTTTATCCTAGAGTTTTTTGTTCACAAAATTCCTTGCGGGTCTTTGTCACTGAGCCATTAACTGCAATAGAGTGAGTGAAGGTGAAGATATAGAAGGACAGCATTAGAAAACAAGCTCAAGTGAAAAGAATCAGGTCTATGACTGACTCGTTCTGGTCCTAGAGTGAAATTAAATCATCGCAGCGCTCAGAGATGCTCAAGGGCTGTGATACAGTAATCTACTGCATTTACAGCGACCCAGAGAGAAATGAGAAGACATTATTTGCAATCAGAGTGTGAGAAAAAGACAAAGAGAAACAGATAGGGTGAGAGAGAGAGAGACAGATACATACCTGCTCGGAGGGACCCAAGAGATGAGAGTCTTTTACTAAATCTCTACACAAAATGTCCTCTCATTACACTAAAAACCTTGTACTATTTCCCACTAGGGCCCATTATAACACTCTTGCCCCACAATATTAGAAAGGCTCTTAAAATAAAACAGAACAAAATGAATGAATAAATAAATAGATAAATAAATAGATGCTATTAGTGTATTTTTTTAAATCAGTGTTTGCTTATATGTGCGTGTATACTTCTGCCTTGATGATAGCATCTTCAAAATGGACAGCTGGTCACCCTGCTGCCCATTGACCTCTGGGATCAAGGTCACTGACCAGACCATAAGACCAAAATAAACACACACACACACACACACACACACACACTGACCAACGGCAGTGTGACCATGAACAGATGTAGTATGCTGAGTATGCTGAAAGTGTTCAAAATCTGTCATTTAAAGCAGAATGATTTTAAATCAGTTACTGTAAATTGAATAAAGAAGTTTTTTTTTTTAATGTATACAAAAATCAAAACTTATAACTGATACTCTACTTCTTTATTGTTACAAAACATGTCATACTTCACCCTGAAATTATTGAAAAAAAAAATTATTTTAAAATTTTAGCCGAAAACTATTTTAAGCTTATATTAAGCTGCTAAATTTTAGTTTTTACAATTATTGTAAACAATCTAGAGCATTTCTATATTGCCACAAAACTCATATCTTGGAAATAAACAAACTAAATATTTAGAAAATTATTTTTTGTTATTTAATTCTCTGTATTGTAATATGGAAAATAAAAAATGAATGAATGAATAAATAAATTATATAAAAAATATAATGTCTTATTGTATACATTTTTTACTTTCTGGTTTTAAGGTGAAATATGACATGGAATTGTTTTCATGAGATTAAACTGCATCATTTTTTTATTGTTTAGGTGCCGTTATAAGTGGTGTTATGTGTGATGGGTTGACTCTTCTGGTGTGCTGATTTCAGTGGTGCAGTCAGTGATGGCTGGTTTTAACTTGACGCTGGTGAGTTGTGGGTTTTCATCAGAGTAATAGGGTGCGTGAGGCGAGTGTGTGTTGTGGAGAGAGAGAGAGAGAGAGAGAGAGAGAGCATGCTGGCAGCAATCTTTGACATGTTGAGAGCTGCGAACAGTCCTTCTTAGAACATTATCATTCTATCATATGGCAATCATACGCAGATGAATAATCAACGCTAAACACACGTTATATACTCACATCTTGAACACAATGCAAATACAATTATGAACAATAACACACACACACACACACACACACACACACACACACACACACACACACATAAAGAGTCCTGCAGCAATAGATCCGTGCTTGACTGTGTAATACACAATGGCTTTTTAACTCACCTGATTGATTGCAGTAGCGATAGGGGATAGATTGATTGATTGGCTATTCCAGAAACAGTGGCAGTGGAACCACTGATCAATATGGTTCTTCCCTCAATGTTCAACAGCACAAAACAATTAACATGTGGACCAGGAGAGGGGGATGATGGGAGACACACAGCACAAAATGGCAGCCTGCCATTTGGCAGATGCAGACTTCAGATTCTACCTCCGAAGTGGTGCTGGAGCATTTTTTGAAGAGGTCTGGACGAGTGAATAAAGGAAAAATTAAAAGATACAGTGAAATGGTAAATCGATTAACAGCAAATGCTGTGGGAAAACACATTTCAAAGGTATAATTCACAAAAAAAAGTGTACTCGTTTACTCACCCTAATGCTTTTTCAAAACTCTATGACTTTCTTAATTCTGTGAAATATAAAATAAGATATTTAAAAAAAAAATGCTTTTCTTTTCTTTTCTTTTCTGTTCATACAATGGAAGTCAATGGGCTTAAATGTAGTTTGGTTCTCAACATTGCAAATTGAAATTCTTTTGAATTTTCATTTTTTTTGGGCGTTGCCTATTCCCTTTAATCATTTGTAAAATCAATCAATTTTGTCTGTTTGAATCTGTGTAGGTATGTTAATGCACAAAGAAACTAAATTGATTGCACGATTGTGTTTATTGGTATATCATTTTGATTATTAATATTTAGCATCAAATACTAAATGTGACACTGGACCACAAAACCAGTCTTAAGAGTCAATGTTTTGAAATTGAGATTTATACATCTGAATGAATACATTTTTCATTGATGTATGGTTTGTCAGGATAGGACAAATTTTGGCCGAGATACAACTATTCGAAAATGTCGAAAATCGCCTTTAAAGCTGTTCAAATGAAGTCCTTAACAATGCATATCCACTCACAAAAAGAAATCTTATATATATTTACGGTAGGAAACATGATATCATATCATAATATCCTATGATATGATTTTTAACATGAAACAAAAATCGTTAATTTTGAAAAATAAAACGTATCGTTGGCTATTGCTACAAATCTAATCGTGCGACTAATGACTGGTTTTGTGGTCCAGGGTCACAAATATAAAACATGAAGAAAAATGTGAACAAAGAGGAAGATGGAGGACAATGCATGTCATGCGCTTGCCACAAAGCACGTATGTGTGTGCGTGTGCGTGTGCGTGTCAGAGAGACCTTAGAAATTATTACTATTGATTTCTATCCTTGAGATGTGGAAATGTTACCAGATGGCTGCAGGATGATCGTCGCACAAACCTACCGTTTGTTCACTGGCTAAGGAGGTGAACTCCTGTAAATTCATCCATATGTCTTTTAATACGACAGGAAGTCACTGCTTCAGAAAACTCGTATATTTATTTGGTATTATATATTATAAGACAATGGTTATCTTTTTACTTGATCACAGAACATTATCTCAATTTTTGCCCATGAGCTGCCAGTCAAATGTTTGCTCCTCGCTTCAGAAGTTCCCGCGCTGCCCTGCCATGTGCCGAGTCTTCGCTCGCAGTATTCAAATTACAGCAACAATTCAATAAATATTAAGTCTGCAAACTGGCTCTGGGTATGAATTACACAGAGGCACAATCTGGCAACTTCAAAACCCTCCCAAGTGGTTGGAAATGCTATTGATTTCAATTCTTACATGATTTCAATATTGATAAGAAGATACTAAACTCAGATGAGTGATACGAAGGATTTTGATGGGGAATTTATTATTCAGGGACGATATTTTGGATGTGTGTGAAATTTGGTGTGTTTAAACATACGTAAATGAATTAAAATATTCTCTTTTTTTTTGGTGTAGTATCTTTTTAACAAAATCAATCTATCTAAAAGGCATATAAATATAGAATTGTACAATGAAAATGGCTTGAGACTATATAGCTATATAAAAATAACATCAACAACAGCTGTTTGCTCAATAAAAACACTGCAGGGACAACAATATTTTATAATCTTATTGTAAAAATGCTAGGGAAAAAACAAGTCTGGTTAGGTTAGGATTCTTTTGGTAGATGATAAGATTCCAGATGGGAAAAAAATACCTCAACATTTAGGTCAATAAAAAACAACTTTAACAAAAATATTTGGTATTACTGTAAGAATGCTAGAAAATGCATCTGGTTTGGTTAGGTTGGATAGTCAGGTTAGTTTCCAGCTGGTGAGGTTGAGAAAACCAACCAATCAATAAACTATTTCACACATCTTATTGTATAAAGTTAATCAAACGTGAAGTTTGGTTGAATTTATTTAGATTGGTCAGAAGATTAAGTTCATTTCTAGCCCTAATTCCTAACCAACCACAACAAATGCTGGACATGAAAAGAACTTATGTCAGAGAGAGAGCGAAATATTTGATACATTTCATTGTACCAATGCTAGTAAACATAACGTCTGGTTTAGGTTAGATCCTTTGCATTCTCCTGTCATTTTCTGAGATATGAAGTGCTCTGACCAACCGAGTCGATTGTAGTGTGACTTAGTCCTGCATGGCTGGACCTTGAGCTGTGAGACTGTGATTATGAATTCTATTGTAGCTTCTCCACCAGCGTTTGCCACAACATATATGAAAGATTCTGCTTTCCCTCCCCCTCTGTTGTCAAAGAGCAGTTTTCTTTGTTTCCATAGAGCCATGATTCTGTCAAAATCCCAGCGAGAGAAGGAAAGGGAGGAAAAATCAATCGCTCTCCATACAACACTATGCGCCTCTGGTCAGAGAGACAGATAGAGGAAGAAGGAGAAAGAGAGGAATGCAAGAAGAATAAAAAAATACAGAAAAAAGTGTTAGAGAAAGAGAGAGAAGATAGACATAGAAACATGTTACTGTTCACTCTGACAAAATGACATGCATGCCCTGTGTGAGTGTATATGTTTGGCATTGACATGAATGATCCATCTTCTGTTGCATCACTTCACCTGTCTAAATCATTGTGTCTGCCCAAGGGCCAGTATCACACACAAAACATCTGTCTTTTCATTTTATGCACAAGCTTAGCTAGCAACCTAATGTATGACATGCATATTCTTTTTAAATAACTGATACACAATCCCTCCACCTAACTCCAAAATAAAACAATTAAAAACCATTTTCATGCACATTTTTTATTTGTTTTTTTTTTCAGTTTTTATTTTGTTAAAGCCAGGAGCATGATCTCAAACGTTGGTTGGTACATTGTTAAACAACCTGACTCATTAACATTGTTTTGTAATGTTCACCCAATAGCTAGTTTAAATTAGTTTCTAGCTAATTTGCTAAAAACCTCTGTAGTATTACCAGTTGCATGTTTTTTCAATCCACTGTCATTGTTTTGCTTCTGTTTGGCTTTATAATCAGATTTTAAGGCACAAATCATTCTTCCAATAGTCTTCTGGCCCATGCATGTGATCTTCAGTCAGAAAGTACTTCTTGAAGAGTTGATGCTTCCTTTTTGCTATACTGCTATGCATATCATTCTTATTCAGTGTTTGTCTGATGGTGAAAACCTCAGCAAATGAACGAGATTCTTTGATGTTACTCTGTGTTTACTGATGAGAAGAAAGGAAGAGGAGAGGCGAGGATCTAATTGCAGCAGTTTTATTAACACCCACACACCCGCATACACACTAATCCAAATTGAGAACAGAAAACCAACAGCTCTACAAAAACATGTAAAGACAACGATCAACAAAAGACAACAGAAACACAGGGGTATATACACAATAATAAGAGGCTAACAAGAAACAGGTTTGGGTAATAAATCGCTGTGAACAAGTCTAACTGAAATGAAAACAAACAAGGCAGCTATGGAAACAGAGCCAAACAGGAACTGAACCCAAGAAAGAGAAAAACCACAAAATATACAGTTCAGGTGTGTAGTGGAGCATAGGCAAATCAGGAAGCATGGAGGCCCAGGTCTATGAGGTTGAAGTGGGGAAGGAGACTGGACTGGACTAGAGCAGGGCACCAAGGCAGAGCGGGGAGCAAGGTGGAGCCGGCGTAGCAGGAGACAAGGCGGGGCAAGAAGAGCTGGAAACCATGGTGAAGCCATCTGATCTGGAGACCGTGATGAGGCCGGTGGAATGAGTCAGGGAGCCCAGAGTCAGCCTCTATGACCATGAAAGGTAGCACAGAAAGTTCAGAGATAGCCTGTAGGGCCCTGGCAGGGACAGTTCTCCTCCTTCGCCGTGACAAGGAAAATGGAGAGTACGTTATGGCTGCCGTGATGGGGGTGGGAATTGTGGAATGTGGACCTTTGTAGCTGTGACGATGGAGCAGGGAATGGCCACCTTGCGAGGAACTGCCGAAGTGTGCGGCCCAAACAAACCAGATGGCTGTCACCATTACGAGGAGCACAGCTGACAGTGGGAAGACCTCCGGGACCACCAGTCTTGGGGGACCACTGGATTTGAGAGCACTGTAGCCGAATAAACCGACTAGTTAGGGGTAGTTTAAACAATGCAAATATAAATGTAATTACAGCGGGTACTTTAAGTGTAGTACATTGTAATAGCATGTTACATACATGTTATTACAATGTACTTACACTTAAAGTACCTACTGTAATTACACTTCTAATTTTACATTTGTATACAACAATGCATTTTTTCCATCAATTTTGTATTTTGTATACTTATGTCAAGTCAAGACAGTTCAAGACACCCAAAATGAAGTGTGTCAAAACAGTTTTGTAACCTTTCCAGCTAGATGAGCATCAACAACTTTATTCAGCGTTCATCAGAAATCTCGGTAGAATTTTACTTTATAGTCCTGTTCCCAATGTACATGCGATGTACTTTTTATAGTATAGTCATGTAGTCGGGTAGTCGTAGCCTAATGGTGAGGGAGTCGAGCTTGTAACCTGAAGGTTGCTGATTCGATTCCCACGCAGGCAGGAATCTAAGGTGGGAATTGTGAATAATGAATGATACCTTCGATACCACGACTAAAGTGCCCTTCAGCAAGGCATGAAACCCCTAATTGCTCCCCATGTAAGTCGCTTTGGATAAAAGCGTCTGCCAAATGAATAAAATGTAAAATGTAAAGTATAGTAATAACAACAGGGTATATACTACTATTAATTACTAGGTTCTAACCCTTGTAGTTACCTTATATTACCCAGTGCTTTGTTAGGTAAGTACACTGTAAGTACATGTAAGTGCACATATTGTAAAATAAAGTACAACTGAAATCTCTTTTGACCAAGGCATGGCAAACTTAAACACACTTGTGAGGAGAAGAGAAAATAAGGGTTGATGTTCTTTTAGTGCCTAATTTACTCTCGAACATCTCCATAATTACCTCTTTAAATAAACTGATAATCCCAATATAACAAATAAATACACTTGACCATTTCATCTCTTTATCTCTAATCTATATCTCTTATTTATACAGAAATACAGCAAATGTGTAATGGTTTTTAAGGGTTTTCGTAACTCCCTAAACTACAAAACAAAGCCATTGGGCTATTGCAGTTGAGGCATTGTCACCACATGTCATTAGTCCTGTCAGGATATATCAGGCTTGTAAACACTAGACTCTAGTTATATTTTGGGTTATTTCTCTTGGCTTCATTGTGGAAATGTTCCATACTGATTCTAGAGTCTGGATACTCAAGAAAAAAATCTTTCACAACCACAACACAGGTCTTACTGTTGGTGAACAAATTCACACGTTCAATAAAACTTTGCCAACAGCTCTAATGATAAAAGCAAACAGGTACGCAAGGGCCTTAAAGGCATGTGAAGAGAGCTCTTCTGTTCAGGACTCTTCATCTCAGGCAGCTAAGAGCCATTAGGTCTCTTATCTCAGCTCCTCGCCTCTCAAAACACTCGTCCGTCTCTCTCGCTGTCTCTTTCAGTCCCTCTCCACACATCTTTCCATCCTCTCCCCCTCTCCAAAAGCTCCTTCAGGCTTTTAAGACGAGTCTTCATCCTTCTCCAAGGCCTCAGAGTCAATGCAGCAGAAATGCAGCAGTACAAAAAAGAAGAAAACTGAAGACAGCATTCATCCGCCCCTTTCTCCACGTCCTTCTGAAGAGCCCTTCAGCTCACAACACAGACATAATAATGTGAGACTAGAGCATTAAGAAACTGTCTTTTATTAAGGGAGGAAGATTTTGATGGAGGGATGAGAGGGAAATGGCCATTTATGTTTCCGAATGTCTCTGTTCTTTTTGATGAAAAAGTTTCGGCACTAAGAAGACTTTTTATGTGTTCTTAGAAGGGATGGTTGCTCAGGTTGTTTCCGTGTCAGATCTCTGCACTCTTGAAGATCAGGAGCGGGCAACAAAATGGACAGTGCATCTTTAGATGAAGATATGAAGAGTTAATATTTATTTTAGTTTATTTTAATCTATAAAGAAATTTTTACCTCTTTTATGGCTCAGTATGGCCAGAAAATGTTTTTTTTTTTTTTTTTTTTTTTACTGCTTTTTCATAGCTCACAACAATTCATTGAGTTTGAATGCAATCTCTCCCGCTAAGACTCATGGGAAGTCAGAGGCGAGGGCGACTGAGGAATTCTTACAGAAGTAGAGTCAGCATGTTTTACACTCAACATCAAAGCTTCTGACTCTAAACACTCAAAGTACATGTTAAGAATGAGATTTCAAGATTATAAATATTTACGTCGTGATGTTTACTTTTATTTTACAGTAGTCAGCAGGATCCATGTGATTCATGAATATTGTATTTTATAAATGTTTTATATATATGCAAGAAATCTATTTTTAATCTGTCTTTTTCAATTTTATTTGAATGTATTTTCATATTTATTATTATTTTTAAAACAACGTTTAACATCATTTAGTATTTAGCATTTAGCAGTTTATTTAACAACTAGATCATTCCTTATTCAGAAAGACAAAACTTCAGTAATTGTAAAAAAAAAAAAAATGTCATAAAAATCCAATATAAGATTGTCATCTATTTTAAAAACAGGCATTATTTTATAGACCAAAGCAAAACTTCCATTTTTCTTGGTATCAAATGCTCTCTCTCCAGTCTCCCCCCTCTCTTTCTGTCTCTCTCTCTCTCCATCTCTTTCGATCATAGCGGTTGGCTCTTATTGCATCAGTGTTATAAATTCGGGTTTTGCTCATTGATCAGAAATGGCCCCTGCAAATAAAATTTCAAACGTAAAAGCTAATGCACAAAAAGCTTAAAAATCAATTTTTATCCCACTAAAGCATCCCATATTGCAAGAAAACAGACAGAATCAAAGGTAATATATACATTTTCCTGTGGAATCATTACTTTTTCCTTTCCTGTAACCGAGTTCAAAAGAACATAAAACACATACTTTTTGGTAAGATTGCGATTAGACTTTGTTTGAAGTTGGTGTTGTGGAGAGAATATTAGATTTGCAATGCTGGAACCATTAAGGTAAAAGTCTACTGGGAACAAAAGATATCACATTAAAAAGAAATTATAGTTGAACGAACACATTACAGCATGATGTCATCTCAAAAACTCTGGAAATGCTGGAGTTTTTTGGAGAGGAGACGCAACATAAATTGCGGGGTTTAAAGCGCTTGCCGAGCACCTCACACCTCTGAACGGCGCTTGGTCTCTGTGGACAGGGATGGGCTTCCTGTCTTCGTACATGCATTACTGTGAGAAAGCTGCGAATCTGAAGGGAACTGGAGCAAAACTGTGCCACCCCACGCTTGAGTGATCCGTACAAACCGAGAGAAAGGTGTGCTTTCCCTGTAGACTGAAGCACCTTAACCAAGCCACCGCATTGCTGACACTGCAGGCCTTTCTGAAACTCACATTAACACTGTGTGAGGAAAAGATGTTTAGGATGTAACTTAAGGTGAATGTATGATCGCTGGTGTTTTATCGAAGTCAATATTCACTTGTGAGACACCATTTCAAACTTAAGACACTGTATTACTTTATAAACTCTGTAATTCGGTTTCACCTTTACGGTCAAAATAAAACAGCATCTGATTGCGGAAATGTGATTTTTTGAGTGAAAATATATTTAGTGTGAAATAATGAGAGGCAAGACTTTATCGGCATGGCGTTATCCATTGGGATTCAATCATAAAAGGTGTTTTAAGTAATCCTGTAGGAAAGAAAAATCATAAATGAGATCTCTTTTTTACGGAGTCTCTAAGAGGACACGGTTTTGGGGAAATTATATATGAGATGGGAAAAATTATATTTCAACGCTGCATTCTCTCACAAAAATATTTGTGTTTGCTTCCAAAAGCACTAAAATATAGTTTTTCATCCCACCACTAATAGAAATTATTACCCAAAGTTTCTGGGGGTAATGTAAAAGTTTTGCGAGAGGACACAAAACATTGAAATATAATTTTTTCCATCATGTTCCCTTGCTTCAGTACCTCTCCAGATTAAATATCACATGCATTTCTTCTAGAGTTTCAGAATAATTCTTCTAAAACCAATTAATCTTACCCAAATAATCACAAACTGTGATATCCACATTCATTTCACAACTTTCTTCTGTTTTTATTCTTTTTCTGAAAATTGTTAAGCATTTTCCACAGTCTGCCCGGCTCAAAAAGTCATTTTATAGGTGGAAAAAGTTATACATTGATGAAAGATTTTGAAATAGCCTTCACCAATGAATCAGGAACATTATTATAGAAGGTAAAGTACATTTTGATTTCATGATGACTTTAAGATGTCTTTGTGGTGTCAGGTGGTCTGTTGGTCATTGGGCTAGAAGCAGTGGTGAAAGACATCTAGTTCTCTCTGTGAATATGAGGAGCGAAGTAAAGTTCTTCAGCAAAGGATAATATATGAAGGAGTTTGGAGGCGTCACTCTGAGAGGGAATCGTTTCGCCGGAACCCTGTGTGTGTCGTGTTTTTCTATTGATCCATCACTCTTGCCGTCAGCAAGACCAGAGGTGGCCACAGATACGTCCTACTGATTCAATTTTCTGGACCTGCAGACGCCTTCCTTGAGATGTAAGTATGTGAATATATCAACGACCATCGGCGCAAAAGAGTTCAAAACAGGAATTGCAGCATGGAGGATGGACTTTGTTATGGATGAGAAACTGAGGAACTCAAAAGAGTTCTCACTTATGTTTTATTTAAACTTTGTCTCAGATGTTTCTCCTTAAATTCTTTGGATAAATAAAAAAAATAAACAAAAATGAGTCAGTGACACAGAGCTTAAACAAAATAATGGGATATAAATATTTGAAAGAATATTATGAGAAACACTAATGAGAATTTATGCAAATATCACAATTACATTAGCGTTTGATTTTGTATGGTGAAAATTCAGTTTAAGGTAATTTATATTTTCAAACTTCAATCTTAAATTTCTTGTAACATGCAGTATAACATTAAAAGAAAACAAAAACATGAATAATGATGCTTATTACATTAAGCAGAATAATTGACTGGCATTTACTGTAAACCTGTAAATTAAAAACATAAAATATTATTTAGCATCACCGAACTAATCAATATACACTCATTTATACCAATAAAACTATTTTTTATGTGTTAAATCAGGTAAAAATTGCTTTCAGCGTAACTTTTTTCAATAGATAAGGTCTACGCAAACGAGAGAACTTGGTTTAATTAATTGGACATGGGTTGAAACCTTTTTTATCTTATATTTAAACACCCAATCATAATGAATTCAACATTAAAACTCAGTGAAGGAAAACAGAAGGAAATGGGGACAGAGTGTGAACAAGAAACAGAGAGAGACAGAGGGAGAGAGACAGAGAGAGAGAGAGAGATAGGGAGGAGTAGCAGTGGAGGTGGTGATCTCTCCTGGCAAATTGGGCTCCCGCTTGGTCTAATTCCAGTCCAGGCCTGTTCTGCTCCCTCAGCTTGAGATGAGAGGGGAAAAATCTATGCAGCCGAGCAGCCAGAGCACATCGAGTCTGCGCTGGTTGGCTTCCATGGGCCGACAGCAATCAATAAATCAATAGGAAATGTTGGTTGGTTGCAGAGAGAGCAGGGAGGCGGGCTGCAGATGTACGGATGGAGGGATGGCAGTCAGACGAGAGGTCAGAGGTCAGCCTCACCTTCAGTACACAGTGAGAGTTCACTTTATGATGAAGTGAGTATAGACCAAGAGATTCCAGACCGCTTTAAACCCACCTTTATTTCTCTTCATTCTCTGTCAGTCCATCTTTTCACTGGAAGAGAGAATATCTCTTTCACAATAACCAATCCATAGACACACTTTTCGGAGATGAGTAAATTGTCTCTTCCAATCGTTTGTGTGTTTTTAACAATGTAGAAAATAATTGAATATGAGATGCTCGATAATAATGCATTGACAACTAGAGGGTTCCCTTTAGAGAACTAAACAGTTAGTCTAGTAAAGTCTATTCCGAGACCAAAATGCATTTTTTTTAAACACTCTTCGCACACTTCTTTCACTTGGCACAGCAGTTAATTTTCACATTCAAAATTCACTAAAACTACCAAAACATTTCATACATATCTCAAATCAACTGATGCTCCCTCTTCAGTTCAGTCCTCGGTTGATTGTTGTCTTTATTTGATGTGCGGTTTATCTCATGTGTACTCCAAGAGATTTTCTGAGATTATTATTAAAAAACTATTTAAATTATTCCTTATTTGTGCATGTTGCCTCTCACACTAAATGTGACAGAATAACTGACCCAAAAGAAAGGATTTAAAAGCAAAGAACTTAACCAGCAGCGTGTCTCCACCTCGAACAAGAGGACAGCTCCCTCAAGGACCACATAAGGGATTTTTTAGATCTGGCGTGCCAGACCTATTAACCTGATCACTCCCTCTGTGTTTTCTTTTACACTGGCCTCAACAAGAGGTCCAAGAGATGGTCCTTAAGGGACATATTTGGATTATGTGAAGTGGGTGCTCCTGAACTCCGGTTCCCTTCTGACCATCTGAGAGGCAGCTGAGCAGGAGAACATTAGCCCCATGGCTGATACAGACCCAGAAACAGAGCCAGAGCCAGAGCCATCCACAAAATGTGCCCGCACCCGCTCCCGCTCCCGCCATGGACCAAATGCTAGAACTGACTCCTATCGTGGAACCAGAGGCAGCTGTCACGTCAGTCCTGGAGTAAGAGCCTGCCACCTGGTTCTTCCCGGAGTCTACACACGCTGCCCAGTTCATCCCAGAGCCAGGAGCACACCACTGTCTTAAAGACCTGTGGTCCGCGGATCCAGTTCCCTCCAGAGTCCCCACCCTCGAGTCCGGTCCGGAGACCTTCCTCCTCCAATGTTCCCACTCTACTCCCTGGTTCCATCTTTCCGCTGGTGTTACCGAGCTCCTCAGCTCCATCCCTGGTTCTAGCTCCATTCAACTCTCTGGCTCTGCTTTGGGACTCTCAATCCCCAGCTTCACCTTGGTTCTCCAGGCATATGACTCTACCTCGGCCAGCCTGCATTATAATCAGATGTATTGTAGTCTAGTGCACTTTTAACTTTTTTAGTGGCAAATGCTATACTGTTCCCGTACAGTATGTCACATTTTAATATTGTTTAAAAGAGATGTTAAAATCAACCCAATCTCATGTGAAACGTAACTATTTTATAAAATTTTGTTTGAATTCTCAAGATGTGAGTCATAAGAAAACATTTAATTTTTGGAAATATCCACCTCTAAACATAACATCACTGGGGTGTAAGCATGTCGGACAAAAACAAATGAGTTGAGATCATAAGAATTCATGTGAATTAGCCAAAGTCATCAAAACATATAATAGTTACGAATTTTCATGAGATGGCGTTGTTTAAAATGTAAGTTTTTTTTTTCACAGGTTTCAGTCAAGTCTCTTTTTTATAGCGCTTTATACAATACAGATTTGCAGTGATAAACAGGAAAATAATGATTCAGTGTTTCCAAAAGAGTTCAATTGTGCTGTAAAACATCTTTAAAAAGAAAACCAGTATCATTGTTTAACTGAGGTCAGTGTTGATTCAATTCCATTCAATAACTGTGTAAACACGCAAAAATAACCAGTTCTCTAACCTAAATGAAATGGCGCATGTTTGACGCATTTCGTCGTCCTGCTGCTCCATGATGGCATAGTTCTTGAAGAATTTGGGACAAAAGTTTCATTAAAAAGAAACGTACTCCACTGCTAATATACACTGTAAAAAAATCTTTTTATTTTATTGAAATTAACTTAATTTACTGTGTTTATCCAATTTAATTGTCTAATGTATTTAAATTGATAAAGAAAAAAAAGTTTTATGAAGTGTGCAAAAAAAGAAACAATATAATGAATATAATGAGATTTTTTACAGTCTATCTGGATTCATCTTTCCACCCCCCCCCTTCTCTCTTTTCCTTCTGCCCCATCCTTTCCCAACTTCCCTATTTCACTTCACATTTCTATTCATCTTTTCCAAAGCTTTCACAATAATTCTCTTCCCTCACTGAAGTCTTTGCTTTTTTAAAAGAAACAAAAAACAGAAACGTACTCCACTGCTAATATACACTGTAAAAAAATCTTTTTATTTTATTGAAATTAACTTAATTTACTGTGTTTATCCAATTTAATTGTCTAATGTATTTAAATTGATAAAGAAAAAAAAGTTTTATGAAGTGTGCAAAAAAAGAAACAATATAATGAATATAATGAGATTTTTTACAGTCTATCTGGATTCATCTTTCCACCCCCCCCCCCTTCTCTCTTTTCCTTCTGCCCCATCCTTTCCCAACTTCCCTATTTCACTTCACATTTCTATTCATCTTTTCCAAAGCTTTCACAATAATTCTCTTCCCTCACTGAAGTCTTTGCTTTTTTAAAAGAAACAAAAAACAAACAAACAATTCCTGTCTGTCTTTATCTCTGCATGTCTGTCTCTCTCGGTGGCTGTAGGGCTGGTATTGGTGTGTTCTACCCCTGCTGCGCTCTGTGGCTGACCCATTGAGGCAGGGGTTCGATGGGCCAGCTCAGGCTGCGTCCAGCCTTCTGAACGCCTCCCCCTGCGGCCGCATCGATTCTTGCGCTCTGGGCTCCTCAGCCTGCCGCTGGGCCCTCTGTCTCTGTCTCTCTCCTTCTGCTGAGGAGGCAGATAAATTAGCACAGGGGTCTGATGTTTCTCAAGGCCTTTCCTTTGTTACAGCGCAGTCCTGCAGTGCAGATGGGACTGGAATTTACTTGCACAATCTTATTATGTGTTACAATTGCTTTCTTTGTACACTGTAATTCCAAATTTTTACAAAGAAAGAAAGAATATATATATATATATATATATATATATATATATATATATATATATATATATATATATATATATATTCTTATTGTCATTATTTAGTTTGACAGCAACAAATCCAGATTTTGTCCATAAACACAAAATGAAACAAATGAATTTAGCGTGTGTGTGTGTGTGTGTGTGTGTGTGTGTGTGTGTGTGAGAGAGTGGATTTTAGTAATTTAGCAATATACTTTATTTTATCTACTTGGGATATATTTGATATAATTGGGATACACTTTCAAAAAAATTACATAATTGACTTTAACATTGTATATTACCTTAAAAATATAAAATATGTCCATACATTCCAGAGTCATTAAAAGTTTTTTATTTAGAAAGTTTTATTTGTTATTGCTACTGTTTCTTATATGCCTATGTGGAGTGACTACTGTGTGCATTGGATGGATTTACAGCATTAATAAACATATCTTAAAAGCATATAAAGTTACTGTAAAGCTTTATGTATTTGTGTGAATGGTAAGGAGGTCTAACTGTTGGGAACAATGATGAGAAACATGATAAACAAATGTATTCTATATAGGAATTTTTTGTATACCTTTTAAGAGTTTAGCCCATTACACGATAACTAATAAAACTGGGTTTCGATTATGGATTCACTAATTGTAAAGAGACGGAATTGATTAGGCTAGATTGGTAATCCAAAGGCTTTTTATATTAAAATGGTAAGGATAAAGGAAAAAGAAAATGAATGATAAAAATGAATAATGAATATCACTTAAAAAAAAAAAAGAATACAGTACAATTAGTAATAAAGTGCACCAGTTCTGAGAGGTTTGAAAATTAGTAATAGTTTTTCAGTCAATTTTAAATGTGACTGGTAACCTCTGAAAATATACATCACTCGTTACAGCGTATAAGGCATTAGGATGCATTATATATGACGGCTTCAAACAAATAGATTTTTTTAGATGATGTCTAGAGGTAGAGCATGTAAACATTTCTTACCTTTTGGTTTTTATAGACCACGTACAGATGTTTGATTGACGTAGAACGCACTTGTGTAGTGATTTCAGATGCTGTTGGCATGAAAAAAAAGGTAATAGGAATGCTCACTGAGGACTCTAAGTTTCACCTAATTTATTTCAGTCCAAATTAATGCCGTGCTCAGAGTCAAATTCGCAGCAAGCGGAAACTCTATATTTTGAGTAAAAACAGAGAGATGTCCGTGTGAATGTGTGGATGAGAGAAGGGCCCTGGAGTGTGTTCATTAGATCAGTAAGAGCGAGATAACAGGGCTGGCGGTCCACACGGGGCCGACCCCTGCATCCTCATAATTAAGATGCATGACATCAGAGCAGAGGAGAGATGCACTTTTCAATCGAATTTAAACACACATTCATTTCACTCTCTTCTGCTCTGCACAAAACAAATCGCTCTCAGTCTGTGCCGAGGTTGCAGGCTGTCTGCTCTGTCTACAGAAATGACTATATACATATAGTTTATCATTTTAAATAAAAGCAATTTTTCTTTAAATAGAACAAATATTATAGCTTCAATTAAAAGCAATTTAAAGGCACACTTGCCCAAAATTAAAATGACCACAAAGCCAGTCATGAATCACATGGGTATATTTGTAGCAATAGCCAACACATTGTATAGGTCAAGATTCCAAATTATCCAATACTTGTATCTCGGCCAAATATTGTCCTTATTTATTCAGCTAAAGTTAAGAATTCAAATAAAGTTTTGTATAATATAAAAAGTTATATATATACTTTATAAATATATATATAAAGTATAACTTTATATATAAAAGTATATATAAACTTTATATATATATATATATATATATATATATAAAGTTTTGTGGTCCAGTGTCACATAGAGTAATACAATAATATAGTAATATAATAGTAATACAGTCTTAATAACAATGAATACTTTTGGCTTGTATATTGGAGCAAATATACTCTAACATAATATGTCAAATAACATAATCCTTCAATATATTGACCAACAGAGTCGCTACATCATCAATAAAAATCATTTTCATTGATCATTCAAATCAGAAGCAGCACCAGTTGGAACGTTCATTTTCTCATTCATTCTCACTTATTTTCTCTAGAAATATAGAAAATATTCTTTGCTTCAATTATGAGGAATTTAAATGGACACTTCCCCCAAAATTAAAATCATTTACTCACTCTTATATTGATCCAAACCTGTGCGACTTTCTTTCCTCTGTAAAACACAGAAGATCCTAATCCTGATATAATATTGGGGGTTAAACTATAACTATAACTTTAATTCACTATATCAGTGTCATAAACAGTAAATATTATGAAATATTACTGACTTACAATATGATATTGATCATGTATATTATGAACGTATTTTTCAAATTACATGCGGCGCTCATTCAATAACTGCAGTTTTACAGTAAAACTATCTGGTATCTGATATAAACATTTTAGGATGTCTCGACTGTGTTGGCTGAGATATTTTTCATCATCAGAAAGCCTTTAGTCTGGGTCCACTGTCTAGTACAATCATTAGTCTTGATTAGTTTTAAGAACATGACTAACTACCCGAGACGAGCTAAAGAGAGGAGTGACCTTTACGCCCCTTACAGACCTTTCCTTACCTGCTCCTTTACTGTATTTCTGTTGGTAAGTGAAAAATGATTTCATATTTTTGTCTGGGAACACAGTGTCTGTTAGAGGATGATGAATAATCTACATGCCAATGAACCAAGAAAACACTACTGGTTTCCAAACTGGTGTCCTATGCAGGGTATGTGGACCAAGAAGACATGCACAATATATGCATAAATTACACAAAATATAATGTTGTTCTTCTAATGTTTATAAAAGGTCTTAATCCTCAGAATTTAGCAGAATGTATTCACAGACCTCAAAACAAACCTCTGCACTAAGAAACAGACTCCATTTTGTATTGTATCTGAAATAGTACAGCAGAAATCTCCTCAAAATGGTCTCCTCACCCGAGCGCGATCCGTTATGCCGAAGCTGGATGCAGTAAATGATGATTAACATTTGCACAGAGGACCAATAAAGCAAACTTAATTTTCACTCTTTGCAATAAATATTTTTCTCAATTGCACTTTTGTGCGGCTGCTGTTCAGACCATCTTACAGCAGATTACCCAGTTAGAGGCTAAAAAATTTCTCCTATTGATTGGATACATTGATTTTTTGCAATCTGTTCATTGGTTCAACCAGCGTAGGGGTGAAAGGTGAAAGTTCATGAGCTTAGACTGAGATTTTTTTGTGTGGAATTCTGGGACAAGTGCTTTGTGGCAAATCTCATTTACGGCCTGATTGGTCCTGTCATCTCAGAGCGGATTCCCTCAATTGCCTTCCTCTCTATACCCTCCTTCTCCCTCAAACAGCAGAATCATATATTCGGCTGTTAGCCATTTAAATTATGACGTCCTCAAGCATACGTCAATACCATACTTTAATATTATTTAAATATCATCCCAGCATGCATCTCATGAAGACAGATGGTCGCTACATGTCCCTACGCACATATTTACATCATTTAATTTGTGTTACTTCACAGATTTGATGTACTAATAATAAATAATATAGTAATAAAGTAGTAATAAAGTAGTAATAAGAATGGGTTGGTGTTTCCTAACTCCTTTTTGGCTTGTATAGAGCAAATATACTATGATATGTCAAATCAAATAACTGACATTACAACATAATCATCTGATAAAGTGATCAATAGAGTCACTTGTGTATATCATGTACACAGCAATAAAAATCATTTTCATCGATCACTTAAATCAGAAGCAGCAGCGTTTGAGCGTTCCCTTTTCTCTCTTAATAGGGCAAGTTGTGTTATTGACATGACATCAATGTTATTGACAAACAAGGGCATCATCATTCAGTATTTATAACATACCAAAAGGGAAATGGAAATATTAATGTTACTTAATATTTACAACAAGCTTGCAAAGATTGACTATGGATGACATGTGAGATAAAGAAGCCTGAACTGTCTGTCTTGTGGCTGCAGACAGGACAGAAATGTTCTATCGACTCCATTCAAAGACCCCCAAGTGGCAACATGAGGGCAACATGAGGCAGACGCCCCCTTCCCCCCTCCGCTACCCTGACTCGGGCAGAAGGGGCAGTGGTGACACAAACAACCAGACAGGCCCAGGACACATTTACACACATACACACACAGACTCGCACACTAATACACAGGGTGTCACTCAGACGGAGAAAATTGTGAAACTGTCCGGAAAGATGATCATTTAAGGCCTGTATGTTTGGGCAGGGGTTCTTGACCAATGCTGGCAGCTGTCAATCAAAATGCATCATCCAATGACAATCAAGGTCAAGTACAACTACTGGGATATTGTGTTCAGAGCAAACAGAAAAAAAAGCCAAAAGTGCTTCAGGGAATTTTTGTTTTTCAAGAAAGACACAGTGAATGGGGGAGGATTGGCTGGAATAAAATAAAATAACATAAAGAAATTCAAAGAATCGCATACTTGAGTTATAATGTTTCTCTGATTTCTGGTTAAATAGGATGTTAAAGCACTCATTTTTCTTACAAAGCCTTTAGCGCTGACCTTGTGCTCACTGCCTTGAATATTTAACGTTGTGGAATTTTTACTTGGAAAGATAAAACACTTTTGTGGCCTGATTACTCTGCAATGATCTTTTCTTTGAAGATCCTTAAATAATCACAACATTGTTGACAGACATCCATGATATCAACCGACAAAACGTCATTGTGGAGATAAACAGGAAAAGCAAACAAACTGGACAGGTGAGAAAATAAATGCACAATCACTTCACAGATAAGCTGCTAATCTGTTCCTGATTCGCATTTACACTGACAATGATTCAAAAGTTAAAAGAGTAGAAATAAAAATAATACGGTAAATCTGACAAAACCTGTCTTTGGGAATGTCTTAAAAGGTAGTTAGGTTAAGTAAGTAAATATGTTTTCTTTTTCTTTCCTTCTTTTTTTCCTAAACATTTTATTGTAGGAGTAGGCTATAATAAAATAAGCTTTTTATAAAAGCAACAGACGAGTATGGGATCTACTCATTTAGATGTATAATATTCAAATATTCAAACGTCTTACAGGTGTTCCTCTTATAATGTATTTAAATGCAGTATAATTTAAAGAAGTGTAAATGTTCTTTTAAAAAAAAAAAATAAGATTCCACTCTGATCTCATGGGATCAGATGATTGAGACATTGCATATATATATATATATATATATATATATATATATATATATATATATATACACTGTACAACCTGACAGTAAACCTAAATGTACCCTTCACAGAAAACTTTCTGAATTTTTACATTTTCATAAAAATGTATACTGTACGACTTATAAGTACAATGTAGTTGTGTGCGCACACACACGCACACACACAAACACAAACACACATGTTTTAACCTACATACTTCTTCACAACCATGACTAATAAGTCATCTCAATAGGCTGATTGTTTTCCAGGAGGTAATCAATTCAATGTTTTATGCTGTTACTGGTTATTTTTATTCGTGTTTAATTCATTGTCCCCACACTGCATTGAACATTCACATAATTCCAGAATGAACAGCCCAAAGATAAAAAAAAAACCAAAAAAACAAAATCAACGTACAATCACACAAAGATGGAAAAAGCAGCCTTTATTAGCATTAATAATTCACAGACACTTAACGGCATGTTCTGTACAATTAAATAAATCAATTATATTACCTTTAAATGTAATAGCAACACTGCAGTTAAAATAAAAGTACTTCACATGTGTTTTAGTGCAGTATGATAGTTAACACATCAAAAAAATCCTTAATTTTGATTATTAAAACATAATGATGTGCTTTAAAGTAAAACTTTTCATTTGACTATTGCAAAGTATATAAAAAATGTCCTTAAGTGTGTTAAGAAACAGTCATGAAAGAGTGCTCTCTTCTATTCCACTAACTTCTATTGCATTAATATTATGTCTCTGCAAGCATGTTTGTACATTTTAAAATTTGAAGTACACTACTAGGGCACCTTCGATACAATTAAATGCACGTTTTCCAGAAGGGTTTGCTGGGGTATATTGTAGTACCCCAGCATGTGGCTTAATATTAAAGTAAAAAGTCATTTTAGTTCATTTTAGTGTCTCTTGGTCACAACATTCAATTCTCATATTGTTAAGGACAGGGCCGATATGTCACACACACACACACACACACACACAGGAATGGAATATGCACACTATCATTCTATATATAATCCCAGTCGGGACGTCCCGTTGAATCAATAAATTATTGACTGTTTCAGTATTCTGCTCTTTGTGGTTGGTTTGATGACACCTGGCCAGGAATGACTCTTTAGGATCATTCTGGAACATACAGCAGCTCCTCAAAGGGTGGTATGGATTACAGTTTCCCTATAAATGACTATTGTGACTTGATGTTTCACCTCCACTCACTGTGATTGGTTCAGCTGTGTGTGCTGTAGTTATCTATAATAGCCCTCTTTACCAGATCTGAGAGAAAGATCTGCTGCAGAAAAGAATGGTACATTATCACTCCTCAATTCAAGACCATTCAAAAAGCTTTATGTTCAGAAGTGTTGTTAGTTTTATCAGCAAGGTTTTACAGTTTACATTAAATATTGGGTGAAAGTTCAATATCACAATAAAAAAAACTTTCAACTTTTGTAACTTTCATGTTACATTTTTACTGTAGTGACCAATTTCTTGTTTTGTGTCTTAGATCTAAGATTTCCAAACTTTACAAAAGGGGGCGATTTGTGAAAAACCAGAGGTGGGATGTTTTGAAAAGTGTCCCTGTTTTAAGACATTTGAAGGCCAAAAATTGGATAACAATACATGTATGCACAGATTTGATGCAGCTTTATAACTTAAGCTTCATAACTTAATTTATAACAGAATAAAGACAGTGCATGCTTGAAGTTTCTTTTGCGCTTACAGTGCGTGCCGCCTTATTTTTGCTTGCAATTCTTGAGTGCGCACCTCGAGCTAGTAATTCTTCATTTCTTATTGGAAAGCAAAATGATGCAAAATCAAAGAGGAAAAAGGACTCTGACAACGTGTTGACAGACAAAACAGAGCAGGTTACTTTTGATATGAAACAGTTTCATGTTTAAAATATTGTAATTTTTTTTAAAGAAGCTTCAACAATAAATACCAAGAACATAGAGTGGTTCTTTAATGTGTTGTGACAGCTGTAACGTTAGCTCCTCAGTTCAAGTGGCTCGTGAACCAACCATCTCTTCATAGTTCATGTAGAGCATCAAATAAACATGAAGGAACTTCAGAAGGAAGACCTGAGTATGTACAATTTTTCAAGTTCAAGTTTACCAATGTTAATCTACTAACTCCCCTCATTATTTTGTCGGACAAAATGGTGGATTCGGGGTTATGATTGCTTAGATTGCCTGTCAATCAAACTGCCAGTAAAGGGTTGATTGCATGAATAATTCCCAACTATGGTGACTGTAAACTTCTGCGTTCACTCATAATACATTTATGTGTCAGTTTATTATTCATATAACATATCTGCATTAGGTCACCATAGAGTGAGGTTTAATCAGAAACGTATTAATCTCCTACTGTCACATTGAAATAGATTAATGGTGACTTTCTGAATAGCTCTGCATGGATTGAGATGTGTGAAACAGGATTGTGAATCCCAGGTGGTCTCTAAGCAAGAGAACTGATTTTTTTGTATGCACTGTAAAAAGCGCTTCAAGGGTGTTGTCTGTAGGAATTTATTTTAAAAAGTATATTTCTTCCAATAAATTGATTCCCTTTTCTTTTTGTATTCATTTAAGTTTTACACAAGTAAAAAGTGTGAATGTTTTTGTAACTTATTATTACCTATCAAAAAATGATTTTACTGAACTTCACAATAAATTGCTTTTACAAAACTCTATTTAAGTGTTTATATCCAAAGCAAAACGTCACGACCCGCCCAGGCGCCCACATGCTGCATGACAACGTGATCGTTAATGGTCGTTGTCACCTGTACCGGACCAGTTTCGGATTTCTGTGGAGTTTTTGAGGACTTTATACAACGTTATTGCACTTTGAAGGTGTTCTATGCTGCACTTATAGGTGGCCAGAAGATTCTGTAATTTTTAATGTTAAAATGTTTACATTACCATTGTTGTGTTACATTAAGAATAAAGTGCACCCACTTGTTTGTATATGGCAGCTGTTATAGATCGTTGGAAACGAATACCTCTCTTTCCTTATTTATTGAAGTTATGGCAATGCTAACTAATTATTTCAAGTGGATTGAATAAATAATATGTCTAAATTAATGAGAGTAAATTAATTAATTAAAATCAAAAAGTTTAATTTTTTATTTTAAATGTTACTTATTTTAACTAAGTATGATTTGGTCAATATGCTACTTCTTGTCACAATGGTTAAACTCAAATGTTTTGCTTGATCTTGTAGACTCTACTTCATTTTTAGCATACAGTAAAATATATAATACTGATTTTAACGAACTCAAAATACCAAGACGTTCCCTAAACTTACAAAAAGTAGTTTGAAAATGTTGCCTTAGTTTTTTTTAGTTGAATTTAAGTAACAGGTTTTACAGTGTGTATTGCCATGTTCCTGCGTTTTAATTGGCGAAGTTTTAAAAATATTTTATATTTTATATGCTCTGTTGGTGGTTTGTGGAGTAGGGATAAAAATAATGCAGCAGGTGGTTACATGGTACAGAAGGGGGGAAATCCCCTTTATGATATGGGATTTAGAAAGTAATTATCTACTTTATAGGCACCATAAAGGTAGCATATGCAATCTTTTGAAACCACAGGATAGTTTTGTGCAAAAGCATCAAAATTTATACCAAAACTTCTGAAGTGTCGCTTGGAACTGGGAAAATATTCATATCAACAGTAGCTTTCATATCTCATTCATATTTAAGTATGTTGTACATTCAAAAAATGACAGTTCAAGACAGTTCATTCCGGGTTGTCATTCCATGTCCATAACATCCAACATTATCGGTTCTCATCCATCTCGTCCTTGACATCAAACCTGGCATAACATGAGAGTGAGTAAATAAAATGGAAGAAAATGACAAAAAAAACTAAATTTATTAGATGAGCTATCTATCACTTGTGTGCCACAATAACTAATTTTGAGCCTAAAACTCTTCAAAAATAAAATTATTTAATATTGATCACAAGGATTATGTTTAAGAATATATCACCAGAGTATGAATCACATGAGGGTGAAAATCTTCTCTGCTCTGTGTTCGGAGCGATGAGCTGCCAATAGCAGATGCAATTTATACTCTGAAAAGTGGCAAGTTGGCCAATCCAATCTCCATTAGGTAATTCGGGAGTACGCTGGGCTGTTTAAATGCGATGTCAATAGTGATTGCACAATTAAGTGCTTTTATTGATGCCCCATTAAATTACCCTTTAGAGGGACATGTTATAAACTCCAGTCCTTCCAGCTTGTAGTGGCACCAAGGTTCTTCCAAAACATCAACCACATGACTAAATGGACTAAATAACTTGCAATAAGGAGCAAAAGATTTTACGGCTTATTTTGTGGAAATCGAGAAAGTAATTTCTGTCACTCAGTTGTTTGCTTGGTTCCAAAAACTATGGTGAGCTACTTTAATTCTTTGCAGTCAGTTCGTTTTGGCTCAAACAGGCAGCTACATTCTAATCCATCATTCTGACTTTAATATAATCTTTTAAGTGACTGATCTAGTATTCTGTACAAAGACAGCAAGTATGCAGTACAAAGACAACAGTATGCTTATAAAAACCCTTTAGCCCTATTCGCACGGGATTAGTATTACCTGGTGACCTCTAATCATTTGTAACAATAGCAGAGGTTGTCTATGATCTTAATCTCAGCGAATCAGCCATGTCTGTAATTTGTAAAGTAAAAATTCCCCCTCAAATGACTTACCCTATTTCGCCCGAACACCGAGGACCTGTGATAATATTAGTCCCGTGTGAATCAGCATCTCTGCGATTTGCCGATCATTTTTTCAAGGTTTTTGTTTCCTGCGTGCCTTTTTGTCCATCTTTTGTGAAGGATGGAGGCTGGGTTGGTGTGTTTTGATAGTATTTTGGGTCACCGCATAAGGAAAACCTTTCCTCTGTTGAAAGCAAGGATAACTGGGTTAGCTAACCTGTTAGCAGGGTTTTATACAATGAAGAATAATTGTTGATCAGAAGTTTTCCATTTAGTTTGTATTGACAATTTTTTTTGTAAAAAAAAAAAAAAATCCTTTGCATTAAGAGTAATTTAACACTGGGACTCTCATACTCAAAGCAATTCTGCAAGTGAATCCTAACACACTTCACTATAATAAAAATGTGCACGCACACTCGCATTCATTCATGCACTCCAAATGAAAATCTGTTGTAAATGAATAGTGAGGTGGACAAGGGTTGAATCACACAGATATGGACAGACAAAAAATTTGTGACTCAGAGACTTCAGTGTGTATGTGTGTGTGAGCAAGTCTTCGGGTTTCATCCCCAGGAGTGGCATCCCTCCACATCCCAGCCTGTCCATCGACCAGTGTGCACAGGGGTCGCCGTGACGACCGGGCTCCAGTCGCCACGGAGACGGACAGACGACCCCACCCCAGCCCTTGCGCTTTCTCGTATTACAGCGAGGCACGACCCCATGCCTGCCATAAGGTCACGGGCCGCCCGGTCCCTCCGGTACCCCGGGAGTGGCCAAATATCTACAGCTCTGTAATATCTACTCCGCCTGCCAATCTCCTCTGCTCCACAGATGGCTCCATATTTCAGATTTATCACCGAAAAGCAAAGCCCTTTTTTAAAGGTCAGCCCTTTAAAAGCCATCCGATCAATGGGACTATTCCTGCAGGTGTGGTCATGTAGAGCATGTGTGTGACTATGTGTGGTTGCAGTGTGTTTAGTACTAGTCAGGTTTTTTATGGTGGATAAATGTTGTTGTCTCACTGATGTGTCTTGAGGTGCTGTATCTTCATAATCTGCCTGACCCCTTTGCCCTCCATCTGACCGTCTCCATGGCCTCATACTGAACCAGGCTACTAATAATATAATAAATATTTTAGAATGTCATTAGCTCATCAAATTTATGTATATTATCTCAAATCCTCTGGGTTTGTTCAGTAGGCATGGCGAGAGTTATTTTTCATATGATCAATATCTGAATTGCTTTTAGTTTGGTGCAGTCATGGGTGACATCTGTTCGCAAAAAAAAAAACTAACGTCACTTCACTGACACAAAACCGCTTGAATTTCACCAGCTACATTCATCATTAAAGGAGTTTTTCACCCCAAAATTTCCCTCATGTCAATCTAAACCAGTATGATTTTTCTTCTGTGGAACAACAGAAGGATTTTGAATAATTGTGCTGGTTGCTTTTTCCCATGCAATAACTATAAATTTTATTTTGATGGTTTCATAGTCCCCTTTAGACATTGTGTCGGCTATGGCCTGGTTTCACTGACAAGACTTAGGTTATGCCAGGAGTAGGCCTTAGTTCAATGAGGACATTTAAGTAACTTTTATAAACATGCCTTAGAAAACAACAACAACCAAAATTACTGGTGTGCATCTTGAGACAAAACAATGGCTCTGAGATATATTACATTTACATTTAGTCATTTAGCAGAGGCTATTATACAAAGTGACTCACAAATGATGAGAGCAATAGAAGCAATCAAACTAACAATAGAGCAACAATATGGAAGTGCTGTGACCAGTCCCAGTCGGTTCAGCACAGTACAGTATTAATGGGTGAAGAGTTGCCTAAAAAGATGCGATCTTCATCAGTTTCTTGAAAATGGCTAAAAACTCAACGGCTTGTGTTGAATTAAGCAGGTCATGCCACCAGCTGGGAAAAGTCCAGGAAAAGATATATGAAAGAAATGTTGTGCCTCTTTGTGATGGCACCACAAGGCAGTGTTCACTTGCAGAATCTGGATGGCACATACAGTGGGTACGGAAAGTATTCAGACCCCTTTACATGTTTCACTCTTTGTTACTGCAGCCATTTACTAAAATTATTCAAGTTAATTTTTTTCCTCATTAACGTACACACAGCACCCTAAATTGACAGAAAAACAAAATTCTTGACATTTTTGCAGATTTATTAAAAAAGAAAAACTATTCAGACCCTTTGCTCAGTATTTAGTAGAAGCACCCTTTTGATCTAATACAGCCATTAGTCTTTTTTCTTTTTGGGAAAGATGCAACAAGTTTTTCACACCTGGATTTGGGGATCCTCTGCCATTGCTCCTTGCAGATCCTCTCCAGTTCTGTCAGGTTAGATGGCAAATGTTGGTGGACAGCCATTTTTAGGTCTCTCCAGAGATGCTCAATTGGGTTTAAGTCAGTTCTCTGGTGGGCCATTCCAGATCTGTCACGGAGTTGTTGTGAAGCCACTCCTTCATTATTTTAGCTGTGTGCTTAGGGTCATTGTCTTGTTGGAAGGTAAACCTTCAGCCCAGTCTGAGGTCCTGAGCACTCTGGAGTAGGTTTTCGTACAGGATATCCCTGTACTTGGCCGCATTCATCTTTCCCTTGATTGCAACCAGTCATCCTGTCCCTGCTGCTGAAAAACACCCCTGCCATCACCATGCTTCACTGTTGGGACTGTATTGGACAGATAATGAGCAGTGCCTAGTTTTCTCCACAAATACCGCTTAGAATTAAGGCCAAAGATCTATCTTGGTCTCATCAGACCAGAGAATCTTATTTCTCACCATCTTGGAGTCCTTCAGGTGTTTTTTTTTTTTTTTTTTTTTGCAAACTCCATGCGGGCTTTCATGTGTCTTGCACTGAGGAGACACTTCAATTGGCCACTCTGCCATAACGCCCCGACTGGTGGAGGGCTGCAGTGATGGTTGACTATCTACAACTTTCTCCCATCTCCCAACTGCATCTCTGGAGCTCAGCCACAGTGATCTTTGGGTTCTTCTTTACCTCTCTCACCAAGGGTCTTCTCCCCCGATAGCTCAGTTTGGCCAGATGGCCAGCTAGGAAGGGTTCTGCTCATCCCAAACATTTTCCATTTAAGGATTATGGAGGCCACTGTGCTCTTAGGAACCTTAAGTGCAGCAGAATTTTTTTGTAACCTTGGCCAGATCTGTGCCTTGCCACAATTCTGTTTCTGAGCTCTTCAGGCAGTTCCTTTGACCTCATGATTCTCATTTGATTTGACATGCACTATGAGCTGTAAGGTCTTATATAAACTTGTGTGTGGCTTTCCTAATCAAGTCCAATGGACCTGGAGTCAAATGAAGGTGTAGAACCATCTCAAGGATGATCAGAAGAAATGGACAGCACCTGAATTAAATATATGAGTGTCACAGCAAAGGGTCTGAATACTTAGGACCATGTGATATTTCAGTTTTTCTTTTTTAATAAATCTGCAAAAATGTCAAGAATACTGTGTTTTTCTGTCAATATGGGGTGCTGTGTGTACATTAATGAGGACTTAAATGATTTTTAGCAAATGGCTGCAATATAACAAAGAGTGAAAATGTAAGGGGGTCTGAATACTTTCTGTCCCCACTGTAGTTCTGAAGAAATTAGTTTAGGTATGAGAGTGCCAATCCAGTGGTTGTTCTGCAGGCAATTGGCAGCCCTTGCAATTTTATGAGGAGAGGAGAGGTGTGGCGTGCGCTCTCTTCGGCTCATTAAAGACCACTCTACCTGCAGCATTCTGGATCAGTTGCAGAGGTTTGAAAGTGCATGCTGGAAGGCCTGCCAAGAGAGCATTACAATAGTACAGTCTGGATAGAACAAAAACTTGGACAAGAAGTTGTATAGAATGCTTTGATAGGAAGGGCCTGATTCTCCTAATGTTGTATAAGGAAAATCTGCAGAATCTGGCAGTTATAGTAATGTGGTCTGTTAAGTTCAACTGATCATCAATCACAACTCCAAAGTTCATGAATGTCCTGGATGGAGTCAGGGTTGACAAACCAAGCTGAACCGAGAACCTCGGATGGAGTGTTGGGTTGGCTGGGACCACAAGCAGTTCTGTATTCGCAAGGTTTAGTTGATGGTGGTGGTCCTTCATGACAGATCCTAGTGATGAAATGTAGAGGGAGAAAAGAAGTGGTGCAAATGAGCTAGTGCTCTTGGCCCCCTTTCAAGAGGAGGGCAGCTTGTCAGAACACCTGCAACAAAAAAGGACAATCTCACACACTTAAAATATTAGAAACTGTCAGTAGTAGTGTTCAGCCTTATATGTTTGAAATGTTTGAGTCATATTGTTATGTCTAGCTTTTGTTTTGTTCATGCTCATATTCATAGTTTCAAGTTTCATGTTCATGTGTCATTGTCATGTGTCATGTTTGTTTATCCATGTGTTCCAGTTGTCATGTGATTCCCCTGTTTCATGTCGTGTTTTCATTGGTTCATGGGTTAATCATTGTTCACAAGTGTTCATCGTTTGTAATTAGTCTGTCTATGTAAACCCTCATGTTTCCATTGTTCCTTGATGTTTATGTCTTGAATGCCCAGTAACCACTGTTGGTGAGTTTATGTTGTTCCTGTTTATGGTCAAGTCTTTGAATTAATGTTTGTTTCATGGATCTATAAATTAAGCTGCACTTGGGTTCTCACCTAAACTCACCTCCAGTGGATCCCTTTATTATAGAAACATCGACCCAACCATGAACACAGCAGAATCTTGTTTTTTTGGACCTTCATCAAGGCAAACGGACTATAGAAGACTATGTTCAGGACTTCTGTGAACTCAGCCACTTAGTGGGTTTCAATGATGTTGCTCGATTTCAATTATGTTGCTCGATGTTGCTTTATTTTGGGCTGAATGAACCCGTATCTTTGTGGCTTTCTGGAGGAAAATTTCACTGGTCACTTGAACAGTACACCGATCACGCTCTTTTGCTGGCTGGATCACAGTTCACTGTGGGTGTTGTGGATGAGGGGTCCCGCAATCCCACAGTGCACACCACCGCCAGCCCTCCAAGGAATCTCCACACCCCGACTGCCTTATCTGGAATTGTACACATCATGCCTGGCCATGCCTGCTCAACCACGGACCGTTCACGCCACGTCTGTCCAGCCACAACCGGATTACGCCATGCCTTCCCAGCTATCTACTGGTCACCCCACGCCTGCCCTGCCCAGCAGCCCGCGGTTCAAGCCACGCCTGCCCAGCAGCCCGCGGTTCAAGCCACGCCTGCCCAGCAGCCCGCGGTTCAAGCCACGCCTGCCCAGCAGCCCGCGGTTCAAGCCACGCCTTTGGATTAATGTTTGTTTCATGGATGTATAAATAAAGCTGCGCTTGGGTTCTCCCCTAAACTCTCCTCCAGTGGATCCCTTTGTTACACATATGCTCATTGTAGGCTGTGTCTATGCTAACAGGGCAGATTGTCACTGGCTGTGATTTAATCATATGGGGTAATCTGAAACTGCTCGTTTGAAGAGACTGCTTTGATTAATGGGAATCTTATATATTTTTATTTGTATATATATATCAAAAAAAATGAGTGGATTTTTTTTTTTTTTTTTTTTTTTTTACCACTATGCTGGTTGTTTTCACACATTGCAGACACACATTAGAGTCTTTCAAGCTTCAAAAAGCTCACAAAGTACCTGGCCTTTCAAGAGTTTCATCAACATTAATATTTCTTTTGAGTAGAATATTGTTTAATCCAGTTAATAAAACCTGTAAATGGATAATAAGTTAATAAAACTGGACGGATGTGATTCTTGAATTTAACTTCCTGACTCACTGAGCAAATTTACATGAACACCAATATACTGATAAATTTGAAATAACCCATTTTACTGGGTTTCCATGCAATCCAGCAAGAAAATTCTTATTTCCCAAAAGTGACGTCGAAATTTAAGCATCCGTTGTGTTCCACAAAGAGTGTATTTATTATGTGATTTGTGATTTGAATAAAGCATGAAAACCCTCAGAGTATTCCAAAATTGCAGAGGGAAACTTGTACAGACTCCTATCCTTCTCTCATGTTTGCAGATTCTATATGTCTGTGTATTTTTAAGCCATTAATGCCCTTACTCCGATATTGGAAAATGGTTTAACAGAGCATGACAATCAGATTGTCAGGGAATACATATCTCACACAAATTTATTATATGACTTCAGAAGACTTGGAATATATTACTCAAGTCATACAGTATGAACTGTTTTTTAATACTTTTATGGTGCTTTTGTGTTCTTTCTGGAGGTTAAAGCCCAAGTGTCTTGTGTGACAATGATACACATAGAGTAACATTTTAGTTATCTTAAACTATAAAAGGTGAAGAAAACCATTCAGGCATTTCTGCTATTTGTCCTGCATGATTCGCACAGATGCTGTTTGTCAGAATTATGTTAGACCTGCACGTCTAAACATTCCCGTAACGTTCCACTAACCCTCCTAGACAGGGGCACAAAGGACATATAGAGTACTGAGTGGGAATTTGGATTCAAAAGCCCTTCTAATTGAATTTCCTGTCCGAACATTCAGGGAGCTTCTCTCTTTTTCTCTATCTGTCTTTCTAGACATCTCAGGCATGGTCACAATGTCATGGTAGTGCGCATTCACCGTGGGGTTAATTTGATTGGTTTCGTAAATGCCGTAATGGATTTGTTCAGATTTTTTTAAAGCATTGTTCCTACAAGTATTAAATATGAACTCCACAATAGGTTAATACAATAGTACAAATATATATGGCTGTTTTAGGGAAGATACGCAAAAGATGCTGTCAAACTAACCAACTGAATTAATGCAAATGTTGTGTTTATACTGTAGATTTCCAATGGCTGACAATATGTCTTCCATAGATTTCATTATACAACATCCATAGAAGAGAAAAGAACTGTAAACAGCTTCCTTGGCAAACATATATCTCAATAAAGCAACTGTTTATCGAATATATGTTTTAATTAGACCTTTTTCATTATAATTCCAGGTTCTTACCTGTCAGTATTTAAAATTACAGGCTCCATTGACGTAGAGTTCAGCTAGAGTTTAAAGAGAAACAGCACATACTACACTAACACAATAACACACTTACAACAAAATCACATCATACACAAGGGCTGAGTGGATGCTGATTGAAACCATGTTATTTAAGGTCACACAGATAGAAAACTCAAACAGTGTGTCCCTCTGTAAGAAACTACTCCTTTCCAATTGTTAGACGTAAATAGAGAGAAACTACAAATTGTAGACCATCTTTCATGCTGTAGCTCTCAATGGAATTAAAGTGGACTTATTCACTTAGAATAGAATTTTACAGTGCTCTGGTTAATTTAAAGATGATTTGTGCAATTTTTTGAATGTTAACATTCACAAATCATACTGAATGATTCATTTGTAAATTGAACCGATCCAGTTGCAGCTGTTCTCCAGTCAACAAGTAACTGACTCAATGATCTGGGCTGCGTTTCCCAAAAGCATTATAAGCCTAAGATCATCTTAGAGACCCTGTGTGGCAGTTGTCTCAACGATCAACTTAGGCTTACGATGCTTTTTGGAAATGGTGCCCTGGTCAGAGCAAGTAACAATTTACTAATTCTTCATGCCTGACTCAAAATATGCCAAGACACATGAAATCCTTAGAACCGGAGCGCATTCACAACTGATGCCGTGGAAAGTATGTTACTAATACCAAATTTAAATACATATTAATGTAAATCAAAGAGGAAGCCGTTTAATTATATGAAATACTTGAATGTGAATTTTTGTGGTCACTGTCTGAATGGGGTAACCTACTTCATAGGTTATAGAGTAGTCTACTATTCTATGTGACAACTAAAAATATGGCTGTCAATTAAAGCTGTTAATTTACATGAATGCAGTGTACATGTCTGTATAATTTTCCTACAATCAAACTTGAAGTCCTCACTTTCAAAGGGATCTCTTTCTTGAATCTAGTCATCAAACAAGTTTGCAATGGTTGCATCTCTGCTACATTCCTAGTTGAACTAGAAAACGTTAGCTGATCAAAGCCAAACACTTGCTGTAGTTCTATGATAACATTTAACTAGTGTAATGATTTTATTTCATATTTGGTCTTTGGTGAAGGCAGGGTTGTTACCCATCTTGTAAAATACAGGATTGTCAGGAATTGAAAGGCAAAATGATGCATCCTGTATCCAATCAAAATGGGATGATATTTATCCCATATTTTACATAGGCCCACATATAGTTGAATAAAGACATAAGGATTTTGCAATCTGGAGAATACTAATAGCAAATATAAAGAAATCATATTAATAATAAGTAGTAAACAAGCTCATTTGCACATTATTGCATTTTAGTGTCTTTGCACTGTTTATAAGCATTTCGAGCTCAAGTCCGCATGTTAAGCACAAGAGCTTAATGGGAAAAGAAAGCTATCAATGGACCTGTCCAGTAACTGATGATGAATATGAGGCAAATGGGTGTCACTTATTTTGCCACACTGAAGGTGGCAACCCTAGATGAAGACCTTGGATATATATAGACAACACATTTCATTGACATGCTTAGACCCGGTGGTGGTTATAGGGGTTGACCTTCATGCTACCTTCTTTTCCTAAAAAGTTCATATGAAACTATAATATAGTTATGTTTTCCTGTGAGATCAGGTTCATATAGTATTCATTTCGCACTTTCTGTTTTCTGAAGAATTTGTTACCTTTTTGAGGGAGGACTAGAAATGGGAAGCAGGAGTGTGGCAATGGCAATGTCTATCCAAAAGAATATCTGTAAAATTAAACTTAAACTGGCTTTTACATGTTTTTTTCTGATTGATAATTGCCAATTAATGTATTTAAAGCATGATAAAAATATTAAATCATAATGATTTAAATGTATTTGAGTAATAACGTTTAATTTGACATTATTACAAAGTGCATTTTTTAAAAGTTTACTCAAGTGTCTTAAGAATCTCTGTCATGAAAGTCATACATTTTACATATTCTTGTGAGAAATTGCTGTTCATGTGAGCTCCAAGGCTGAAATGTGTGTGACTAATACACAATAATGTTTGCTATTGAGTGGTCCCTCCCCCTGCTTTCTGAGAGGTCTTGCTGCATTACCTCTCTTGTTTAAGGGTCAAAGTTCACCTCTTTTTAAAAAGACCCTGTAAAATCAACAATTAATTAGTAATACAATGCGCCACACTACAACTAGACCACTGACTGGTTATGACTGGATCTGGAAAGAGGTGAGTAACATGTATATATATATATATATATATATATTATATATATATATATATATATATATATATAGTACGACTTGCTCTGATGTATGTAAAGAATACTCTTGCTGTGTGGAATTGCACAGTTGGGTGCAGCGTTCTCCACTGACTGCGCTGATGGGAAATAACTTGCTAACGACACAGCTTAATGCTCATGGTTGTTTAAACAACCATGATGTATTGTTATCTTTTACAAACACTTGATTTTAAAACTCTGATAACATATTTTATGTGTGTAAATGTGTGCATATTCACAAATTCTCTTGACAGTGCTATGTCTCTATGGGTTGAGTGATTGTTGTCATATTTCTAAACATAGCCTATATATAGGTCTATGACGTGATGGGTAATTCTTTTTTGTCCAAAGGCTTTAATAATTATACAAAATCTAAGATGTGACATCAATAACTACATCTCTTTTATTTAATACAAAAGGTTTTAATTATATTTTGCTACATATAAAGTGTCAAACTTTTTTTTTTAAAGTCATTTGGTTTAACTGTTCAAAGGCCAAGACAGCCAGTTCATTTGTGATTAAAATATAATAAATATACATTTAATTCTGGCATGATTTTATAACGTCATGTATCAACATAGTGCAAAAAGGCATTAAAATTATGTGTAGAAGTTGTTGCTTTGTTATGAGAAAGAATTTCCGGAAAAAATAATTTCATTGATGTAATGCGGAATAACCAATATAAAGGGACCATTTTGGATCAAGTCATGTTGTCAATATCATGTGACAGGATGTGACATCATTCAGACACCTGCAAAAGACCATATCTCTCTCTTAACTATTTGAAAAATTCATGTTTTCTCTTGCTGAAACACATGTCCGGAGACATCAGGTCATTCGGTACAACTGCTATAAAACATGGAAATTGTAATACTTTAAAAGCTAGCTTGCTAGACATCAGCCCGTTTGCATTGTTTGAAAATATCGTCATTCAGTTTAACAAAAAGAGTCATTTGGTAAAACCGAAATTGAGATTAAACCGAATTACTTTTTTGGTGACAAATTTTATGAAAAATGACAAAAGCAGTGCAAGTTAATAATAAAAAACAGATAATCTCATTGTTAACACTTTAAAAAACCTTATTTGTCAATGAACCATATATATATATATATATATATATAACAACATGTCTGTATTAAAGTAAAAATGATTGATAAACAAGTCTTTCAAATGGAATTAAATAACAAGTACTTTGTATTTCTTGTTCATCATAGTTATTTTGATAAATAAACAACAGAACTTAAATTACATTTTATTTATTAGCAACACAGCGCATGAGTGTAAATCACGCAATAGCCGTCTTTGATCTCGTAGGTGTATATTGCACTACGAGAAGTGAGAACTCTCTCTCTTGGCTGCAGTTTTTTCACTCCTCTCCTCACTGCAGCCGCCTACTCTCATCTAACTTTCAGTCGAGGTGAGGCGCATCTCAAACTAGCCTATTGCAAAATAGAGAGAAAAAAACAATGCAGAGTTTTGTCATGATGTAGTGCTATTTAAAGGAAATGTATAGACTACCCATTACTGTAAAAAGTCAACCCTATAATTTACGAAGATGTAATACAAATTTGGACAAAGTATGATTTATTACAAAACTTAAGCATGAACCTTCACAAATGAGATAATGACAACATTTCAAACTGTCATGAGACTACAGCGGTTACAAAAGTTACAGCATTTTGAAAACATCTGAACTTCTGTCACTCTACTGGAAATTTACACTAACAAATTGTAATTTTGATATACAAAAGGAATAAAATAACATTTAGCTTTCTATCATGAGAGAGTAATTCACTCACACACAGAGAAGACTGTAGAAGACAGTGTGAGCAGAGCTGCAGCTTCTCTCTTCATCAGATCTCCATTACAGCACTGTGGTGCTTATTCGTTAGACACATTTAAAGCAGCCAATAAAATAGCAACTAATTGGCAATCTGCTTAATTAAAAGCAGCCTTTGTTGTCACTGTTACAAAGATAAATTAAATAATCAGCTTAACACTAATGAGAGATTATCTGATTATGGGCTGCTATATATAACAAGCCGACTAATGTTAGAAGATGGAGACAAAACTGTGCTTGTATGTGTGCGAGAGAGACACACAGATTCAGTCTGAAAATGAGAAGCAAGTTCAATAATATTAAAAAAAACCCTATTTTGAAAGGTTTTGCATTGAAACGTCACTCTCACAAGTTTCTAATTAAAAATGTCTAAATACATGAAGTGTCAATAGATAAAGCATTAAAGTAGCCAATATTTTAGCTCGCCATAATTGCTTGATAGTACATGCAGTAGTATACTTTAAAGGGGTCATTAACTGCAATTTTGTTTTTCTTTTATAATGTTTCCTGAGGTGCACTTGTAATGTTAGTATGATTTTTACAATAAAAATGGTCATAATTTAGAAATAAAAGACTATTTTCTACCCTGATTTTAGCTCTCTGATTTAAACGCTCTGTTGGAAGGGGCACGTCTTCAGTGAGACTTCAATGTAAACGCCCTCTGCTATGATTGGCTAACATCTTTGCATATGAAATAAGTATTACATGTGGAACTGTCTCAAAATCTTCCACTACGTTTTTAGACCTCCTCTACTCTTTAGACTCTACTTTTAGATCTACATGAAAGCTTGCAACGATGAGCATTGTAGCTGATGACAGACATGTCTGTTGAGCACATGAACGTAGTGATCCCGTCATTGCAACTCGATTTCTGCACTACTATGAATGCTTTCATCATAACTAACAATGCTAACATGATGCGGATAGCGTCATTGATTATAATGGGAGTTTTGGCGAGAGTCCAGAACTCAATCACTGATAAACTTGCGCTGTGTGATTGACAGCTCCAGCAATTATATTCTTTGATCGTTTTCTGTATATAATTTATTCACAATCTAAATAACAGTTTATGTTCATGTTGCTAAGAGAAACAATGTGATGTTGACCGTTTACTGATGCATAAATAGCAATAAACGATTTTGAGACAAAGAAAGTGTGACTGTACATGAATCATTACATATCAGAAAGTCTGTTTGCAAATTCTGTGTCGAAATTTACCAAATAATCTACAGTTAAATGTACTGAACAAACAAATAATGCTATACTGATGCATTCTTGTATTGAAAATAACTACTTCCCTAGCATTAGCATCCTTTGGAAGGTAATGTTTTTTTAGTACAGTGATCCTATATCTCACTTCTCTCCTTCTCATCTCACTAATGTGGCAGTGGGTGGGTCATTATATTATATATATATATATATATATATATATATATTATATTTTTTTATTCTTTTTTTACTTTATTTTGCATATTTTATTTTTGAGCTCCTGTAACATAAAATTTCCCCAGTTAATCAAAAACAAAGTATAAATGACCAAAAAAATCGAATTAATATAATCATTAAAATAATAAATTATATATACAATAAATCACCTAAATAAAAAATGAAACCTAATATACAGCACTGTAAAATCTGTATTTTCTTATAATATACCAAAAAATTCTGCAAAATATCAAATTTTATATATATGCCAAATATATGAAATAAAATTTAATAGTCCGAAATTATAATATAAATGTTAAATATATAAACTGGTGAAAGTACTTTTGACCCCAAACAACGAAAAACGAAACGTTATTCCAACAACAACGCAAAATTAACCAATTGCAGCACGAAATCTACGCAATCTAACACAAACATTAACAAAGAGGGGGGGTACAACCTAATTTATATTTCAAACAGGGTAGAGGACAACCCTAAACGGCCTGACCCAAAGAGGGGGGTACTCTCAACGGAGACCCTAAACGGTTGGCTTATTGACGAAGAGACGGGGACCCTAACGGGGGTTTTATTGACGAAAGGGGGACCCTAAACGGAGGCTTTTAAACGAAGAGGGGTTGACGAAGAGGGAAGACCTAAAAAAACGCTTATTGACGAAGAGGGAGGGTACTTCTCATTGACGGGGACGAAGAACGGTAGGGGTCTCAACGTCGGGAAACTTAGAAACGAAGAGGGGGGGGGGACTACCCTAAACATTGGCTTTTTAAGGGACCCTCACGAAGAGGGGTAAACGTTGACGTTTCGGCGAAGAGGGGTACTCTCAACACTTTTATTGTACCCTCAACGGGTACTCTCAACGGAGGAGGGGAACTCTCAACGTTGATTAGAGACGGACAACTAGACGTGAAGGCAATTTGACGAGGGGGGCTTTCGACTCGAAACGGACATCCCCTGAAGGGGTACTCTTATCGCGGAAGAGTTGACGAAGAGGGGTCGGCTTCGGCTTATTGACTTATACGGGGTACCTCACGAGAGGGGGGGAGGGAAACCCTAGAAGAAACGGGGACCCTAACGATGAGTTTATTACGGACGAAGGACGGTACTAACGGGCTTATTGACGACGAGGGGTATTATTGACGAAAGAACCCTAACACGGGGTAAGGGGGATTTACGAAAAGGGTTAATTTGATTGACGAAGAGGCTTATTGACGAAAACGGGTACTCTTGACGTAAGAGGGTTGACGAAGAGGGGTACCCTCATTCGAGAGGGGGAACCCTCACGGGGAGACCTAAACATTCTAAACGAAACGAAGAGGGTAACTTTCAACCCTCAACTATTGACTTAACTACGACCTCAACGAGGACAACGGAACGTTGGCTTATTGAGTGAAGAGGGGTACTCAATTGACGGGAGACTCAAAACGGGGGGGAATTTGGGAGAAGAGGGGTACCCCCTAAATGTCGTGACCTAACAACCTTATTGATAAGAGGGGTAAGGGGTAAACCCTACGCTCGGTTTATTGACGGGTAAGGGTTTACCTCAGGCTTATAATTGAAGAGACCCCCCAAAACTACCCTTATTATTGTAATTATGGGGTAAAGGTTAAACGAGAGGGGTATGATATTGTCGGAGAGGGGTACGAAGAACGGGTTATCTCACGAACGGGAAGACCTAGGACCTAAGGGGTAACCCTAAAGAGGGTTGGCTTGATGAAGAAGAGGGGTACGAATTTACGAACGAAACGGGTACTCGAGAGGGACGAACAACGTGACCGTAAGGGAAGAGGGGAGACCTCACCCTAAAACATTGGCATATTGATGGGAGAGGTACAGAAGGGGACCCTAAAAAACGGGGCTGGGTGAGCTTTGGGGTGACTCAAACGGGTTCAAAACGATGACTTATTATTGAAAGAGGGGGTACCTCAACGGGAGAGGGGGTAAACGGCTTTATTTTGAACCCTAAGGGGGTAACCCTAATTGACGATATTGACGACTCTCAACGTCGGCTTACGGACGAGGGGAGGGGTACCCGGGGGTGAAGACCCCAAAACATTATTGGATTGATGAGGAGGAGACCAAACGGGGGACCCCTCGGGGGGAGACCCCTAACATGAAGTTATTGATGAAGAGGGGTTTATATTTTTATTGGGTGACGACAACGTCGCTCACGTTCGGCTTATTGACGAAGAGGGGGTTAGGAAGACGATTGAGATTGATTGAAGGGATTGAATGATGTGAAGGAAGGTGAGATGTGTTGGTGGGTGAGGTGAGTGCTGTGTTCCTGAAGGTTGCTTTGTAACGATTCCCACACCGACAGTTCGTTTCCCAGGGGATTGTGAATGAACAGCACTGGTTTGTGAATTCACACCCATGATAAAGGTACCCTTACCCCTGCATCTCTAACCCCTAGCAACCCCCCTAACCCCTGTAGCTATGGTAAAAAGCGTCTGCCAATAAAAAAAATTAAAATGTTAAAAATTAAATGTATTGTTTAAAGTTTAACAAAAACTGAAAACAAAAGTGACCTATTAATGCAAATATTATGCAAACACTTTTTTTGATGATGTTGGAACATAAATGGTGTTGTCGTGTGTGTGTGTACCACAATACAAAATAAAAAAAAAAACACTTTTTTTTTTTTTTTTTTCCCCATACCTCATAAGCAGTGTCCTCAGTACAAGCCCTTTGCAGATTTTATAGCTTTTGTGACCAAACAAATGCGTAGGCCGCCTACAACTGCCTGCCCTATTAGCATAGACCCTGCTGAGAGTGAGATATACAGTCCGCCATATTTATCTTTGCCAGAGTGTTTTAATAGCAGCATTCAAGTAAGAACTTTATTCTTATTAAAGCTACTAAGTTTTTCAGTAAAGAGCAGTGAGTAATTTCCTGCTTTGATACGCTGCTTTGATTTTAATACACAGATCTAATATACACAATTATTTACAGTCACAGACATAACAGACTGTGTATATGTGAACTGTGTGTTTATGACATAACCTTGTGTGTATTTGACAGTTTAAAGGCAATAACATGTGAAAGAGAACTTAGTTTAATACTCGCAGGACACGCCATCTGACAGTCAGCTTTCTGTGTGCTTGCTTCGGATGTGTGCGGACTGTGTGCTCAGAAAACCATATTTCAGAAGTTTAGACTGATTTGACGTTAAAGCGCATGCAGTTTATACACTTTCATGATGATGAAGAACTGCAATGTAATGTGTAGATTGTAGATGATAGAGATGATAATCAAAACCAAACAGATGTTTTAGTTTCTGGCAGAGTATCCAAGGTGTAAGTGTAATATGGTGATTAAGGGGCCGTTCACATATCGCGCCTAAAAAAGCATGGAAAGCGTGACCGCGTCGCTTCCTCCTTATTTGCAAAACTTCTTGCGAGCGTTCGGGAGCTTGTGTTTCTGTAGCGTCTGTCGTTGCTATGCAACCATGAACAGCTTTCTCCACGACTTTGTGGTAATTTCAATGGATTTCCTTCACTGAAAAGCCCTTGCAGAAGCTCTAGTATAAAATTTATTTATGGAGAAGAAAAAAACTAACTCCCGCAGTGTTTGGGTGCACCACGGAGATTTCACAAACTTATCCAAGAGCTCCGTCTGGACCAGCTTGATAATCTTTTAAGAAAAATTGGCCCAAGCATCACCAAACAGAGCTTCTGCCGTGAAACCATCTCTCCTGCACAACAACTCTGCGTTTGTCTGAGGTAATGAGGCTTCAGTTAGGATAAGGGAAAGGGTTGATTGGATGGTTCTTGTCACATGACCTGCGGTGTGCTTGCTGCATTCTGAAAATTTGAGATGTTTTCATGTCGCCGCTGCACAGGCGGGCCTGAGCGCGTCGTGACCGCGTTGCTACCATTTTGGACGCTTGCCGCGTGCCTACATAGGAAATAATAAATATGCGCGCAAAAGACACGATGTGTGAACAGCCCCTAAGTTCCCAAAGTCAATCGAAAACTGTTGTTTGTTTATTTTCTAATGTTGCGTAATAGTATTTCCTTCGTTTTTTGTGAGAAGGAAAATATATTTTGTACATTCAGTAAATTAATATAATATTCTCATTCGGCATACTTGCATGACGTCATTGTGCGCCAGGTAGGGGTGCGTGCATTCTTAGTAAATACAGACACGTGAAGACATCACATCAGCATCATCGTCTTAATCATTTAACACTTTTCCAGGTAACTACGAAGTTAAAATGCACAAAATATACCGTCGACATGAGTTTAGACACTGATAGAAATATAATCAGCGAGTTGTATGTGTTAAACTGTTATCTAATACTTTATTAAGAGTTGTCACGAGTTCAGTGAAGGTGAGCACATGGTTAGCATGGGTGCGCGAAGGCCCAACATGTATAAATCTGTTTATCTGTTACCTTTTTATATCAAAATTGATCTGTAAGAGATCATTTATAACAGTAGAAATATTTATCTTTAATCTACATATAGTTATTGTTAACTGTGTGTTCTGCGTTACATTGGAGTGAATGCATTGCAAGAATGCATTTCATGTCTCGTTATAAAGTAATGTGTCGGACGGTGAGCTGGGCCACATGTGTTTCTGAGAGTGTGGATTGTATTTTTAATACCTGTTTGCGCTGCCAATGTCATGTTGTAAAAGTTGTAGAGGTGATTGAGGTGTGTGTGTTCACTACTCACTGCTGTGTGTGTGCACTTGGATGGGATAAATGCAGAGCACAAATTTCAAGTATGGGTCACCATACCTGACAATACGTCACGACTTTTCACTTTCACTTTCACTTAATGCTAGTGAGGATGTATATTTATATCTTCATTGTTTTTGGGATTATCCCCATATGCTCTCATTGATTATTTTCTTTCACGTGAAGACATCACACCAGCATCATCGTCTTAATTATTTAACACTCTTTTCCAGGAGTGCTACATAATGCTCCGCCCCTTTCTGTGAAGCTAGCTAGGGATAACAGCTCATTTGCATTTAAAGATACATGCACGAAAACGGAATGTTTTTGCTCCCACTCAAAAATGAGTATTTACAGCAATTTATCTGTGGTGTATTTTGACCTGAAACTTCACAGATACATTCTGGGGACACCTGAGACTTATATTACATCTGGTAAAAAGGGGCTTACTAGGTCTCCTCTAAGTCATTTTAGTTGGATATGGATGCTTTAATGGGAATGTAAAACTTTTCATGTGATCTCAGAAGTATTGAGACTGCACTTTTGCATGACACTATTTGCATTATCTCTTTATTCTGCAGTAATATAAGCCAAGATAATTAGTGTGTGAAGTACGAATCTCCATGCAGTGAACGTGGCCTTTAATATGTGTATGTATAAGTGTGTGTGCAGTAAAGATTGACTGGCATGAGGCTCTGCTCTGATACACTGAGCTGTTGCTTTGATCAAACTTTCATCAAAAAGCTTTAAACCCTTCTAACAATCAGAGATGCTAAATATGGAGCCCGTCATGTACTTTAAAAGGGCAGACACACGTATATGAACATACAAACTTGCGCGCACACACACACACGCAAGTTTGTTTTGCTATCTTAGTGAGGACTTTCCATTGGTGTTATGGTTTTTATACTGTACAAACTGTACATTCTATCCCCCTACACTAACCTACTCATAAACCTACCCATCACAGAAAACATTTTTACATTTTTAATAAAACATTTTTTAAAAGCTATCTTAAATATAAGGACTCATGAAATGTCCACATAAAACATGTTTATGTCGTAATAAATGTAATACTGTCATTATACAAATTTGAGTCCTCATGAATCACAAAAACGCACACACAGGTTGGATTTCCATGTTTTATGGGGACATTCATAGACACAATGATTTCTATACTGTACAAATTGTAAACCTACCCATCACAGAAAATATTTTTAGGTTTTCAAAAAACATCACTTAGTATAATTTATAAGCTGTTTTTCTTGTGGGGGCTGAAAAAAAAAGTCCTCACAAGGATAAGGATTTTGGATATTTTGTCCGTAAGGAATACCTGAACTACACAAACACACACATCATAGTCTATGCTATTGCAACTCACTACGGTTTATGAGACCCGCATCACTTTCGCAGCGGAAAGTTCAGAACATCTCAGAATTTCAAGTAGCCCTTATGCTCCTGAACTCATGTTAACAGTTTAAGATGACACCCGAATCCCATGCAGTGGTTTGTAAAGAACAGATCTTTAAACCTCAAAGAAATAAGAGAAATCTAATCCTACACACTGGCTCCAGCATAAATTGCAGTTGGAATCAAAATGAGACTAATGAATGGACTGTGTAAAGAATACAAAAACAAAGAGACAAAAAAAAAAAAAAAAACACTTCAAAGAATCTGGATCTAGACAATCTATCTGTTATTTATTAGGTCTACTTTCAAAGATATTCATTATGAGGGGGAAAAAAAAGAAGAATTTTAACACATTAGCTTTTTTTCCCCAAAACCTAGTGAACTGCCGTAGACAGCATTGCTTATATCCTGTGCAATAAAGGTAATCTGATAATGCATTGCACAATGTGAAAAAAAAACATGTGTAAGTTGATGCAAGCAAATAAACAAATTCCATTCAACACATAAGTTTCCAAATCAAATCTTTTTTGCGCTTTGAATTACATAAGCTTACATTACATTGAATTGGAGTCAAATTGTGAGTCAGTCTTGGGGTGTTTTTGTGAGAGAGGATATTTTGTGTTGCTGTCTAATGCAGAGTATTCATATCAGTTCACTTATGAGGCTCCATTTCGGAGCCAGGAGACCGCAAGGCAGTTAAAAATTTTCCCGTTAAAAAACAGTAAAGAACTGGCAGCACGGTTGCCAGCAAGAAACTGTAAAATAACGGTATCTTGCTGTTGGTGAAATTTACAGTTAGCTACTGTTTATTAAAAAAACAGTATAGAACTGGCAGCACGGTTGCCAGCAAGTTACCATTAAATTATCGGTGTCTTCCTGTTGGTGAAATTTACAATTGGCTACTGTTTTTGCAATGTACAACATAATGCTGTTTCTACATTTTACCGTCAAATTCTGAGAAAAGCATTTACAGTTTGTGAATGTTTATTTACAGCTCTTCACAAGAGGCATATTTGCAGGATTTTAAGTGTAAACAATACAAATATACTACATGGTATTGTATAAGCTATTGAGTAGTGCACTGCTAGCAAAAAGGATTTAGTGTTTAAATGTACCCTATGATAAAAAAATAAATAAATAACAGAAGAAAAGCAGCTTTAATTGTTGTTTCAAAACTTGTTTATTAAACTTTTAAATGTCTCTTTTTTTATTAAACTTTTGAAAAATTTCTTATATTTTCATAAAGGACATGTAAGGCAAAACAAATAGAAACAAACAAGATATTCACCAGATGAAATTCTGACTTGCAGAATGTGTACAAAATTAAGAAAAATGGTAAAACAAATGGCAAAAAACAACAACAACAACAACAAAAAAAACCCTCTTAACTATTAGAAGCGGTCCCAAACAATTAATTCTGGACACAAACCAAAAGAATGGCACCTGAGTGTTGAATACCTGGAAAAATAGGAATCAAGAGATCATGTGTCTGTTTCTGTGTGTGATATGTGTGTTGTGTGCATGTGTAGTGTTTAATACTTATATAAAGTCCCACTCAAAATCCATCAATTTAAGTGCTGGAGACACGAGGGTTCACCTTTTTTCCTGGGTGACCTTCCCCGTCAGCTTTGATTTGACTCCTCCAGCCTTTGTACCTTTTTCTGGATTGATCCCGATCTGAAAAACAAATGTGTGTGTTCATAATTGGTGTGGAGGGGAAAAGTTTACTCACTAAGAACATATAAATATAGCAAAGTCGTCTTGTATCAAGACCAATTCCCTTTACATTGTCAGGAAACGAGAGTTTCTTAAACTCCACCAATCAGATATTTTGGGGTAAATCTAGTGTTTCAGTCTAGATTAAAGATATCTTTTTATTCAAGCTTTCACATAACACATCTTATACTCTTATTTTAGCTATGCTTGATAAATTGTAAAAACAAATTCATATGATCATCATTTTGTTGCCAAAGGAAGATGAGTGCTTCCTTTCATGGTTGTCACCAACACCTCATCGCCGATGGTCATTTTATTTCATTGGCAGTCATGGCTGCTCACTGAAGCTCAAATAGTTTAAAGGAAATTTCTTTATTTGATGCTAGATTCCCTGTTCATTAGGGCCAAATGACATTGTATCAAGGAAACATGCATTTCATGTTAAGCTGCTTTGAAACAAAAAGTGTATTATAAAAAGTGCTGTACAAATAAATGTGAACTGAACTGAATGTATGCATCCAAGTATTTAACCTTTGAATAAATTCCAGTGTGCATGCGGCTTCAGCTTGGCATTGAAGATTGAAATTGTAGTAAGTAGAAAAAAGTGCAGCAAGTCCAGACAGAAAAGCCGGCTGGATGCCCTCAAAAATGATGTGACCCTCAAGGCTGATCATCCAGTGCTGAATGCTACTTCCTGGTGTTTCAACCGAAATTCTAAAAAGAAAAATTCAAATCAGCATTGACATGAAAACATTGTCATTGTCATCGCCAGATTGCAAAATGAAAATTGCATTTTAAACACAGAGCCCTGTGCATTTAACATAAGAAATAAATTTCAACCTGCTGATCATGGACTGGTTTGGACAAACATTTTAGGCAAAATGTGTATATTGTGTGCAGTTAAGTTATGTTCTCAACATTGTTAAAGTGTTAGTTTATCTAAAAAAGAAAATACTGTCATCAATTACTCACCCCCATGTTGTTTCAAACCTATTAAACTTTTATTTATCATTAGAATAGCACTGTGGTACAACATTGATGTCCACAGAACTGACATGGAAACATGAGAAATAAAACTTGGTCAGACCCATGAAAAAAATCTCAGCAAAGAAGAATCTCCACCAAAATAAAATATCCATAAGCATTACGTGCTGGGCAAAGTAACATTGCAGCAGCAATACCGAAACTTTAAATATGAATTATTCTTAATGAATATCACTTAATTTATATAATATCAAACCAACTTGGATCGATGCAAATTCAAAGCCAACATTAAATTAACAATACAAGCACAACACTACTAATACAAAAAAAAAGTCACCCTCAGAATAGAGATATGAACATATTACAAGAAGTTCGCCCAAATTTGCAAGCATAACCATGCAGAATTTATGATTTCGTTTAACATTTGAAGTTTTGCAAATTATGAAAACAAGCTGATGCAACACAATACCACGCCAAAGCATGTAATACACACGCAACAACACGGTCATTTTAGTGCACTACAGACACATCAGTATAATTTCAAAGCAACAGTGTTTGGTTTAACTTCATAGAAGATGGTTTAACTTTAAAGAAGAACTGTCTGATGTTGGATGAAACCCTGTAATCAGGAATCTGTGTCAGGAATCCAACTTCAGTCACGATGTCACAGTTAGCGCTTTTATCACTGAAACGAGCCAATTAAAGTTATAGTTACAGTTCCAATATCCACCATACCAGTTGCAAATGTAATATATTTTGCTTATGACAGCGAGCAAAGCAAAAGGGAACTCACCAATTAACAGTATGAGGAGAAGCCGTCTTCTGAACTAAAAATACTGTAAAGTACTGTTTTATTTACTTCAAGCAGTAAATACGGTAAAATGCAATTATATTTTGTTTACGCCATTTCACAAAAAAATAAAAACGGTAATGTACTGCTTTTGAACAGAACAGGATTTTACTGTTGAAAATTTGCCGTAAATTAACAGCAATTTCTAACAGTGTAGGGTTTGAATGTGTATGATTTATTAGTGAAAGATGAACATTTGAAGGAGGAGACAGTTGCGCCTGTCAGTGGCGTAATATCTGCGTTATCCCTGGTTTCTGTTTGTGCTGCACAGTAACCATGGCAACAGACGTGAACAGCTGCATAACGGCTAGCGGCATGCTGCTGTTGTTTCGTTCAAACATTATGGACCATGGCAAGCAAACTTTGGGACATAAGGAGAAATAAAACAAGGATCAATATCGGCGTGGCGTTTCCGGGATGATGAGATCTTCGCGACTAACTTTGACTTGACAGAGACGGCGTTCTTGCACGTTAGACAAGGTAAATAAATGTTATATAACTCAACATGATGAAGTGTTAGAATATCATCAGTATGATAATCTAATGTTGATCTAGCTTACTGTTAAGTCTCATGCAGACAAAAAACTAATACGAAACATTAGAACTTTCAACACACTCAAATGCAGTTTAATATGATAGTGAAGCGTTAGACCAAGTGAAACAGTGCTGCGTTACCTAAGTTTTAATTCGTCAAATAAACTGACCTGTATGAGTAGTATTTCAGCACTTGTGAGTAGTTCAGTAGAATGAAACGTCCTCGTTTCTTTATATCCCCCAGGACTCGTGTATGTCACTGAAATCTGTCTCTCATTAGCAAACATGTCTGCGATTCTCGGCCACGCCCACCTTCAACCAAAGTCTCGTTAAAAACATGTGTTCACTCATCCATAAACATTATTTCTCCATAAATATTATTAGATCCATCGACATGATGACAAGTTCCATGATTCCATATTCACTGCGTTATCAATCTACGCCTTTGTTATTGTTTTGAATTGTTTAGTGACCCCTAGCGGACGAAAAAACTACATAGTGCACCTTTAAGCAGTTTAAAGCATTAGTTCACTTTCAAAAATTGCCCCAAGCTTTACTCTCCCTCAAGCCATCCTAGGTGTATATGACTTTCTTCTTTCTGATGAACACAATTGGAAATAAATTAATAAATTATACTGATTCATCCAAGCTTTATAATGGCAGTGAGCGGGATCAACGAGTATGAGCTGAAGAAAGTGCATCCATCCACATCCATTCATCATATACATATTCCACAGCTCTGGTGGGTTAATAAAGGCCTTCTGAATCAAAGCGATGCATTTGTGTAAAAAAAAATAAAATATGATAACCATATTTAACAAGCTATGTAGTAAAATATCTATCTTCTGCCAGACCACCTACCATATTCAATTTATGAAAATAACAAACAAAACTGAACTGGCGTCGTGTCAGTTAAGCTTTTTCCGTAAGTTGCATAGGGAAGGTCTAGGATTTAATGTTAGCTTTTTGAACTGCAAGAGTTTTACACTTTCTCTGTAAGTAGAATACAGTAGGCGGTCATAAGGAGAAACATCTGATACAGTATAGTTAATCAGTTTTTTGTTAGATAATAATAGTAACTAGACTGTTAACCATTTGTTCCTGTGTAGTTATTCATTAATGATGGAACATTAATTTAAAGTGTTTGCAATAAATGTAATATTATTGTAAGCCATCTCTAAGAGAGAGAGAGAGAGAGAGAGAGAGAGAGAGAGAGAGAGAGAGAGAGATGTTGACACTATTTTCCAGAGTTTAGTTTAGTTTGGCAGAGTTTGTTCGGTCAAATTTACCTACAGTAAATCAAGATCAGTCCAGCGCTGCACCACCTCCGTCAAGCTTGCATATTTCTGAAAACCATTCATCACACCGCTGCTTTGTGTTTCTGAGCTAGAGAGACAGGGATGGGAGGGAAAAGCTGCAATCAGCTAAAAGTTTCAAAGTTTTTCTGGGAAACAGAAATGTAATCGCTCATGTTCGCCTCGTACATCTTCGTTTATCTTTTCGTTCTGTGATTTATCTCATCCGTTTTGACAAAAAAAAAAAAAAAAACTCCTGACACTGCACAAAAAGCAAGTAGCCACTATAATTACAATCCAAACAATGAAAAAAAAATCATCCTCCTGAATAAAATGAGATTTTAGGTACTTTCAGCAGCCATTTTTAAAGTCTTCCCAAAAGTTTACCATTTAATTTTAAATACCATCATACTATACTGCAAAAAAAATGTGGTAATATTGCCACAACTGTTATCAAATAATAAATAAGAATATATCAATACATAAATTAAATAATTCTAAAAGGCCTATATATATGTATATATATATATATATATATATATATATATATATATATATATATATATATATATATATATATATATCTAATGAAATAGTTATGGTGATGCTTGCCTTAACAAACTGAAAGTGTGAAAATAAATTTTGTCACCATCACAGAAATGCTGACAGGAAATATTATTTGATACATTGTCACATGACATTAAACACACTGATGATTATTTTAATATTGAATTGTATTCTCTGCTTCCATATCCTATTTCAGGACTTCAAAGCTAAGCTATGTTAGGCAAAAGCGGGTGGAATTTTTGATACAAAAGATTTATTTTGCTCTGGAAGTCACGTGGACTAAATATTGTAATTGACCCCTGGTGTATTGATTTTCCGGGGTGCCTTGGAGCACGTCAGACTGCTTCCTGCGATATAATAGCCTTAAGGACTCGGATCCTGAGCGATACATCATCATCTGGGGGGGGGGGGGGGGGATGATGAGGACCAGAGGGGCTTTTCCTAAACAAGGAGAAGAAGACTTGCCATTTTAGTAATGTCATGTATTTATTTCAGTTAGTAAGGAATAAAATCACTCTTCCTTATCAAAGAGTGAGAAAGAGAGACAATGATCAGCACTGCATACTTATCAGAACTGTGCACTTGTTGTGTTAAATATGTGTGAAATGTGAAAAATGAGAACTTGTGGAGCAAAATTGCATAATTCCTTCTATATAGTGACTCTATATATGACAGTGTGGCTGTAGTAATGTGCATAATGAAATGAGTGGATAGTAAAAACAGCCTTTATTAAATCCACACAGAAAACTCTGTAAACACTATCCCATTTAACACAGACAGTACCAGACAAATGAACTGAGGAAACTCGGGGCTTAAATACATGGAGAGGGGAATCAAGATAAAAGCAAAAGCAGAACTAATTAACAACCAAGGAAAATAAATAGAGAAAGCAGGCAGATTTTCCAACTAAACGAAACCAAAACAGATCATAGATGTATAAAGCTTAAATGTAGGTCTATACATATTACAATGTGACACAATTTTACACAAAAGACAAAAAAAAAAAAAAAAAAAATGATTAAGAGAACTGCATCTAGCAGTAAGATTACTCTGCAAAAAAGAGTAAATACTGTAAATATAGTTATTTTTAATTTTTTTTTAATAGAGAATCACAATTAAATACCATACATACCACCAAATCATTACAATATCTCTTCAGAATTACAGATATGACCACCTAAGCAATCGCACGCACTCACAGCTTTATGTTTCCCTCAGGGGTTTAGTGTTAATTGTATTTATTGCCCTTCTCATTTTCAGAGCATCTAATTCAGCAGTGTGAGATATAAATACTCGCTCATGCATACTGCAGGATACTGGGATATGTTTCTGGCTTTATTTCTGGTGAAAACACAACAGCTTTGTGCAGGAAGACGCTAAAAACGGACACATGCACACGCTCGCGCACAGCCTCCTAAGAACCAGCTGAGGCCAGCTCAAGATCAATATTCCTCTCCCAGCCCAGCACCATTTAAAGAACCTAATTCAGAAATCCACCTTTCAGCACATACAAGCACCATTCCCCCTGTCTCTCTCCCACTCTTGTTCATGGGAAGTGTATTTCGGGTTGTGTTGGGCTGTGTTGTGCACATGCAGACAGCTTAGCTCTCAAAAACACACCGCTCATGCAAACCAAACACATGTTGTTGATTCTGAACACAGATGCTATATTGTTTTGATCCATGATGCCATGATCAAATGCATGTGCTTGTGTTACATTAAATGAAAAATAATGCTGAGTGGAGCCTGTTGCAAAGAAACAATTAGATTAGTTGTTCCACCTATGCAGCAATGACAGTTTGCTGGCCTGATTATTATTATTTATTTATTTATCATCAAATTATTTGTCTATTTCATTCACTTTATAGCCGTATTTCTATTATTGACTCATTTGTGAAAAGGTCATTTTAAACAAATGAATTTTTGGAGAAACCTGGAATATATGAGACATAACTGAGAACTTAATTAAGTCATGGGCTATGAAAGAGCAATATCTGATTGGCCTGACAGATACGACAAATGGCTTGTCAAGAGGCACGGACAAACCATATTTGACTGTAAAATTAAAAGGAAGGGATGTAAACAGTCATTCATATATGTTCAAAAACCCTCAAGCTATAGAATCAAAACCTACACATGCACAAACACACATCTTTCGTTTGTTTTTCCGGATCAATTTTTGTATTCGGTGGCCACCTGCGGTCTCTAAGAACAGCAGCTCTTGAAGGCCACGGAGTGTCCGACTGACAGCACTGTGACACCGTGTCCTGTCATACACACACACACACACACACACACACAGTTACGGATGTGTGGAAGATGCTCTGTTCATCCTTTTGTTTCCTTTCGCTACCCCCCCCCCCCCCCCTCCAGTTCTCCTCCTTACAAACCCCCACCGCTCCTTCTCTCCTGTCTTTTCTGCAAGGCCTCATGGGACCAGTCTCTATCGCTGATGACCGCCATGGGCTGGAAGGGGCCTTGCCCCCTTGGCCCCATCTCTCTCTCTCTCTCTTTCTCTATCTTTCTCTCTCCCCCTATAGCTACATTATGTTTTAGTGTTATTTGTTAAGGCACAAATTAAACTTACATTGGAGGAGGCAAGCAAGCCACATATAAAAAACATAATATATAAGTAACCACCCATAATAGCCTTAGTAACTCCATAGCAACCAAGCAACTTAGCAAAGAAGTGTGAGAATGCTTTTATAATCAGTTTTTTGGTGGGTTTGAGTGAGTGTGTGTGTGTTTGAAGCAGGACATCTGGCTCTAAGAATAAGAGGAGGAGAGCTCCCTCTAGCCATAGTACACATACACAGCAGGAGTCTCACATTAACACTGCAAAATCAATACACACACACACACACACACACACACACACACGCACACATGTCTACACACACACACACACACTGGTTATTTCTCACATTTACTCTTTACAGTAGCACACAATCTGAACTGGACACTCATTTTGTCACATATGAGGCAATGCACAGATCAATACACACAAGCACAGACACACTTAACTAGTATGTAAAAAGTAAAATGTATGTAAAAAACGTTTAACCGCGTTTTAAACACACACACACACTTTACAGCATTGTATAGCCAAATGTTTGATTATAGGCACGTGTGACAGTGTGGTTCACTGTCCAGCTTATTGTTGCCAACAACTGCACTGGGACCATCATACTGATATGTGACCAAAGCACAATTCACTTAGTTGACATAATGATATCACTACAATTAAAAGGAAAGGAAAGACTGGACTCACTATAATTACCATGTAACTACTATGTAATTACATAAAACAAGCATTTGTTTTAACATACTTATTGCATCTGCATGCATTATTTCTGCATTAGCTTTTGTTCAAAGCAACTTACAAATGTGAAATGTTACTCTGTAAAATAAATTCCAACTTAAACATCTTCAACTTAACAACTAATGTTGTAGACTTAAACGTGTAACCAAATTGTCATTACAATTTAAATTAACTGAAACTGCCCTATTTCAAGCATATGCTAGATTAGTTTTTACATTGTAATTATATTTAATATGCACGTAATTGCAGTCTGTTGACTTCATACCTTAAAATCCATCGTCTACCCCTAACCTGACCTTATCCCAAACTCAACAGAATTTTCTGTCTTACTACTACTACAAAAAAAAACAAAACAAAAAAAAAAACACACACATTAACAGATTGCTTAGATATAACTCAAAACTCAACATCTTGGTTAGTGTTCGCTGCAGTTATCTGTTTTTGGATCCAATATCAATATCCTCCCAAACATGGTTAGAATGTCCTTAACTTTCTATACCTGCTGCTGAATCCATCTCAGCTATGGCTGGTCCAGGTGTCCTGAAGAAGGCTGCTCAGTGAAAAGGGCATCCTGCTGAGAGCAGTGCCTGATGGGAAAGCAAAGCTATTGCCTGAGGCGGTTAGCTGGGCCTATAACCGAACAAAGACTCCAAAGTCTCGTCTGGCCAGCACTTTACAGAAGGAAAGTGACGTGGTGGGAGGGTTGGCATATTGAGATGTATTTGCAGTGTGTGTTTTAGCAGAATCTCTAATCCTAGAGCTGCTTCAGGTGTCAAAGGAGATCTTTTGAATCCTCTAGCCTGCGGCATGTTCATTACAGGACTGCAAGACCCACACACACACTCACACACACTGCCAAAACAGGCCTGAGCTATTCACTGTTTGCCATTAAGTGCTTACGCTGGCAGATCCTGACTTGAGAATACATGAAATCGATAATGCTACCACGTAACATATAGTAATATATATCTCAGTTTGCACTAACAGAAAATGGTTGCACTTTATTTTAAGGTGTTTGAGTTACATTGTAATTATACATTTAAGTACTGAGTAATATTATGTAACAACATGTACTTACTGTAGGGTTAGTTGCATGTAATTATGTGTGACAAGCAGGGTCGAGAACTGTGAGGGAATGGCGCAAGGCCGGTGACGCAAGTGATGATGAGCGTAAGCTGCGTGCTGCACCGGTCTCGTATCTCTCACAGAGGAGCTCCGGAAGCATAAAAGGGGAGCGACAACAGTGAAGGAAGAGAGAGAACCAGGCCTGGATTTTGGTTCTGGCCTCCTTCTTCCCATATCCACTAACCTCGTCACAGTATGCATAATTTATAGTTATTATAATAGTAACTACATGTAACATATGTGACAATGACATACTACAAAAAGTACCTTAGGAACGTAGCACCATTGTAATATACTGCAATACATATTTTTGACATTTAGCATGGTTTTACAAGTAAATACCATGGCATATGGATATGGTAAGCAATCAGTAGGCCCAATCTAGTCCAATCATGGCGTATATCAAATCCTGGAGAAGTTCTAGATACACTTTATTTTAAGGTGTCAGTATTACAGTGTAATTATACGTTTAAGTACGGAGCAATAATAATTAACTGCATGTACTTACTATAGGTTTAGGGTTAGGATGAGAGTTTGGTTTAGTTGCATGGTTAGTATTAATAAACAGTGACAAGAAACCTTGGGAGAAACCAGGCTCAGTCAGGGGGCAGTCAGTTCTCCTCTGGCCAATCAACAAACACAATGTGATGATGATTCAGGCTGCATCACATGTCAGAAATCAAATTGTGGATCAATAGCATTCAAATATTTTATCGAGTTCCTTTTGCTTCAATGTCAATAATAACAAAACTATTTTTTCAGTAGAACTCTGCAACCACTGCAGTTTTGAAATATATAATTTGTCCACTACAAGATTTTAAGTTAAATCAATTAGTACATTAGTACAACAAAGTAGATGTAGGAATTCTTAGCATGAGTACTAACGTGTTCAAACCATAAATACTCAGCAAAGATAGAGAGAGTGAGAGATAAAGACAGACCAAAATAGAGTATTCAACCAGCAAGAACACCTTGGTCAACCGTCTTCACTAGAAAGACCATATTGGTCAACTAGCTTCCCCAGCCAAGTGACTATACTAATCCAGTAGCCAGTGCAATACCAGCACTGACCAGTAGGCTATAAACAAGCATGCAATCATGATGGTCTAACTGATCTTTTCAGCAGGAAGGTGGAGAAGGAGAGAAAGACTCTACCTCGAAGGAAAAGTGCTGGTGTTAGTGCTTAAACTTAATCCCCGAGAGACATGTAGGACATAATAGGATAATCTCCGTCTTTCCCCTCTCATCCCTTTCTCTGGAGGCCTCTACTGTACAAGTCCACTTAGATCCGCCACAGTGAGGACGCCACAAACAAAATGGCAGCAAATCCAAATCCCCCTTCACCCTCTTTTATCTAATGGCTCTGGAGGGGCCCTGTGTGTCTCACCTGGCCTGAAAACTCAATTACCAGCCCATCAGGCTTTGCTCAGAGCCACTGAATTTGACTATAGAGCTGAACCCTGCTGAAAAAAAATTCACCTAAAACCAACTCAAGGTTGCAGTAAAATTATGGAATATTGTAATAGGTTTCTAGTTATTCCAAACTGGTAATTACTTTGTACAAGTTAGTTTAGGTGCTTGTGGGGTCCTGGCTGGAACAAGGTTTTTTTTTTTTTTTTTTAAACATGGCAGGTGGTTTGGTGCTGCTCTAAAATCTTCTAGCTCTGCCAGGTCAACCACAGCTAGTCATCCTCCTAAATCAGCAATCTAAACTTACTAGAAACCTAATACCATTCCCAAAACACAGTTACCTTGGTTTTGATTAAAATTGTGTTTAAATGAACTAAATATATAACTTTCTAACTGCTTCAAATTTTAAATCATGATTATAAGTTCTGAGGCGAAGCCTAATGGGTTTGCTATTAAAACCAAAAGACCAACCTGAGGAACGACTGAAAGGCCAGATTCTTGAGAAGACACAATTTCCTTACAGTAATCTCTTGTTATAAAAGTTCACACCTTTCCTCTGGTGCTGGCTTTTACAATTACTTCAGTAATAGATGATCTCAGGATAGAGGAGCATATTTTGGATCTGCAGGTTTTAGTGAAGAGAATCAAAAGCCCAAAGCAGATTGACAGAGGATATCCATGCTGCAGGTTTACTGAACTCCATTATCTTCTATGACTCTGTCAGCAAAACCAAGGATTTAATTGAGAAATTGATAATTGATTTAATTTGTTCACATGGATCCAGATTGCTCAGCCTGAAAGTCTGGCAAGGAGCAAAATAGGATTTCCACAAGTGGCTCCATTTTCTAAATAATCCCTTGCAATCATTGCAGGCAGTTGCTTTTCATCGAAGGGCTTGGCAGTGGACTGAACAAGGACTATATTTCAGCTCTTTAAATTAGAGGTGCTTGACCAGCACACTGAGAGATTCATATCATTGAACAACACAAACATTGCTGCCTGAAAAACATCTAGCTGACTAGAAGCTGCTCTTGTTGAAATTGGGATACGGGCACTAAACCCCTTGACATAAAAATGAACCCTCTACTGTGAGCTATCTGAACACAGGATTCCTCTATTCTTTCTCTGCATTACACATACAGCAGGTCGGACTGTGTGTAACGGTAATGATGAATATGAGGGTGTAACACAGTTCGTAAATATGGGAAGAAAGAGGCGGGAACTGGCGAACATTCAACAATTTTTAACAAACAAATAAACCAACACTAAAACAAAAAGTAGAAGGGCGGCAGTTCCTTACGGCGACTGCCGCCCACACAAACAAAATAAAACACAACATAAAGTCCAGGCCTGGACCTCTCTCGTCCTTCACTGTCGTCGCTCCTCTTTTATGCTTCCGGAGCTCCTCCGTGAGAGATTCGAGACCGGTGCGCCGAGCAGCTGAAGCTCGTTATCTCTCGCGTCACCGGCCTCATGCCGTTCCCTCACGGCTCTCGCCCGCCCTGCTCGTCACATACCCCCATCGCCCCTTGCAGGCCAAGGGGTACCCACGAGGCTGCGCCTACTCCCCCCGGGGGCCAGTCTTGCCGGCCGCAGCGCCTGGGGGTGCGGACAGATGAGACGAGAGAAAAGGAGACGGAAGCACAAGGAGCGACCAAGACAAGAGAGTGGAGAGAGGAGAAAAAAAATTAAAAATTCGTGGTCCGGTTCCCCGACACACTGCCGCTCGGTCCTCAGTCAGGCAAGAGGCTCTTCCTCGCGGTGCCATGCGATGGTACTGGACGCTCGGTTGACGGCCCGATCCTCCTCCGCCTCCTGGCGGCCGGCGATGGCTCCTCCGGTTGAGGGCAGCCGGCAGCGAGCCCGCCGTCCCACCTGTTCCTCAGTCGCTCCAGCACCACCGCCTCGGGCAGCAACTCGCAGTCTTCTCTCCCGCGCTGCCCGACCTCCTCAGCACCGCGATCCCCCTCAGCAGCGAGGGCTCTTTGACAGCTTGTCCCTCCTTCCTCCGGGATATCGGCATCAATGTAACACAGTTCGTAAATATAGGAAGAAGGAGGCGGGAACCGGCGAACGTTCAACATAATTTAATAATAAAATAAACAAACAATTAAACAAAAGTAGAAGGGCGGCAGTTCCTCACGGCGACTGCCGCCCACACAAACAAAATAAAACACAACATAAAGTCCAGGCCTGGTCCTCTCTCGTCCTTCACTGTCGTTGCTCCTTGTTACAAACCCCTTTTGTCGTCTAGGGTAAGGGTGCAACATTAGAGTACCGAACATGTACTGGAAAATAATTAAATCAAATACACATAATTAAATCGCAACGTGTTTGTTTAATTAAGTGAACCAATAATTAAGTCAAAAGATATTTACAAACATTTATTAACAAAGCAACAAAAAAGTAATAAATAAATAAATAAATAAATAAATAACGGGAAAAAGAGAAAAGAACGAAACCGTGCCAAATCAAAGAAAGAAACAAAATATAACCAATCTTACTAGGCAAAAGCAAAAACTTCTAATCTAACTCAACAACCAACATTCAACAAAAGAAAAATCTTCAGCGTCAAAAGACGCCCTAAACACTCTACGCTAACTAAAATCAAAAGTACAAAACGTGGCACGATTTACTAACCTAGTGTTCTAGACATAATTGATAACTCCATGTAGCAAATGTATATCACGTGATCTCTTACCTGTTCTTTTTCTCTTTCCCCGTTTACTAAAGTGATTTTATTTACTAGTTATCAGAAAACGGCGAAAACGCCAGAGAGAGAAAGAAACGAGTCTCAAGTAACACAAATGTCAAAGAACACAAAATCAACTAATCAGAAATAAAAACAGGGATGGTACAGACAACGAGCACGCGAGTCAACGCCAAACAAACAATGTGTGCCTCTCGCTTCCTGCACAGGTGCGCTCTTTTATGATCAATTAAAACGCCCTCATTGGTGAAGCCGTGCGATGTCGTCACCACGCGTCACGACGATTTGTAAGATGTCCACTCAGGTGCCTGCATCACCCTGCTGAAACGAAAGTAAAAAAAACAAGAGAGAGAAACACAAAGAAAATACAAAGAACAAAACAAATAGCAGTCTCCAAACATCATGGGACGTAACACTCCACCCCATAAGAATAAACATATCATGTTTATCTCAACAGAGCTTCCAAACTACACTCTAGACAGAGCATCAGCTAGCACATTCTCTAAACCCTTTTTATACTTAATGTCAAGATTATATTCCTGAACTACTAAAGACCATCGCATAAGACGTTGATTTTTGTTATACATTCTTGTAAGGAAGACCAGAGGGTTGTGGTCAGTGTAGACAACTATAGGCGCACTTGAAGAACCTAGGTACACTTCGAAGAACTGCAAAGCGAGCAACAACGCCAATGTTTCATTTTCAATGACAGAATAATTTCGTTGATGTTTATTAAACTTTTTTGAATAGTAACACAGTGGATGATCGACTCCCGCATCATCTTCCTGCAGAAGCACTGCGCCAGCTCCCATAGAGCTTGCATCGACTTCCAGTTTAAAAGACCGTTCAAAATTTGGGGCAGCCAAGATTGGAGCACTAGATAGCATAGCTTTTACTGCCTCAAATGCATTCTGGCAATCCTCGGTCCAGACAAAAGAATTAACTGGGCTAATCAAACTGGTCAAAGGAGCAACTACCGTAGAAAAGTTTTTACAAAAACTACGGTAGTAACCTGACATACCCAGGAAACGTCTCAACTCCCGCCTAGAAGTGGGCACAGGAAAATCTGCAATAGCAACCACTTTAGTCTCGACAGGCTTTACCTGGCCCTCTCCAACTTCTTTTCCCAGGTAAGTAACACTTGCCTTACCAAAAACACATTTAGAGAGGTTGAGAGTTAATGAAGCTTTCTCCAAACGTTCAAACACGGTACGAATGAGTTTCATATGTTCTGTCCACTCAGTTGAGTACAGTACAAGGTCATCCAAGTAAGCATTACAATTTGGAACTCCAGCCAACACTGTTTGTATTAATCTTTGAAAGGTGGCAGGTGCATTTCGTAACCCGAACGCCATCACGTGATACTGCATAAAGCAGTCTGGTGTTACGAAAGCAGAGATGTCAGAAGCGCGAGATGTTAGCGGGACCTGCCAATACCCTTTTAATAAGTCAAGCTTGCTGACAAATTTGGCGGAGCCCAAATTGTCAATGCAGTCTTCCATTCTGGGTAATGGATAACAATCAGGCACTGTAACCGCATTTACACGACGGTAATCAGTGCAGAAACGAAACGAACCGTCTGGTTTGTGCACTAAAAGGCAAGGAGAACTCCAGGGGCTACTACTGTGTTTAGCTAACCCATTTTGCAACAAATAGTCAGTTTCTTGCTTCATAATAGATCTCTTAACCGCATTAACCCGATATGAATGTTGTTTAATAGGGGATGCACCATCGACATTAATATCGTGCTGCAACACGGTAGTTTGCGACGGAACATCTCCGAATAAAGAAGGAAAGTCAGTAATAACGTCAACAATGTTTTGTCTCTGATCTTCAAGTAAATGAGAGAGATAAGTCGGCAAACTTTTTAAGATCGTAGAATTGCCCAACTTAGCACACTGTTGAGAAGTATTACGTAGGGTTATGTCATCATCTGTACTAACCTCATCCTCCAGATTTGATCCTTCACAAGTCAGAACCACAGAAGATTCCATGGGCCCTATGGTCACCTCAGTAGATCCGTTCTGCGAATTCTCTCTGGCGTGATAAGCCTTAAGCATGTTAATATGACAGACGCGCGACTGGCGCTTTCGGTCAGGAGTTCGGATAACATAATCAGTCTCACTGATTTTTTTCAACACAACGTATGGTCCAGAAAACCGTGCTGATAAGGCAGAACCCTGAATAGGCAGCAACACCAATACTTCATCCCCAGGTTGAAAAGAACGATACACAGACTTAACATCATAACGTTTCTTCATTTTAGACTGCGCAGTTGCCAAAGATTTCTGTGCAAAGCTGCCTGCATAGTGCAGTCGTTCACGAAAACGACTAACATAATCCAGAATATGCAGTTCTGAATTCGAATCAGCTTCCAGCATTTTCTCTTTAAGAACTTTTAACGGTCCTCTCACAGTGTGCCCAAACACTAACTGAGCTGGACTAAATCCCAAGGATTCTTGCACCGTTTCTCGGATTGCGAATAACACTAAAGGAACACCTTCATCCCAATCGTTTCCAGTTTCTAAGCAATATTTTCTCAACATAGATTTTAATGTTTGATGAAACCTTTCAACAGCCCCTTGGCTTTCAGGGTGATAAGCGCTGGACACTCGGTGTTCTATAGATAACGACTTTAAAACTTGTGCAAAGAGTCGTGATAAAAAATTTGTTCCCTGATCAGTCTGTATAACTTTAGGGAGACCAAACGTGGAGAAAAATTTGAGCAACACTTTCACGATCACTGGAGCAGTTATTTTTCTCAAAGGCACAGCCTCGGGAAATCTAGTAACTCTACACATTATAGTGCATAAGAATTGATTACCACACTTCGTTTTAGGTAATGGCCCGACACAGTCGACAAGCACCTGCTCAAAGGCCTCACCAATTACAGGAATAGGTGAAAGCGGAGCGGGTGGAATCAACTGATTCGGTTTTCCCGTTAGCTGGCAAACATGGCAAGTTCGACAAAATTTAGCTACATCTCTCTTTATTCCTGGCCAAAAAAAATGTCTGAGAATGCGATAATATGTCTTGGTCACTCCCAGATGACCAGATAATAAGTGTTCATGTGCCAAAGATAAAACATTTTGACGATACTCACTAGGAACAACAATTTGATAAATTGCACTCCAATCAAGGTCTGCGTCAACCACTGAACTCCACTTACGCATCAACATTCCACCTTCTAAAAAATAAGCAATGTTTCTTTTTTTAACAGCATCAAAGCCAACAACATTAGAGAAACACTTGCTTAAAGTCAGATCTTGTTTCTGTGCAGCAATAATCTTGTCACGGGTTATAGGCAGCTTTAAATTAACACTATCAAGCGCCTTTCCCGAGTGTTTTAAACTAGACTCATGCTTCTGGACTAGTTCTGAATTAGACTTGGTCATATCTTCACCAATCACATTCTCCACCATGAATGTATCTGTCAAATCAACATCATCCACAATTTTCCGTGATTGAGCGCGTGTGACTACACACGCAGGGAACACATCTGGATAAGCTCTAGACAAATCATCAGAAACTAGACTCATTTTCGGCGTGTCAATAACTTCCAGCATGGGCATGACTTTACCCCCAGCTAGGTCATTTCCCAAGATAAAAGTTATCCCCTTTACCGGGAGCGAAGGACGTATACCAACCTTCACGTAACCTGTAACAAGCGCACACTTCAAGTACACGCGATGTAGTGGCACTTTAACCACTCCCATTTCAATGCCCCGGACAAAGACACTTGAGCCGCAATACGAGTCAGATGACAACGATAAAACATCGGCCAAAACGAAAGATTGATTTGCTCCGGTATCTCTTAATATCTGTATTTCTTTCTGATCACTCGCATCATCAGATAAAGAAATTAACCCCTTCATCACGAAAGGTTTATAACCAACATCAGGAGCATCCTCCGTCTCTTGGGAACTAAGACGTTCTGCATAACACATAGCATTCAGTAAGCCGACGCTTTTAGGCTGTTGTGTTTGTTGTTTTCGTTTTAAAGCATTACATTCTGCGATTAAATGACCCTGTTTATGGCAATAAAAACACTCCCGAGCATCTTTAGATGAAGGAACAACCTTTGCTCGAGAAGACTGATCAAGTATTGGAAGAGAAGGCCGAACTGTGCTCTTATCGATGCGTGAAGAAAACACTGTCTTATGTGTAAGAACAAATTCATCTGCTAACACAGCAGCGTGTGACAGCGATGATACCTTTTGTTCATTCAGGTAAACCACAACACGTTCCGATAGACAACCTTTAAAATCTTCAAGCAAAATTAATTCTCTCAGTGATGCAAAATCATCAACTTTACTGGCACTACACCATTTATCCATCAAAGCACTTTTCTCATGAGCGAACTCTACGAAAGTAGAACTAGAATTTTTTTTATGGTTACGAAACCTCTGCCTATAGGCTTCGGGAACCAATTCATACACACGGAGAATGGCTAGTTTTACAGCGTCATAGTTCAAACTCTCCTCCAAAGGTAAAGTCGAGAAAACCTCTTGTGCCTTACCTACTAGTTTGCACTGAAGTAAAATTGTCCAAGCTTCTTTTGGCCAACAAAGCGAAATCGCGATACGTTCAAAAGCATTAAAATAGGAATCAACCTCAGTTTCCCTAAAATGAGGTACTAATTTAATATATTTACCAACATCAAAGGTACTCGCTACTAAGTTTAAATCCGCCGGCGGAGAGATCGTAGCAACTCGAGAAGGAATAGATGGAACTTGAGAAGGAGCTGACATAACTTGAGGAGAAGGAACTGACGGCGCGACTGCTGCAGCACCAACAATTTTCATGGCGTCTAACTCCAATTGTCGCATCTTAACTTGTTTTTCAGCCTCAATCTCAAGTGTACGTATCTTAAGGCGCAAATCTAATTCAGCCTGTCGCTGATCAGCTTTTTCTTGAGCTTCCATCTGTAAACGAGCTATGCGAATTTTTAATCTCGCATCCACCTTGGAACCAGAGGAAACAGGCGAAAACGGATCGAACGGTGGCAGGACGGTCCTAACCACGTCTTCTGCTCCATCTCCAGAGACCAACTCGCTTTGCGCATCTTCTCTATCAGTTACATCAGGAGTAGAAACACCTGTCGCACCAACTAATACAGAGTCTGAATCCGACGCAACCAGAATTTTTAATTCAAGCAGACGATTCCACACAACATTTTTAATCTCTTTCTTGAGCGATTGCTTCGCTACCGGAATTTGGAAATGACTCGCAATGGCTAATAAATCATCCTTTCTACATTTGTCAAATAACTCTACAGTCGGGTCATCAATAAAGGTTCTCAAATTGAACGAAGTCATGATTATTATTACGCCAACAAGCAACGACCCACGACTTCAACCTTATATACACTATATATATAACATACAAACCCTCCCTAATCTGTACCATCCCTTTATTTCCAGTACAGGAACAGTGCCTCATTGTTCGGGAGAAGCTGTTAAAGATCCCGGACGAGCCCCCATTAATGTTACAAACCCCTTTTGTCGTCTAGGGTAAGGGTGCAACATTAGAGTACCGAACATGTACTGGAAAATAATTAAATCAAATACACATAATTAAATCGCAACGTGTTTGTTTAATTAAGTGAACCAATAATTAAGTCAAAAGATATTTACAAACATTTATTAACAAAGCAACAAAAAAGTAATAAATAAATAAATAAATAAATAAATAACGGGAAAAAGAGAAAAGAACGAAACCGTGCCAAATCAAAGAAAGAAACAAAATATAACCAATCTTACTAGGCAAAAGCAAAAACTTCTAATCTAACTCAACAACCAACATTCAACAAAAGAAAAATCTTCAGCGTCAAAAGACGCCCTAAACACTCTACGCTAACTAAAATCAAAAGTACAAAACGTGGCACGATTTACTAACCTAGTGTTCTAGACATAATTGATAACTCCATGTAGCAAATGTATATCACGTGATCTCTTACCTGTTCTTTTTCTCTTTCCCGTTTACTAAAGTGATTTTATTTCCTAGTTATCAGAAAACGGCGAAAACGCCAGAGAGAGAAAGAAACGAGTCTTAAGTAACACAAATGTCAAAGAACACAAAATCAACTAATCAGAAATAAAAACAGGGATGGTACAGACAACGAGCACGCGAGTCAACGCCAAACAAACAATGTGTGCCTCTCGCTTCCTGCACAGGTGCGCTCTTTTATGATCAATTAAAACGGCCTCATTGGTGAAGCCGTGCGATGTCGTCACCACGCGTCACGACGATTTGTAAGATGTCCACTCAGGTGCCTGCATCACCCTGCTGAAACGAAAGTAAAAAAAACAAGAGAGAGAAACACAAAGAAAATACAAAGAACAAAACAAATAGCAGTCTCCAAACATCATGGGACGTAACACTCCTCTTTTATGCTTCCGGAGCTCCTCCGTGAGAGATTCGAGACCGGTGCGCCGAGCAGCTGAAGCTCGTTATCTCTCGCGTCACCGGCCTCATGCCGTTCCCTCACGGCTCTCGCCCGCCCTGCTCGTCACATACCCCCATCGCCCCTTGCAGGCCAAGGGGTACCCACGAGGCTGCGCCTACTCCCCCCGGGGGCCAGTCTTGCCGGCCGCAGCGCCTGGGGGTGCGGACAGATGAGACGAGAGAAAAGGAGACGGAAGCACAAGGAGCGACCAAGACAAGAGAGTGGAGAGAGGAGAAAAAAAATTAAAAATTCGTGGTCCGGTTCCCCGACACACTGCCGCTCGGTCCTCAGTCAGGCAAGAGGCTCTTCCTCGCGGTGCCATGCGATGGTACTGGACGCTCGGTTGACGGCCCGATCCTCCTCCGCCCCCTGGCGGCCGGCGATGGCTCCTCCGGTTGAGGGCAGCCGGCAGCGAGCCCGCCGTCCCACCTGTTCCTCAGTCGCTCCAGCACCACCGCCTCGGGCAGCAACTCGCAGTCTTCTCTCCCGCGCTGCCCGACCTCCTCAGCACCGCGATCCCCCTCAGCAGCGAGGGCTCTTTGACAGCTTGTCCCTCCTTCCTCCTGGATTTCGGCATCAATGTAACACAGTTCGTAAATATAGGAAGAAGGAGGCGGGAACCGGCGAACGTTCAACATAATTTAATAATAAAATAAACAAACAATTAAACAAAAGTAGAAGGGCGGCAGTTCCTCACGGCGACTGCCGCCCACACAAACAAAATAAAACACAACATAAAGTCCAGGCCTGGTCCTCTCTCGTCCTTCACTGTCGTTGCTCCTCTTTTATGCTTCCGGAGCTCCTCCGTGAGAGATTCGAGACCGGTGCGCCCAGCAGCTGAAGCTCGTTATCTCTCGCGTCACCGGCCTCGTGGGGGCTCAGGGGGTTCATCAAATAGCTATTTTGGTCATGTTTAATGCTTGGTTTAGGATTTGTATGAAGACCTAATCCTAGTATATGAGCAATGGTAATAGTGATGTTTGCCTTAGAAAATTAAAGGAACCATACAGGTGAGGAAATTGGGCTTCTCCAAAGCTTTGCTTAATTCTCATGTAGTTACCTAAAAATGAGATGGCCCTGTTTATTACTGACATTCCTCACAACTAGCGGTTTACTTTATTGGACATGCTTGAGAAAAAAAAAAAAAAAAAACATCCCAGAAGACTCAAGCATGAATTTCAACTTGAGTTGCCTGTATTCCCCTTTTTCCTGAGTAAACGATGAGTGGCGCCATGAGGAATTCCAACTTCCATTTGGATCCTGTCCTGTTATCCATAATAAAAAACAGTGAATGGGGTAAAAGGAAAGTTTAAAATAACTAAACGGAAACTTTTTGAACATTACTTAATAATAAAAATAAAAATGTGCTTAGGGTTAAAGTGTGCTGTTGTTGGTTTCTACACAACCGCAATAAACTGGATAAATTCTTGGAAAGTATGTGTTTTGAGCACCAGTGAATCTGAAGAGAATGTCCATACAGCACCTTGCATTTCATGCTTCACTGACAAGAGAAAACAAGCTTGGCTTGCAGCACTTTAAGTTAAAATACTCCCTAAAGAGGGTATATGTGGGCTATAATCATTTTGAGAACAAAATCTCCCGAACTCCATCCCGATCGGGAGCTGCATGTAAGATATGAGCGCTCATACTGTATGTTTTCAGTGCTGCTAACTTGGACAACTTTGCATCATCCATGCATTCATTAAATTTTGTTAGGTGAGGCGTGACAAAAGACAGTCATTGCTACACTGTAAAGTGATGGCACTGTAGAGCCATGTGCTTTTAAAACCATTTTCCTTGCTTTAACAATACATTATCAGCTCGAAAAATACTAATTTAACCAGTATCATTCCAGTATGAGTCGAGCGAGACTTCCACGTTCAGAAAAAGATAGATATATTAGCATTATCAAGAAAACTCATCCTATTATCCTTTTTGGAAAATAGTTAAAAAAATATTGTTTGTTTAATCTTTTAATCACAATATAATATATAGCTCCACCTCTGAAGCAACTTTCCTTGATGGCTGACATCATCCTCCAAACATCTGGTGCACGTTATCCCTGAAAATGCCTTTTTTCCAATCCAATCAATACCTGGTGGATAAAATCAATTCTCATTTAGAAATACTACACATTGTGGAAGTAAAGCAGTTTGCACCTGAATTACCTGAATTCCAAAGTGCCTGAATAAATACTCTTAGAACACACAGGTTTCCCTCCTTCTACCTAGTATAGTAACTGTTTATTTGTGACCACATTTATCTAGCCAGGCTCAGACTTCCTTTAGCCTCTGTGTATGGCAGCATGTCTACAGGCTACAGAGGAAAAGAGAAATACTGCCAACATGGAAAGCAATGGAAACTCAAGGTTTGGGAATTTCTCTGACACTCAGTGATTTCCCCTAAGCACATGTGGGGTTTATCTTTTTTGTCATCTTCTTTTTTCCACAGAATCATCTACACTGAACTGTAAGATGACAAAACACTCTAAAATGCCACAGTCAGACTGATGTGTGTGGTTTTCGAGTATAAGTAAAGGCCTTTTGAGTGTTCGGTGAGCGTGTGAAGTATACTGTGGCCCAAATACCCTGAGGTGTGTGAGATGAGGCTGTTTGCCTGCAGCCACTCGTAAATAATGTTCGTAAGAGGAGGGAAGTCAACGCCAAGATCTTCTCTTTCCTCTTTGCACTGACAGCCACAGCCAATCAGAAATCATTTGCTATCTCCCCTCCACCCTTGGCAAGCCACATCCATTTCACTATTGGACACCGTCAAGGGCTGCTCGGCTATCTGATGTCGAAGACTCAGGTTATTAATAAGTGTCAGGGAGAATTGATGTGGTGCTTCTGGAAGGATCTGGCCCATTCCGGAGCTTTAGGGAGACATCCTGGGATATGCAGAATTAAGTCACGACTGCTCCTAATGAGAAGCTTTCCATCATTCTTCTCTGTACCATGTAGAAAGTGAATATTTATTTCTCCAAATGAAAGACACTGCTCATACAAAAAGCATGAGTGCATGAGTATGAGAGCGCGAGAGAGGACCAGAAATCATTTCTGTCATTTATTAGGACACCTTTTTACTCCCCTCTACAAAAGCCAGTGCCAAGTATCCTCTGCAGAAATAAATTTTATAGTTCTCAAATAAAAAATGAGTCATTGGTATCTCCAATGCGCATTATTTAATAAAGCCCAAGTGTTTTTGCCGAGCATGCACCGTCGTTCATCATAAGTCTTGACTCTTTTTAATTAAAGTGTGTCTCTGTCAAAGCCACTCATGGCGACTGATGGACACAACCAGTTACATATTATGGAGATTTTCGTTCTTAGAGTTTAAAGCTGGAATAAAAGCACTAGAACAGACCTCTGCAGTAGTAGTACTCAAAAAGTCTTCAGCCAAAGGCAGGGAAGTGCCCAGGAAGCAGACATACACCTAAAAACAATTTACAATCTCTAATTGATCCTTGGCAAAGACCCGCGCCCTTTAGTTACTTTTGCTTTGTCCGACAAGCCATGCTCTCTCATGCCACACGTCATGCTCTCACGAAGTGAAAAATACATCCCGAAACAAAGAGGACACTGACAAAGCATCGACATACACATGAAACAGTTTCATATTTAATATACTGAATTTTTTTTTTTAAAGTTTAAACAATAAATAATATATAGTGGATCTTTGATTGGCTCATGAACCAAAAATCTCTTCATACTAGTTCATTTACAGCATCAAATAAACATGAATGGACATCAGAAGGAATCCAACTCATTAATCTATCATTAAACTAATTCCCCTGACTGCTTTGTCACACAAAATGGTGGATTCAGGGTTACACAGTCTTCAACTGTCCAATTTTGGTGAGCTTGGGCAAATTGTAGCCTCTTTTTCCTATTTGTTATGGAGATGAGCGGCACCCGGTGGGGTCTTCTGCTGTTGTAGCCCATCCGCCCCAAGGTTGTGCGTGTTGTGGCTTCACAAAAGCTTTGCTGCAGACCTCGGTTGTAACGAGTGGTAATATCAGTCAAAGTTGCTCTTCTATTAGCTTGAATCAGTCGGCCCATTCTCCTATGACCTCTACCATCAACAAGGCATTTTCGCCCACAGAACTGCCGCATACTGGATGTTTTTCCCTTTTCACACCATTCTTTGTAAACCCTAGAAATGGTTGTGCGTGAAAATCCCAGTAACTGAGCAGATTGTGAAATACTCACACTGTTCTCTCCCTGTTTGTTTCTATGGTTCAGGTGTGTCTAGTTAGTTTCTCCCTTTGTCTGCTGTGTATATAATTCCTCAGTTTAAGTTAGTTCTTTGTCCTGTATTGTCTTTATTTAGAGTGTGTTCATGCTAGTTCCATTCTCCAGTTATCTCCTGTGTTTTTATTCTCCTGTTGTCTCCTGAGTTTAATTAAAGACTATATATCTGCACTTCCTTGTGTGTGGTGACTTGAACACACCAGAACCGTGACAGAATGCAGGGCCAGAAATGGTGAGTGGGCCACAAAAAGGACTTCTTTGACTTTCGAGAAGTTTGCTGGAGGATTGAGGACTATGTGCAAGAATTTGTTCAGGTCTGCCATGTACTAACTTGGGTCACTTTTGACCCATGGGTTAACTACTATGTACTTACCTTTAAATTAACCATTTGATACAATGCACTTATTGTGTATATACATGTTTTTACATTATACTTATATTTTAAAAAATACCTGCATGTAATTACATCTGTAATTAATTTCTGTAATTACATTTGCAATTACACTGTTGACCCATCCCTTACACTTTAACCCTTAAACCTACCCATAGCACCAATCCTGTCTCTTTCTTTACCCGTATCCCACCACAATAGCAGTAAAAGTGTTTTGCAATACAATATGTACACTTATTTTATGTACTTATTTTTTTATGTAAGTACATAGTAATTAAGAACACCTAATATAAAGTGGGACCAAAACAATTTACAATATGTAATTAGATGAGAAGAAAGCATCAAATACACTTTCAAAGTGCACTCATAAGATGTCCTAACTATCAGCAACACTACGCCAAGCACGTTGTATCAGTCAAATGTTGCAAACATCGATGCACACATATCAACAGACAGTAAAAATAATCTTCTATACTGCCTATTCTCAGAGAGGTTCCCATCTCTATCCGTATTATGAGCTGTAATATATACTTAGAGATGAAGGATCCAGTGGTCGCATTGGATTGGGTTTATCAGTGAGAGATCTCCAGATTTAATTGGGTTTGTGAGCAGATTGAATGGTGCTCCATTAGTTCTGAATGGAACCTGGGAACTGCAATCACTCTGTCAGCAGAGAGAAGCACTAACAACAGGTCACAAACCACATGAGAATCACTCACACCTTTATCCCTGTAGTGTTCAGTGTTTACTTAGAAACTGAACACAAGTAATGCAAAATGGACTTGCAAACAAGAACATGCATGACGGTGAATGCAAGTAAACATCTGATCGTTGAGTGCCATGTTTGAAAACCTTGATAAACATTATAATTGGACTTCAGGGGAAAAATTACACTACTGAAATTCGCAATTTTAGCTCATTGGAACACTGGTTGATGTGGCTTAGTTCAGGTGTGTGTGTCCACGTGTTTTTGTCTGCAGCTGTCTGGAAAAGGTGTCTCGCATCAGCATGGTGAATATCCAGCAGCCTTGGACACTTCAGGAGGAAATCAATGCCTGTGGCGCGCTGACATTTCAATCCAAAGGTCCTGCATATTTGTTTTTCAGGATTTTGGAGATGATCTCCAACATAAAATACACAGCAGTGCCCAGAGGAGGAACGGCCACAAAGGAATTTTTCTCTCTCATTTTCTCGGACCATAACACAACCCCGCCTCCCTCCTTCCAGCATCCCCCATTCCCCTTTTTTCTTCTTCCCCTAACATCCTCTCACTAAGACAATCATCAATTACCCTTATCCAGCAGCACTATCTCATCCCAGCTCATTTCTGAGATGAGGTTTCTATGCTGCATGGTTACTGTCCAATCCTCTTTCTGTCCATCACCTCGCCTTCTTCCTCTCTGCACACGGCCTGAGATTGACAGCCAGTGAGCAAATCAATAATAATTATGGAATCGCAGTGGCTGGTGTTGGTCATGTGACTGAGCAAACAATCATTTGAATATGTAGTCAAGTACACATTACGGTCCACATCAAACATGAAGCATTAATGTCCCAGGTGGATTAATTTATTATTGCCACTGTGAGTGCTTTGTGGAAAAAAAAAAAGACTTGAAAAAAAAATATGTTGTTAAGTGTCTGATCAGTGTAAGATTACATGAATTGTGTTGACTGTTTGTTATAGGCAAACAGTTAAAAGCTGGTTATTGTATGCACACACACACACACAAGTTTGTTTTGCTATCTTAGTGAGGATTTTCCATAGGCGTAATGGTTTTTATTCTGTACAAACTGTACATTCTATCCCCCTACAATACCTCTACTCCTAAACCTACCCATTACAGAAAACATTCTGCATTTTTACATATTTAATAAAACATTGTTTAGTATGTTTTTAAAGCTACTTGAAGTATGAGGACTCAAGAAATGTCCCCATAAAAATATGTTTACATCAAAATACCAATGTAATACCCATGTCCAATATACAAACTTGTGTCCTCATAAATCATGAAAACAAGCACACACACAAACAACACCTTTGTTCACATACACAAGAATGCTGTGAATTGCTGTGCAATAACAGTTCATCAGATGTTTTAATTGGATTAATATGCAGTTATGTTTATTTTTAACTGCATAGTAATCAAAGCGCTGCATCTGGAAGGTGGTGGCCATCTTCTGGAAGATGGACAAAATTTGGTCGTCACCGTACATCTCCTTCAAGGCACGTCTTGATTTTGTCGAGTTGGACATGTTCCTAGGTCAACATTCCTGTCTGAAAATTTATTCCTAACCATATAATTACCCCTAACCATACCCATAAGTTATTTCTAAAACCAGAGAGAAATGTAAGGTGAAGAACACTGATGTAGAGGAACCTAAACCTGGTTCTAAGCCTAAACTTGACATAATCTCTAAACTTGTCCCTCATTTCTCAATGGTTGATTATAATGTTGTTCCAAGATCAACAAAGAAGATGATCCAGGAACATTCTTTACTTGTTGAAATAAGGTTCTATCCTACCCCTAACCCTAAATCTAAACCTAAACATACACATAACTTACCCCTAAAATCAAAGATAGATAAATAACACTGATGTAGAAGCGCCTAACAACTGTTGCAAGCTTAAACTTGACATAAACTGTAAACTTGTCCCTCAAATCTTCTGCACTTGAAAGCAGGTTCTGCTTCCTCAAGACCAAACTTTGACTGTTAACCTCCATTGTGATCCTAACAGTCGTGCACTCTGGTGAGACCTGGAAGGCTTTAGCAAGTATCGACAAGAAGCATGACTTCCAGCAGAGATGCCCCTACGCTGAATCTGAAAATCTGATATTATGATCAAATCACCAACAAAGAAGCACTTTGAAGGAGTGGTGAGTAAGAGAAGACTCTGGATGGCTGGCCACCTCCACTAAATAAAGAACCATTGGAACATGTAATCAGTAATGAGATGGGTGAAGATACCAACAAGGATGAACAACTAGAGAAGAACATTTATACAAGACTTGAAAGCACTCAACACGACATGGCACAATGCAGTTGGGTCAAAGACCGAAAATGCTGGCAAATACTTGCTGCCTGATATGCTAACTAACATGGGAGGCTCTATACTATATGCTACATTCAGTTTACAGCTACAGTGGTAAATCAGTGGCTATCGGCTGGATTAGTGAAGTCCACAATGCAAGTACAAAAATGTGTATATATATAGATATGTTTTTATTATTTTTATTTTGAAAAAATTGTAATTCCGTTATACATTATTTTATTTTCTTTTTAAAAATTTCAGAATTCAAAAATTTTCCTTCAATTTTTTTTTTTTTATGCTTGTTCACCGGCAAGAACCAGTCCTGGAACCATATGTAATTAATACTGTTTTTTTAAACTGGGATTTTCAGCAAGGTACATGGAAGAGGGAGCTTTTTTCACTTGTTGGTTTATCTGGCAAATGCCAAAACCGCCTCTAAAATCAGTAAATCAAACCAGCTAAGATCATCTCTGGCTGCTTTATGCATTTTTTTCCAACAAGGAATGTATTTGTGAATTCACCGCTGCTCACACAAGATCACATATTATATATACAGTAAGTTTATGTGATTTCTTAGCTTCTTTGTTCTTGATGAATTTGTTGTTTGCTCAGCAGTCTGTATGTTTGTGTTAAAGCCTAGCCATAAACGTAGTTCAATTAGCGTAATGAGTGCTAAGGTTAATGTTTCTGTCACTCCAGTAGTCCATAAAGACTGCAGCGCCATAGAGACCCACTGAACATTTACAAGGAAATCAGGCCAGGACCAAACACAGAAGGAAATGGTTTAACTGACCCCCCACCCACCCCCCACCCCCCCCAAAAAAGGTGAACATTTTAGGTTTTAAAATATTTGTTCAACTGACATTGAGGATATGGAGGATAATGTGAGTTTATGGGGTTTGACCATTCAGATGAGCATTAAATTAAGCCTTCGGTCTTAGTGTAATCTGATGGAATCTGGCAGATGATTCCATCTAATGCAGATAATTAACTAGCTGAGAGGGGAAGTTACACCTTTCAATTAAAAGTGCCAGTTAAAAGGTTTTTATTGACAAATGCATTATCTAGTCTTTTACGACAGTCCTTAGAACATGCATACACATTAGGTCAGCCAATCAAAAAAAAAAAAAAAACAGTTTAAGCATGATTTGAGCGACAGAAACAGAATTTATCATCACTGTTGGGCGGAAACCTTGTATCTCCACATTTCATATCACTTTTTTTCCCAAAAAACATTATTATTGGTCACCTTTTACATCCGTTTGTAGGTTTAGCAACCAATAGGTGGTATTAAAAAGAGTTTTTGACTAAACCTTGTAATTCCATTGGATCTTAAAACTGTCAGAAAACTCCACCTCTGCTCTATTGTGAATGAAGTGCTCCACACATTTAGGCCCATCTCTGCTTGATTGCTATGCAAGGGTAAATAAAGAACTGTTTTTTTTTTTAAATATATACAGCATTGTCTTTACTCAACAACACTATATATAAAGGCTACTGTCTCTTGCCTTTTTCTCTATGTCTCTGCAATGCACCAGCCCCATTGCAATCAATGTACTCGAAGTGTTCTCTGACATAGCATAAACTGTAGTGTGTAAGCACCCTGAGTGAGTAACACTAGTTGTTAATATTAATGCACACCAGCTGTACTATTCACCCCTCCAACAAATCACTCTACCATGCCTCTCGTCGTCTCTTCTCTAACTTCCTGGTGATGCAATCTGGAGTGTTTTAGGGGCAGTAATTAAAAGTCTCTGGAAGATCTCCGGAGGAGGTCTCTTCCCCACTGTTTGGTCACACAGATTCTCCATGGCTCTGAGCAATCAATGAAGGTGATGGCAATCCAGTGGAGGACCAGAACCAACTCATCGATACATGCTTTACGTCCAAGCAAATACAATCTTGGCGGGAGACATCCGGTGGGATGCTCTCTTGATAATGAGCAGCAAGTCTGACACGCAGCTGGTACCACCACTCAGACCATGGTACAATATGCCAGAATATTGATTACCTTAATTTTGTGTTCAGTGGAGTGAGGAAGACTAATTTGAATGTATAAATTCTGTTAGGTAAGACAAAGCTAAAATATTGCAATAACAATTCAAGCCCCCCCCCCCCCCCCCCCTCATTTAGAGGAGGAACAATAGGGCAATGATCTTCAACTTCTGACAATAAAAGTATTCCATTGTCCATCACTTGAAAGATGACATATTGTAAACAAAACTAAAACTGTATTGTTAGTTTGGAAGATAAAGAAAAAAAGCTTCTGACCAACAAAACTGGAAGATTGAATGATAGCAATACCATTCTGAGTTAATTTGAAATCAAGTGAGAATACAATGAATTTCCCTGTTCCTGCAAACATTTCCTAAACAGCTTTAAATTTCATGTGAAGTATGAACTTTTGAACTTTTCACTAAAAACTAAATTTTTATTATTAACTGTGTTTATCTCTCAGTAATTCCACGTTTGAATAATGTCATACACCACTTTTGTGGCAAAATCTGAGTTCTTTGTTAGAAGTCCAACTTACAGTAGCACTCTGTTGGAAATTACTGCTTACCGAGTTGAATAGAACTCACAATGACCCAGAATCGCCTGGTCTCTCCCAGTCAGAGTTCAATGTTTTTCCTTTTTGTGCTAAGTGCGAATGCTGATAATACAATAGGACAGTCTGCTTGGAGTGTCTACGAATAGCAGGAGTGGGGTCCTCAGGTCCAGCTAAAGGTCAGGCCACTGCTGAGAGGCTTGAAAGGGCTCACACAGCGGCCCAGTGGTGGCTCAGCAATGGTCCAGCGATGGCCCGGTGGGGAGGAGAGCAGGGTGCAGTACCATCAGTGCCACACTAGGTCAATAACACTGTGGTTTCAAAAGAGTTTGTGTCTGCTGAATCAATGTACTTGCAAAAAGATCAAACCCAGCAGCACAATTGGGGCTTTCCGGTGATCTAGTTCTCTTTCACTCTCACTATGTGCCTTTCATGCCTTTTCTTCTTTAAGAACCAAAACACAAATACATATCTGTTTAATACCAACAGTGCAGCACACATTTCAGGGGTCAGTTGTAATGTGACATGTCAGTCATTGTCTTGATATTTTTGGCAAGTATATTTTCTAGGGAGATGATCTCTTAAGCCACACCTTCTTTTGTATTGATGATCCATGCCCTTTCAACGGTTTCCCTGCTGCTTCAGGTTCCCACCCCGCTGGGGTTCCATCGGACTGACAGACCTGCAGGGTTCTCTATACTGCTGCCCTGTAACTGTGCTTGGATAAAGGTCAGGTATTGTGCTTCTGTACAGACTAAATGGGCCCCGTAGCCTCAGTTTCGCACAGCTTTTAGAAGTCTAAACAAAACGGCCCACGCAGGGGTGCAGCTCTCTGGCTCAGATACATACAGGCCTGGTATCCCTCAAACTGTCTTTTCAAAAGTTTCTCAGTTGCTCAGACAAGCTGGCAAAAATAGAAGCTGTGCTGTAGAGTGGCCACCTGAGCTTCACTTGACCTTTAGATTCAATAAAATATCAAACTTATCAAATTTTATGAATGAATTTATATGTTGGATTGATTTTGTGGCTTCAGTAGGCATTTTCACACATACTAGCACTGATGTCTAACACTGAGATTCTTCAGAAGGTTATGCAGCGATGCAGGTGCTACCCCACAGCCAGGAACAGCACAAAATTTGACAAAATGTCCCCCGTAACTAGCATTAGTAACAGTTGTACACATACCTTTTTCTCATACCTGTTTATTCTTGTTATTGCTTATTGTATTGTTATGCTATTATCAATGTCAAATGCTGATATCCATATTTGTTTATAGAGCTACACCCATACACTTACATTGTAAACATCAAAGAATCCTATGGGCATCTTTATTACGTCCTGAACAAATTTATTACAGTGATTAATTTACCCAAGCCACATTACTAATTAACAATCGCAATTATCTTAAATACAAGGTTCCTAGTGGAAAATCGGAATGCCCTCTCAAGAGTCCACTGGGACCACATTTACCACTGGGAAATTCAGTGAGACTTTTGATAGTCCAGTTCCTGATTTTGGCGGCCATAGTCTCGTGTAACCACACCCTCAGACTGATGGAAGAAAACGTCTCGGTTATATATGTAACCTTAGTTCCCTGAAGGGGAACGAGACGCTGCGTTAACCGCTTTGAGAACGCCTCTACGTGATTGCGTCGTGAAGCACGTATGAAATCTGTCCAATGGCTTGACGTAACATCATAGGTGGGTGACATCATCGACCAGGACGCTATAAAGCAACCCCGCGATCACACACAGTCAGCTTCTGATTGGCTGAAGCAAGCCGATCACAGGCAATGCCAGGAGTATGGCAGGAAAACACAGCGTCTCGTTCCCCTTCAGGGAACTAAGGTTACATATGTAACCGAGACATTCCCTTTCAGTGAAACCCGCGCTGCGTTAACCGCTGTGGGAACGATAGACCCACGCCGCCATACGAGGCAGTGCCTGTCAGTATAGAGCCGAAGCGTACACTAGGACGAGAGCACAAGCGCCCCGGGCGTAGAATTGAGGTCGAGGTCATAAAACCTAACAAAACTGTGCGGGGAAGACCATCCCGCAGTATCACAAACGTCCTGGAGGGAAACTCTTTAGATCTTTAGATACCATACTCCTTGTAGAGTGGGCACAGATAGCCAAAGGGGACGGCTGGCCGGCCAACTCATAGGCAAGTGAGATGGCCTCAACCACCCACTTACTCATTCTCTGCTTAGATGCAGGGAGCCCCTTCCTGGGGGACCCGAAACAAATGAACAGCTGTTCATACTTTCTCCACAGGGCAGCTCTGTGGACGTAAGCATCTAGAGCTCTAACTGGGCAGAGTCGATTTAGTTTCTCCTGGTCCGATGTCCTGAACGGAGGAGGACAAAAAGCCTACAGTATAATGGGTCTCACAGTATTAGTGGGAACTTTAGGAATATACCCCGGCCTGGGGTGAAGAAATGCCCTAACCATGCCAGGGGCAAATTCCAAACATGAGGGTGAGACTGAAAGGGCTTGAATATCCTTTTGAGAGATGTAATAGCAAGATGAAAGACAGTTTTTAAGGTGAGGAATTTAATAGGAACCTCTTCAATGGGCTCAACGGGAGCCAGAGTAAGACCTTCCAGCACAACAGCCAAATCCCAGGCTGGAACCCTCGAACAAACTGCAGCCCTCAGCCTCAAAGTACCATGAAGGAAACGGGTAATAAGAGGGTTTCTCCCCAAAGAAACACCACCCAAAGGAGTGTGGTAAGCAAATAAAGCCACCACATACACCTTTAATGTGGAGGGGGATAGCCCCGCAGAAAACCGTTCCTGCAGGAAATCCAGCCAAAAGGTATCACGTTGGCTGCTGCTGCCATCAGACTCAACAGTCTCTGAAACTGTTTGGCAGTGAGTGACTAACCTAGCTTTAACCCATTCACGGCTGAGAGGATCGAAGTGATACGAGCAGGAGACAAGTGTGCTTTCATCTTGGTCGAATCCCATATTATGCCTAGAAAGGTGGTGCTCTGAGAAGGAGACAGCACACTCTTCTTGGCATTCAGCCTCAACCTCAACTTTCTCATGTGGGCAAGAACAACATCTCGATGTTGAGCTGCCTGATGCTCCGAATGAGCTAGAATCAACCAATTGTCGATATAATTGAGTATGTGGATACCCTGGAGTCGCAGTGGAGCTGCATCCACACACTTCGTGAAAGTTCGGGGAGATAAAGCTAGGCCGAATGGAAGAACCTGATATTGTCAAGTCAAGTCAAGTCAAGTCATCTTTATTTATATAGCGCTTTTTACAATGCAAATTGTGGCAAAGCAGCTTTACATTAATAAGAAAATGGGGTCATTGTGCAGCTTATTCTATATATTATTGATTCTTTCCGTTGCAAATATCAATAGTTATTAGTCTAGTTAATTTAGGTATATCAGCACTGCAGAAAACAGTGACGTAATCGTCCGGCTCGGCTCAGTTCACATACAACGGCGCCAATGCAGGCATATCAAAAACACTGCTGATTATCAAGCAAGTGTCCCCAACTTAAGCAAGCCAAAGGCAACAGCGGCAAGGAACCAAAACTCCAACAAATGGAGAAAAAAACCTCGGGAGAAACCAGGCTTAATCGGGGGGCCAGTTCTCCTCTGGCCAACAGTGAACACTTGTTCGATACTCAGGCAGAGTTACGGGTCATTAAACCGATTTGGAATCGCAACAGTCAAAATATTTAATCTAGTTCCATCTAGTTTAAGATCTTTTTGATCACGCTGGTATGGGACGGTTTGTTGGGATATTGGAACATTTCGCCCCCGAAAGCGAACCTCAGGAACTTCCTGTGTTGAGGAAGGATGGAAATATAGAAATATGCGTCCTTGAGATCTATCATGACAAACCAGTTCCTCGGACCTGATTTGAGTCACGATCTGTTTGATGGTAAGCATTTTGAACTTGAGCTTGCCTACTGATCAATTTAAAACTCTTAAATCTAGAATTGGATGCAGGCCCCCATCCTTCTTCGAAACAATGAAGTATCGGCTGTAAAATCCTGACTCCCTGCTGGAAGGAGGAACCCATTCTATTGCCTCCTTTTGCAAGAGAGCTTTCACCTCTTGTTCCATAACCAGAGCCTGCCCGGGGCTCACCACAGTGGGTAAAACCCCGCTGAACCGAGGCGGGTGAGATCTGAACTGAATAGCATAACCCTTTTCTATTGTCTGCAGGACCCAACGAGATATATTCGGCAGAAGTCTCCATTCCTTCAGAAAATCTACTAAGGGTACCAGTCTCTCGAGACTGGCCTCTGGTATAAACTGAACAGCCAGCACAGCATCCTGAAGCGGCGCACCGGCAGGAAATAATGGCTTGACCATTCTAAAATCCTACGCGGAATATGCGGGCCTGAGAGTGCCGCGCTGCTTCCCAGTCTTTTTGAGGGGGAGCACAGGACACGACACTCTGCTTCTGCTGCGCTCTATGCTGGTGCGAGGAGCTGGTACTCGGCTGAGGCTGCCCCTGCCCAGCAGCCCCAGAGATGTGAATTCGGCAGGGCGGGAATGACTGGAGCGCCGCCGCTTGCTTTTTTACCTCCTGAAACCTCTCTGTGACATATGTTAGAGCATCACTGAAGAGGCCTTCAGGAGAAAGCGGGGTGTCCAACAGGAAGTTCTTGTCTCTTTCTTTCATCCCTGCCAGGTTCAGCCAGAGATGTCTCTCCGTGGCGACAAGGGCTGTCATGGAACGGCCGATAGATTTAGCCGTCTCCTTGGTCGCCCGAAGAGACAAGTCCGCTGCCTGACGTAGTTCTCGAACCACGTCAGCGCTGACTTCAACGCTATCACCCACATCTTTCAGCAGGTCAGCCTGGTATGCCTGCAGAATAGACATAGTGTGCAGACACACCGCGGCTTGACCTGCTGCCGAGTACGCTTTCCCCACCAAAGCTTAAATGGTTTTTAGAGGCTTGGTGGGGAGTGCCGGTGTCTTGAGAGGCGATGCCGAATCAGGAGAGAGATGGCTCGCAAGCATCTCTTCAGCCTTAGGTATCGCCCTACAGCCATGGTGTGTAGCCCCATGGATATTCGCATAAAGGGAAACCTGGTGACTAAATACTCTATACGAGAAAGGTTTCTTCCACGACCTCCACACCTCGGTGTGGAGGTCGGGAAAGAATGTCAGACACCAGCGTGGAGGTTGAACACGCGACAGCAGAAAACGTTCATCGAGCTTACTTTTCTGCCGTGACTCCTGTTTATCAGCGGGCCAGTCAATGTTTAATTTAGCGACCGCTCGTGTGATCACCTCCACTAGCTCCTCGCTCGCAGGGGAGTGAAGTGGCGAATCTTCACTCTCATCTGCATCGATGCTCACAATATCCAAATCCTGAGTTTCGAGGAACGCGAACCGAATCACTTTTGTCAAACAGTGCTCGGTGGGAGCGCAGCGTTCTTAATGGAAGCCGCTCGCAATGCTCACAGTCAGCCCTCTCGAGAGCTGACTGGGCATGCTGCACTCCCAAACAAACAACACACATCAAATGTGTATCCCCTTCCAAAATGAAGTGGGGACAGGGATGAACACACTTTCTGAAATGCTGTTCAGACGCCATAATATCTTTTATATAGTGCTTGTAACAAACAACAATAAATAAGACAGACAGAGTAATATGTAGCGCTCGCTGAAGACACAGAAGCTGACTGTGTGTGATCGGGGGGTTCCTTTATAGATTCCTGGTCGATGACGTCACCCTCCTATGACGTTCCGTCACACCATTGGACAGATTTCATACGTGCTTCACGACGCAATCACGCGGAGGCGTTCCCACAGCGGTTAACGCAACGCGAGTTCCACTGAAAGGGAATCGGAATGCCCTCTCAAGAGTCCACAGGGACCACATTTACCACTGGGAAATTCGGTGAAACTTTTGATTGTCCAGTTCCTGATTTTGGCGGCTATAGTCTTGTGTAACCACACCCTCAGACTGAGGGGAGAAGGCCTGGACTCTACCACAGCTTTCATTGGCCAAGGACCATTCAAGAGGACGTTTGACTGACATGTAACGCAAAAAAACACAGTTTTTTTTGTGCATCATGTTTAGGGACGTGAAAATGTAGTTGATGTCCCTACAATAACAGACCAGCATGCATGTAATAAATTATTCATTCAAGAACGTTATGCAAGTTTACTCCAACAATGGAGCTTAACATCCAGCGTTTAGTTGATCCTGGTAAGCGCTCATTGTCACAATTGTAAACACGACTGGGTTCTTTTTCCACTAGGGGGTTTGGCATCACAGCATTTGTTTCCAGGTGGACCATTAATGAGCGTGACACACATCTCCCAGACATCCTGTAGAATTCAACCAACCAGATGACGACTTTGAAAATCCTGAAGTTTTTCCAGTTAAGGCTGATTTATCCTGCGGCGTCAAACCTACTCCAGAGCCTCTGTGCCGTAGGCTATGCGTCTCTTTTCATTTATACTTCAGCGTCATTGTCCGCGTCGACATGCATGCAGACCACTAGTTGGCAGTGTCGGCAGTTATGTTGAGTATCAAGGCAAAAGCCAAAGAAGAGCAGCTTGTCATGTACATTGTTAGAGATGCTTCAGCAGTGATGGTGGCAAATAGGAAAGACTTTTGTTGCAGTGTGTCCCATGAAACTTCCTATGGATCACTCGCACTTCTCCGCTTGCTCCATACCAGTTTTTTGACCTAAGGGAGGGGTCTAGCAGACCAATCACAGCTCTTGCAGTTCGCGTAGAATTTATGCATTGTAACTTTTTGACAAGGTAGATGTCAGGCTACGTTGTAGGCTACGGTGTCGCCATAGTGTACGACGCAGAAGTATAAATCAGCCTTTGGTGTGCAATACATATCTGGTGTTCAACCAACGGTCTGTGGGCAGACCGTCTTAGCTGAGACTAGACAGCCATAATGCAACACAATTATACAAGGCTTCCTTCAGATTCTTTAGTCAACTAGGCATCTGACCAGTTTTGAAAACGTAGTTTTTCCCATCTATTCTATTTTTTATTTTGTGAACATTCAGAACAAAATAAATCATCAGAATTTTTCAAAGTAGTAGTAGCCTAAAAATAGTTTATGCAAATATATATTATCATTGTTTATTTATTTAATAGGTATACTGTCTGTTGTATATTCTTTATATTACAAATCAGATGCAACTATGCAGTAATTATATAAAATTATCTTTTTTATACTAGAGACTGAATGTGAATCATATTCGTATTTGCAAATTTTAGACAATGCAGTAGCAAAGCAAGCAACACCATGAGTGATCTGCTTATGATTCTTTCCATTAAAGGAGAAAACTGATCTGGTTTACTAGCGTCTTGGCCCAATTACTCAAAGAGAGTTTAACAGATGCAGCTCCAACAAGACTGTGAAGGTTTTTAATGAGGCAAAGCGGAATCAAAGTTTAGCAGAAAACTATCAAGCAGGGCTTTGGAGGCCTGACACTCCGTCCCTGCAATTCATTATGGCTCCAAGCTGTCAGTCCTTGGTTCATCTCTCTAATGGAATTAGCCACTGTCAGCCGCTCAGCCACATGACTGCATTATCACAATGGAAGGTGCAGATATATTTTCCTCTGAGTCCGCTCGTACTGTCCCTGGCCCATAAATTATGAAATGTAGAGCTTTAAAGGTCAGCGGAGAGATCGCTTCCGTGTGGATGCGTCGGTTTTGTTAGGAGCGAAAGCTAATATCATGTTCTATTCATCGATCTAGTTTATAACGTTTATTGGAACAGAACCTGTTTGTTTAATTGAAATGATCATTGACAGCACATGAGAGCACAAAGAGACTGAATACTTTTATATATTTTATTGCAATCATGATTTTTTTCTTTTCCTTATGGTTTGTTTTCACTAATTTTTGATGTAAAAATTCAGGCCCATTTGGATGGCACTAGTTTCTGAAAATGTAAATCCCACACATTTCAGTCCTGTTCGTATTGCACCCATTTTTCCTTTCACAAACTTCATAAAAATTACTGCCTAATTTGAAACTAACACTCCCATTATAATCAACAAAGTTGGCTAAGGAATCACCCAATACAGCAATGAGATGCGCATTCATTTGACACATTCTTTCAGATGTCACATCGTATAAAATAAAAAGATTGTATTTATAATATATTAGCCCATTCCTGGATCTGATAACCAGAGCTGGTAAAAAAAAACAAAAACAAAAAAAAACAATGACAGACAATTCCACAACTCATCTCTGTTTTTCTATAAAGGTCTAGTAACCATATATCACTAACGCCCACCCCCCACCCTGACTTTCTTTTAAAGGAAATTCAAACTGCTAGAACTCAGTGTTTCTAAAGGCCCCTTGAACCCCCCAAAAGCCCGCAGTGGCCCTGAAGTGCTGTCCCTCCATTAGATTAACCCATGGTCATGACCAGGGGGGGGGCATGATTAAGTTGCAGCAAACTCAATTGCAGAGGGTTACATGTAAGATAATGGTTCGTCTGTGGAGGAGACCGGCTAAAGCTAACATCAATCGTGTACTAATCTAAAACTCTGTCCCTCCTTTCCTCCATGGGTCATACACAATCATACCCCATTGATCTCTCGTCAAAACATTTCAGCTGCGAATTAGCTGAAGACGGCCCGTTGAGCAGTTGTGGAATCCATAAATTAATGAGATTACAAGATGCTGTTTATGCACAATTATATGCAATTTATCTTCAATAAGCTGATCATGGATGCTAATGTGACAACACTAAGAGTATTTCAGAGGGAGACAGCATTCATCTTCCTTTGGAAGCTTTGTTAGTTCGGCTTGCTTAAGCTTCACAGTTAAGCTGCAGTGCAACACATTACAGAGAAGACAAGTACAGGTGTCACACGAAGAATGTGTCGTTCTATTCCAGCGAGCTCAGTTCGAAACAGTGACTCTAATCACCAAAGGTTATTTACAAAGGTTTTTGAACTTCAAGAAAGAACATTTAATTCAGAGGCACAACATAATTTCATAATTTTGAACAGAGTCGTTGTCAGTTTTGGGGGTAAAACTTTACTAGTAATGCGAGTTAAGTAATCAGATTACTTATTTTAAGTACCTAGTAAAGTAGTGCATTACTTTTAAATTTACAATAAAAATATGTGTGCTGACTGACACTCCCCATGTTGAGCGATATTGGGAGGAAATTCATGCCACCACGTAATTGACCCTTGGCAAAGACCCGCCCCCTTTAGTTACTGTTGCTTTGTCCAACAAGCCATGCACTCTCACGCCACACATCATGTTCTCATGCAGTGAAAAATACATCCCAGAGCAAAGAGGACACTGACAACGCATCGACAGGCATATGAAACCATTTCATATTTAATCTATCATAATTATAATATGATAATTATAATTAAACAATAAATACCGTATAGTGGCTCTTTAATGTGTCGTGACAGATCGCTGTAGCTCCTTCAAGCGGCTCGTGAACCGATAGTGTCAAATAAACATGAATGGACATCAGAACGAATGTTGTTTCAAGCGTGGAAAGACGCAAATACACACAATTTTTGAAGTTCAGGTTCACCAACGTTAATCTACTAAATCCCCTGACTGCTTTGTCAGACAAAATGGCAGATTCGGGGGTACGATTGGTCAGATCGCCTGTCAATCAAACTGTTTGCGAAGGGTAAATTACCGTAATCATGAGATGACAACACATGACATTATATTCGGAGATGTTCATGTCCTCGGACTGGGAATTATGCATTTCTATGGAACCACAATCAATGCTTAAATGAATCTACATTGGTCAGGTGGTACAGCGGCCATGTGGTACAAGTGGGAGCTTTCAGAAAACTCCCAGTTTACAAACTGTAATTACGAACTCTATGAGGATGTGAACGCTTTTTACGAGCCAGAACTTTGTAGTTGCACTAATTACAATATAGCGTGAACGCACCTAAAGTGCAGAGGTATTGTTTGCGCCATGTAAACATGATGGTTTTTGTAGTTCAAGACTAAATGTGGGCATGCATTTACTCATCTCACTTCCACAAAAAAAACTGATTCAGTATTCATCCAAATGGAAAAAAAAAAATGAGGAGATGCAAATTCGAATATTACACAAACCATTTTTACTGAAGAATCTTAAACTTTCTTCTACTCTGTCTTATTCTTCTGCAATCCAGAATGGCAGCTCAGCTGAAAGGTTTGTTTGAGCTGCGTCCTCTACTGTACAGGCGTGAATTTGCATGTCCTTTAGCCTAAGGCTTATTCATTTCATTTTTGGTGTGAAAGGGCCTTTACTTTGCCAAAAATAGAACTTTGTGTGTGTGTGTGTGGGTGTGTTATTTTAAAACAGACAAGCAAGCCCAGCCCTGATGAGAAAAAGTAATACAAAATTTATGTAATGCATTACTTCCTATAAAAAAGTAACTAACACAATTAGTTACTTTTTAGGGAGTAACATAATACTTTTAAAAGTAAATTTTAACATGCACATCAGTACACTGATAACTCCCAAAAATCAGCTTATTGAAGTAATCCATTGTCCCGGTTTACGCCCTGACACCATTGAATGAGAACTGACCTCAGCTGGATGATGACATCACTGTTTTCTGCAGAGCTGCTTCATAGCTGAATTGAACTCATTCCATAATTGAATAATCAATTATGAGTTATTCCATAATTGATTAACTTTACAGTTGTTGAACAGAACTGGATCAACACGGACTTCTAATTCTATTTTCACAGAATCTTTATTTTTCTGTTTATAAATCTGCTTTCAATCTGTCTTATGAAACTATACTTGACTTGAGTTGACACAGATGGATTAGTTTTCAACAAAAACTTGTGTTCCACAGAAGAAAGAGAGACATTTGGGATTTGGGATGCATGAGAGTTGGTAAATGATGGGAGAATTTTCATTTTTGGGTGGAGTATCCGTGTCAGTGATAACTCCACTGTAAGTTAAAAAGATTAAGGATTCAAGCCATATCTAGAGAGATCAAAATATCATACAGTCTTTGTGGTGGCCTCTTTTGACATGGGCAATTAAGCAACAACCAAGTACTCATCTAGGACCACCTAGGAACCATCCCGTAAGCAGAGATGGGAAGTAACAATGTAAAAATAATTTACTGTAAGTTACTGTAGACCTAATTAAGTTCATTTTAAAACCAAATACCATGGTTATCATAGTTGAACCATTGTAACCACGAATGGTTTTGCTACATTAACCATAGTTTAACCATGGAATTTGCAGTAAAACTGTGGTTATACAAATGGTAATTAATCCACCAAAAAACCTGGTTACTATACTTCTACTATAATCAAACCATGGTTAATTTTCTTAAGGGAAAAATGATTCATGTCATGATAATGCAAAGTTCAGTAGGATTTTTTCTATACAGATATTGTCATCATGTAGTTATTTTTGTAATAATTTTGACATTTAGGAAATGTAGAAAATATGCTGATGAAAAAGTGACAGGTACAAGAAAATTTGTGTAAAAAGTAAACACACACAAGTCCGAGAGACCGAGAGATATCAGGGAAATTGAAAGTAAAGGTGCTGTTCAAGAGAGAACCTTTAATTATTTTTCACAGCCCCGCAGCCCAAGGATTTAAACCTTTTTTGTGTGTTGGCCAAACAAAGAATAGGGTTGTCCTTGTTTCAGAATTGTTGTGGGTGTATGGGATGCTCTGGATGCGTGCGATTTCCTGGCCTGAAATGTTGTCCCTGTTCTACATTGTGGTTGTTCAGCCTGGATCCATTCATTAGCTAATAGAAGTTTTACGTTTCTGAAGATCTTTTGTATTAATGTATTAATATGATGTGATGTCCAGTTACCAGCGTGACATTAAAAAAGCTACTTCTTCACTTTAACTTGAGTAAAAACATTTAGTGCATACTTGAACTTTTACCAGAGTGTTTTTTTAAACATGAGTATCTGTACTTCTACTTGAGCGAAGGATGTGTGCACTTTTGCCATCTATTCCCATAAGCCACCCAGGCAATACCGTACAATAACATTGTGGTTGTGACTTTCGTAAGAGCAACAACCACTCATATTTTCCTAAAAAAATATACGGTTATTATTTTTTCATGTTTTCACATGTTTTGTCCCAGCAAATGCATTTCCTCTAAAAACACAGGATTGTTTTGGTCATACTTAGAGATGCTGGCTCTAATTTTACCTCATGGTCTTGATGTAACCCAGCACTGCACCTCTAACCTGGCCTTTCTCCTCTGCCGTCCTTCCGTTTGCAGGATTATTGATCAGGCTCAGGCTGTGGGCGGCAGGAGATTTAATGATGTTCCCCTTTGTTTGAAGGAGGAGGAGGCCATTTCTTCTTTTGACCACTGAAAAGGCCGCCAAACCTTTAAAAGAGGGGATGTCTCATGGCTGTGTGACTGGCCCTGCTAATTACCCCTCTGTGTGTGTGTGTGTGTGTGTGTTGTGTGTGTGTGTGTGTGTGTGTGCGTGTGTGTGTGCAGTAAATGAATGCCGATTGCACTCTTCCCTCACAGCTACTCAGCAAGTGCATTCAATGTCCTTGACCTTGTGTATGTTTGTGCGTGTGTAGTTTCTCTGAAGTCTTGATGTTTATTCTTGCCCTCTCCTTCTGCCTCAAGTCATGCATCAACCTAGATGCACACACATGCAAAGGTGCATGCAATAACATATGCACAAACCTAATTGTAAAAATAAAATAAAATAATAATAATACACTTTTCGGAAATGCAGAATTGCTCTAAGCTCATCACTGAGAGCTCCAGAGCTTGTGGCGATTGTCGTGGTCAGCGTTAGAAACCAATTTCAGCTGCCTTTGTGTGAATGACCCCTGAGGTCAAAGGTCAGTGACTCTGCAGGCAATCCCCAATTGCTAAAAGGCCATCTACAAAGCCCCTAAAACACACACAGCACAGAGCAGCAGAAAAAGCCCTCTTTGAAGATGAGAACATGAGTTCATGTTCTTGCAGAGCTTGCGTGAAGTTTAGGTTAGTTTAAGCCAATGTTTTGATCCTGATTGGTTTGATTCTGCACCAATTGTCCTTTTGTCATGTGTTTTATTTTGGGAAAATCCTTAATAAAGAATAAATCTGTTTCATATATATATATATATATATATATATATATATATATATATATATATATATATATATATGTAAATTGTTGCCACGATTTACTAATTTGTTCACTTGTTTTAGTTAATCGTGGCCATGTTGAACTATTCAGATCCCTCATTTTGATTTAAAACTTAAAAACAAGGGAACAAATTAGTAAAATGTGCTGACATATTAATATGTCATGGGAATGAATTGTAGTTAAAGGGTTAGTGAAACCAAAAATTATGAACAACAAAACAACAAAAATTAATATTTATGGGATTTTCTGTGCCTTTATTTGGAGAGAACAGTAGAGAGCACACAGGAAATCATTGGGCAGAGAGAAGGGAAAGATTCAGCAAAGGACCTCGAGACGGGAATCGAACTCAGGTCGCCGCAAAAGCATTGGTGCCATTTGCTGGCGCACTAACCACTAGGCTATCGGCGCCAACCGAATTAAAATATTTGAAATCCGAGGTAGGTCAGAGGATGCAGAAATAAGTGGTGATATATTAGCCAATACAGTGATCATTCCAGAAGAAATGCGTGAGAACTTTATTATATCTGGTCTATCAGTCTCATCTCATTGAGATTTTATTATGTTTTACGCAAGCACAGTTAGATTATTTAAGTTTTAGTGTAGATGAAAAACTTTTGGAATACGCTAGTATGGATATAGAACATATTAGTATCCTAAAGGCTTGTAAACTCCAAGGACAATAACTATAACAATACAAATAGAGTTTTAAAAATATTTCTAAATGTTAAACAATCACAGAGTCCACACCACAACCATGACAATAACGGCTCAGTGAAATAATGTAGTTGGAATCACTTTCACAAAGTTTTTTTTTTTTTTTTTCAGCTGATGAACAATATTGACAGCCAATCAGAATCCATCCACTTCAAGGAGGTCGAGCATTTAAATTGCCAGACATCAAAACTTATATATTTGCAATATATTAACAATATAGTTATCGTTACAGTTATATTTATAGTTTTTGTTCTTGGTGTGAACAGGCCTTAAGAGTGAGTAAATTATAAATATTTTTTTTTTTCATTTTTAGGTATGTATTCCTTTAAAAATGAGCCCGTGTGTGAGGGTCAAAGGAATGTCTTCTGCTGGTCAATAGTGTGATGGATGGCTGATGAGTTGAATTGCCTCACACACGCACATGCTCCTCCCAGTCAGACAAGGACACACACCTCACACTCAACACACTGCTGTCAGTCTGAGGCAGGAAATAAACAGCACAGAGCTTCAGTATTCAAACAGAGATTTCCTTTATGCAGATGAATGAGGTGGAGTAGATTACCGACACTAAGACACAGCATGGGCGTACGAGAGGGTGGCGGCACTCATGAGTCTGTTGTTTAAACCACAGTCGAAAAGCTAACCTGTTCAAAGAACATATCTTATGTGTGCGAAGGGATATTTTCTCTCTCTCCTTTTTTTTTTTTTTTAAATGAGAACTGATACAGGTGCTTGTTGAGCAAACAGCAGCATGTCAAGGGGATGCTGGCTTTGGGGTCCTGGGACTTTCGTCCAGTGTATGGCCTGATTGAAAATCATTCTGATGTGGCAGCTGGAAAGGTTATCTGTGAAATGGGTTCAGCGCAGGTCCCTATAGCTCCCTGTACAAGGCCAGGTTGTGCGAGTGTGTGTGTGTGTGTGTGTGTGTGCTGCTTAAAATGTGTGAACGAAACTCACTATTAATAGTAAAGGAGAGAAAGTGCAAGCATGAAATAAACAAGATGCAAGCTCACAGCACACTACATTTGCCTTAGGGTGTGAGTGAGTGTGTGAGGGTGGGCTGTGTGTGTATGTTTACTTGCATCAGTTGTGCATCCATTCAATGGACTGCCTGTTGTGGATGCAGTGTAGGGTTGTATGCAAGTTTGTTTGTGCAGCGTGTATTAGTCTGTAAATTATAGTTTATGTGAATAAACAGACAAAAAGATTTAATGGAACTTTTTTTTGTGGTATGCTTACAGTTGAGGTTTAAATGTGGGTTAAGGGGTAGTGTTAGGATCAACAGGGAAGTACAATGTAAGCGCACATAATAAGTGGATTGTATCAAATTATTTATTTAAATGTTCGTGCTTAAAGATACTTAATATAAAGTGAGTTCAACTGACCCATTTAGGTTTGATAATTTCACTCTATTTATTCATTCGTTCAATACCCCTATTGTTTTTCATGCAGGCAAAAACAATTATAAACGTTTTTATCTTTCACAAACAAATACTGTAAAATTGCTACTGTAAAAAACACCTTAAATTGTTTACTGTAATTTATCTTGCCATATACGATAAAAAAACTAAATTGTTTAACCTCACATGTATTTGTAAGGTAAAATATTTTTTTAAAAAAAAGCAAAAAATAAAATAATAAATAGCCAGTTCATGTTTTTTGCAGGGAAAATCTATAAATTACCATACCATTTACATAAAAAAGAAGAAGAAAAAAAAACAGTAAAAGGACATTCCCAGAAGTCCCTTTATTACATCACATATGATTAATATATATATATATATATATATATATATATATATATATATATATATATATATATATATATATATAGTTTCTTCAGAAATGTACATTAGTGTGGTTTGTGTTATATTCCGTTTAGTTAATGAGTAACACTTCATTAGGTCATTCGTTCAATAGTTATCCATATTAGTTAACATGAACTAATAATGAACAGTACTTCAACAGCATTTATTAATCTTTGCTAATGTTAATTTCAACATTTACTAATAGATTATTAAAATCTTGTTAACATTAATGCATTGTGAACTAAAATGAACAAATAATGAACAACAGCATTTTCATTAAGTAACTTTTATGAAGATCAGTAAATACAGTAACATATGTATTTCTCATGGTTAGTTCATGTTACTGAATGTTTAACTATAATGAACTTATTGTAAATTGTTACCAGTTAATGTTTATTGTTACTTTAGTGTTGAGTGTTACCACCTATACGACTATTGACCATGTTTTATGAACAGGCCACTTCCAATGAGCTCTGATTCATCATGTTGCTTTCTGTTGTGCCTCCTGTATTATTTATGGTGGTACATTTTAAGGTAAAAAGGCAGATTTTGGTAATTAAAATATATAAGTATACATCAAGTAAACATATAGGCATCCTGTAAAAACCGGCAACATTCTCATTGTTATTTATTTTATTTTCAGTTTCTGTTATTATATTTATTTAAATATTGTACTCCAAGATATTTAAGATTTGAAAAATTCTCATTAACTTGATATTGATAGAATGTTCTGCATTTAAAATGTGGTGACAGCGTTGTATTATTTTGCCTGCTGAATTGCAATTGTTCCTTTTTCATTTCATCTGAATTGTGATTGGTCTTGTCTTTCTTGAAAATATTTAACCAGCTATTGCACTTATAGTAATAAAAATATAATTATTAGTGACTATGGCACTGTGCACACTCATGTGGTTCCTTCAGCCAATAAGCAGTGACATGATGCTATTTTCCTGAAACCTCAAAGTAATTAGTCAATTACAGCTCGGTCATGCTCTAACTGAGTAACTGTCATTAAGATGAAAGGAAATGTTAACCAGATAGCTCTCTCCAGGTATTATTCATTTTTTGGTCATGCCAACAGCAAAGCAGATCTGCTGCAGAATTTTATTTACATATAACCAAACCTTTTATTGCCTTAAAAGCACTGCTGTTTCCTTCTGGTGGTGCGATTCTAGTTTGCTTATACTATAGTTGCTTGTGCATTTGAGTGCACTGCTCTAACTGTATGTATTTACCAGCATAAGTGAATCATCCATGCACTGGTGTCTTTAGGCATGGATAGGTTTATTTGTGTTTAATTTTTAGGTCTGTTATCTCCTGCATGCAGCATCCCCTGATTGGCCCGTGGTTGTGAGGTCCTGATCCTGCCTTTGAATAGCATTGACCTCTCACGACCTCCTGCCGGACCTCATCTCTGCCTCTCTGCTCCTGTCCTATTTCTATATGTGTGTTTGCAGGAAAAGAAAAAGAGAGGGGGATTGTGTTGTCCAGCTGAGAGAGGTTTAATAGAGGGGGTCACCGGGCGGGTGGGTCACTCATAAAGCCACCGGTCCAGCAGGGCTGAACAATGCATAACCCATACGACCTCTGACCTGGCACATGTGCTCCATTTCTGCAGCTGTAGAACAAAAGGTGTTTTTTGACATTAAAAAGATCAAATCCATGATCCGACATAACCTTTATGAGTAAAGCTTTACTGTAATCAAATGACTATATGATGTAAGGTGCATTCTCATCGTCAGTGTATGTTGTGTGTTCCCATTACTGCTTATATAATTAACAGGACAATGTATTTAGTCAGAATATCAGTTCACTGTGTAAAAACTTAATTTGAAATTTAAGCGCATGTCCCCATTTATCACCATTACAATATAACGGGTTACATAGACAACAAACAAACAAAATCAAATCAAAATCAAAGTGTCCAATTTATAGGGTTGCCATTTCTTCCTTTATGTTTACATTTATATTGGCTTCATCAAGCTCAATTTAAACTCTGTTATGGGAAATCACCTCATTTCTTGAAGAATCTGAATCTCTCTAAGCTTCTCCTTACAGCCAGCCTAGTCTGCTCTTATGGTCAGATGGCCCAGTCTGTTGTGATTGGTCTATCGCTAACAGAGCATGTCGATTATCTATTACTATATCTGAATATAGCGCTATATATATATATATATATATATATATATATATATATATATATATATATATATATATATATATATCCTCAGCGCTTGTGATACGAACTATGGCATTCGCTGTATGAAACAGTGTCTTATCAACATGTCAACAACATGAACCAAACTCTTCCCGGCGGATATTCCAGAAAGCCGGTTATGTGACATACCCAGGTATGTTTAAGAGTAAGTAAGCTGATAACCTCAACTTTTGGTTCCCAAAATGGAGGTAACTTTCAGGTTTGTAATTAGCCATAGCAACTTACTCTCTCTCTCAGGTTATGTTCCATGCTTAGTTTGCTTAAGCGGTATTCAGATGCGTGTTCTTTAATTAATATAGTTAATGTAACTAAATTTGTTATATAGTTACAGTTAATACATATAATATTATATTAGACAATACATACCGACACACACACACACATATATATATATATATATATGTATAAGCAGTATTATAATGTTTAAATGTTTATTCATTTTTTATATATGTATGGATTTGCTTTTTTCCTTTTTATAACTGGATGTTTTCTATACTACCATTTCTATAATAAAATACATATGTGATATCTTATTAAATATTTAGCATAAAACAAACAATATAATTCTTATTCTCAGTGAATAAAGATTACTTATTCAATAAAAAGATTGAAAAAATGATTACACAACCACAAAATAGGTGGCGATGTGCACTAATAGATTATGTAAATCGCCATTAAACAAATGAAGAAGGAAGTGGAATGGAGTGCTTTTTTTTAGCGTCTGTTTCCATGGCGAATCATTGATTCATCACTCGGTTGAGAATGTCACTCCCAGACGCGTTTTTGGAACCAGCATACCTCGAGTAAGCACGGTTTAGGTTAATCAACTGAGAGTTCAGGGTTTATGTGACGGTAAGTTAAACCTGCTTTCTGGAATACCACCCTGGAATTGCCGACACCTTGTTTCAACTGGTCACAATTGATTATTTATTTTTGGAGACAATAACTTTATTTGTTGTGCATTTTGATCTTTAAAACTTTGCAGATGTTACATTCAAAAACAACTATATTACCAACTGCATGAAAGTTAATAATCGAAAAAGCATAATAGGTGCGCTTTAACTCATCAATTCAAGTATATGATATGAATTACATTCTTACTGTGACAGGGTTAAATAGTTTAGCACTTTTTAGGATTATTAGCAATAAATGTAGTACGAAAAAGGGACGGCCTACTGCTATAATGCTCTCAAAACATAATACACAGGACAAACATTTTTGGGGATGTGCGCAATTCCTTTTTTTTTTTAGTAAGAATAAATAAAGCCATAATCATATTCAAGAAACGCAAATAATATTATTAGGAAATAAACCATTGAAAATCTTATATTTGATGCTTCATTTAAAATTCAGTACCAAACATTACAATGCAGTAAATGTAATCAGTAATTAGTAGTCTGATTACTGATTGCTATTTTGGATCAATTTCACAATGATACATGATCCTCAAGAGGACTGAAACTCCATAATCGAATTAGTTTTAAAAATGCTTATTAAATGAGTATGATCCATTATGTTTTAATTATTAATCATGATGTCAACCATCTCTAATGATGAAATATACAGCACAGTCCAAAAGAACTAATTTTAATTCAATTACTTTATTACAAATATCAATCATAACAAGTAAAAAATGTACATATAAATAAAATGTACATAAATATCAGAATGTCACATAGTATTTAGCGTTTCTCCCAGCATGCACTTCAACTGACCAGAGAGAGAGAACTAATAAATGCAACTGATCACTGTTCTTTAGTTTTGTGTTCAGATGGAAGAAGCAGCACACCTGCAGAAGAGGGGAGATTATTTCATGTCCAGGAAATAATTTAAACATGTGTTAATTAAACATAAAGTGACAGCCAAAATCCCACAATGAACAAAACAATGAAAAAATAAATAAATAAAAGAACACTCAAACAAATGCAAAATCCATTACTGTCTATTGTAGCACCTTATGATTTACGTTTACATTTATAAACATAGCAGATGCTTTTATCCAAAGCAAGAATAGAGGAATTCAGGGTATATCAGAGCCAACAATATATCATGAATGCCCCAACAGCATCTTATGTGCTTAAATGGAAGTACAAAGGAATTAACATGATCAATGTCATAAACCTTTCAGACCATAATTTTTTCCACGAAGCAATTTTTTTATTTGTTTGATATTTGCCCTTTGCTATCACAAATGTTTTTTAATTAATTTTAACCATACTTATGAACTAGAGTATACATACATATACAGTATGTGAACTAGTCTTGCAGAATTAAAAAAAAATTGCAGTGTGCAAATGTGTATGTGTGTATGTCTGTGGGTGTTGTTACATGCTGGTAGATTTGATAAATTTATGATTGTGTGCATTGTAGCATCAAGGCACCTGTGTGTGTGTGTGTGTGTGTGTGTGTGTGTGTGTGGTGGATTCCTTCTTATCATCATAAATAACTTCAACGTCTCTGTCTAAATCCAATGAAAAACCAAATTATAGTTTATAGTTTCTTTGAAGACAAAAAAAATCATATTTATCTTAATTATTAATAAACATATTAATGTTAATAAAACATAAACATTAGAATTTCTCTGTATTTTATATTTTGTAACACGTGTGCGTAGGCAGGCAGGCAGATAAGACAAAGAGGGATAAAGTTCTAATACAAGGTTTAATATAATTCAAACTGGTAGAGGTACACATGACTGAAACAAGACCGGACACTGAACTGAACACAAACAGGAACTGATATACACAAGAGTTGATTAACTAAGGATGCACAGCTGTGATGTGACTGATTAGTGGCTGGAACTAGAACAAAGGAGCACATGTGACAAATGGAAATCAAAACAAACAGAACATGATGGTGACTGTTTGACAGTACATGCCCCTCTGGTGAGGCACTTCTTCACCATAACAGAACATCCGAGGGAGACCCGGAGGGGGTTCTGGAGGTGGACGAGGTGATGGTGTCGGAGGAGTGACGAAGGGAGGACGACGATCCCCTGGCAGCGCTAGTGGATGACGGCTGATGGAGCAGACCCAGAGCCTGGCAGTGACGACAGTCCATGGTGGAGATGAGGGAGGGAGGTACCAAGGTGTAGACAGGATTGACAACAACTGGGGGGCGACCAACAGAGGCGGAGCCGATGGATCCCAGGGTGCAGATGGAGCAGAGTGACATCGCTGGCATCGGAGGCCTAGGCGACATCATGGAGGAGCATTAAAGAAGTTATTTTGAAGAATGTCAGTAATCATAGAGTTGATGGGTCCATGACTTTTGACTTCCATAGTATTTTCCCCCATACTATGAAGGTCAGTGGGCCCGTCAATATTTTGGTTACTTCAAAATATCTTCTTTTGTGTTCAGCAGAAGAAAGAAAAGAAGAAAGAAAGAAATTCATACAGGTTTGGAACAAATGACGGCAGACAGAATTTTCATTTTTGGGTGAACGTTGCTTTTAAGTGTTAAACTAGTTTTGGTAAAAAGTAGGACTTGTCTAAGAGTCTGAGACTTCTATAAAGTCCAGTACACACTACCTTTTATTGTGAGCAGCTGTATTTTAAAGGGTATCCCGAGTCACCCAGCAGATGACATAAAGGGCAAACATAATTTGGTCACACTGAGAAAGAACCTGAGCATTATGCTTTGACCCTGGCCATTTTGGCACAGGATCCAGAATCTTGTAAATGGTATCAAACACAACTTGAACACTTATGCTGTGGAATCATTTTCTATTAATATGTGTCCCTCATTTACAGATGAAGCAATGATCCAAACATCACTGCCATCGATGGCTCCAACAACTCTGGGGAAGCCTGCAAACCTCAAAAAAGCCGCTTTTAAAACTTTGAAGGTTGGGACGTCAGTGAACTGCCTTACTATATCTGGTGTGGCTAGTGCTGTAACCCTGTTAACTGTGGACGGTGATGGGCCCAAGTCATCACTGGTGCATTGCTGTATTTTTCTAGTCGCCAAAAACGCAGAGTCATTATTGCTTTCATTTCTGCAGTTAAAGCACTGAGGAGTAAGTGGGAGAAGTTATTGAATTTCTGATTAGGTCAGTAACTAAAATAATGCCTTGACGATCAAGGCTGTATCGTTTTATCAACTCTCTGTCATCATATAATTCCAACACATTCTTTCGCTGTTGTAGAATGCCCAGTCTCATCCTCTCTGCTGCCATCTTGTTACTCCTAACTAGGTTAGGATACCTCCACAGCACTCTTAAACAATTTAAGAGCTGAGACGTAGTCTTAACACTTAGGAACCTTTATAAATCACAGTTTTTTGAGTGTGGTCATGACTGGTTGATTAAGTACCAGTAAGTAACCAGACAATACTCATATTTTAAAATAAATAAATATTGGTTTAAACCAAACATCATGTGACGTCCAATGGTCGCAGGGTCTGAAGGGGATATGTTTGCATAAATTTGAAACCGTGCATAATCAAATTACTTTTGTTTTCTTTAATCATCAAAATCACGAAGGAAAAATCTATTTAAATTACACAAGAAAAATAAACTGCAGTCTTTAAACATTTTCTTTAGAATACATGAAACCAAATGAAAAATAACTTACAAAACTATGGTGCAAATTACAAGGACAGGCTGCCTCATTTAAGATGAGCTTCTGTAGATGATGATGGTCAGTCCTCAGGGGCTGATTGGGACAGTTCAGAATTGATCTGTGTGTGAAAGAGAGCACTGTCACACAACTGCAGACCTGTGACCTACAGACGTGACTATGAGAGTGCACAGCTGAAGGGAGAGATTGTTCTAAAGATGCGTGCTGCATATGGTGAGTAACTGTCCCTGTGCATATGTGCTAGTGTGTTGATGGTGCTTCTATTTCTCTCTCTCTCTCTCTCTCTCTCTCTCTCTCTCTCTCTCTCTCTCTCTCTCTCTCTCTCTCTCTCTCTCTCTCTCTCTCTCTCTCTCTCTCTCTCTCTGTGTGACCGCAGTGTTGATTTGTGCTTTGAACCTGCAAATCCACCTACAGGGAAGGTGAGGTGAGAGAAATGGCAGGTTTTAGGACACTGAATCACCTTGACAGTTGCATGCACTCTGCTAAGAACTGCACGCACACATACAGAACACTTCAGCCTTGCATCACAGAATCCTGCATTCTCTGCCAATGCTTCTTTCCATTTATTGAAACTGAAGTAGTAGGTTATTAATATAAAATGAAGAATTAAAAATATTTATACGTGATAAAGATAGTGGAACACTCTAATTATGAATAAATATTAAATTCAGTAAAATAATGATAATAATTTGCAATGGACCAGAAAAGTATTTGGACACTTAAAAATACCTGAACGACATCGCTTTTTATGAGAAAATATCAAATAAAGTTCTATTAAAAAACATGAGAACTTCAAATTTTATAAGCCAGTTATTAGGTTAGAAATTATATGAATATAGTGAAAGATGTAATCCTATAACTCATTGTTTCCCAACCTTTTAAGTAATAAATCCCACGGCGCAACACTTATAAAAATATAACAAAATGCACTTGCATTATGTTAAATAGCATATTAAAACTACAAATTATATTAAAAGTAGTACTCACATTCAATGTGAAACTTTATTCAGGTAGGAACACAATAGGGTCATAGTATGATGTTTGTTGTTGGTGATGATAAAACAACAAATTTACATATTGTCGCTGTCGGGCAGAAACCGTGTATTTAAATAAACACTTGTCGTCGAAGTTGGTATTGTGGCTTTATATAGCTATGGTCATACACTTGAATGTGTCATTATAATATTAACTTTTTATAAAAAATCAAGCTCAAATTAATTTATGAGGTTTTTGACAGATATGTTTTGCGCATCTGAGGCAGTAAGGGCATCGCATTGCGTGTTCAAAGTTTATTGTAGCTATATGGGCATTCAGTTTTCTTATTGTTGAAATCAAATAAACAAAATTTACAAAACATAAGTAGCTGTACAGGATACTGAAAACAGTACAATTGAGCTCAAAAGTTTACATTCCCCTTGTAGAATATGCAAAAATGTTCATAATTTTAACAAAATGAGACGGATCATGAAAATTGCATTTTATTTTTCATTTAGTTATAAACTATTTCACATACCAGATGTTTACATTAAGTCCACAAGACAAAAAAAAAAAAAATAGCCAAAGTCAAGTGAACCATTGAAATTTCGAAACACTTATGGCGTAACGAAGCCTCGTTTACTGAAATCACGTGACTAGTATACGTGATACGTACTCTGAACCGCTGATTCGAAACAAAAGATTCGCAAAGCTTCGAATCTTCATGAAGCAGTGTTTTGAAATCGCCCATCACTAGATATTGTTGAATAAAATCGCTATTTTTTTTTTTTTTTTTTGGCACACAAAAAATATTCTTGTCGCTTCATAACATTACATCATTGTACTCACATGAATTTTGTAAAAAATAGGTCTTTAGTACCTTTCTGGGCGAAAATGAACGAAGGTCTTACGGGTATGAAACGTCATGAGGGTGAGAAATTAATGGTAAAATTAAAATTTTGGGGTGAACTAACCCTTTAAGGTGGGTAGACTAAACATGTAATACGCATGTGCCTGATGTCACTGTTTTCACGGCATCTTTGCAGTTTACATGAAGATGATAACTGTATCGGTTTCAAAAACTTGCACTTTGCAAAAGTTTGTGTTTTCAGGCCACCAAAACGTTGTTGTTGTGTAAATGAATGGCCAAAAACACATAAAAAAGCTGAAAACGGTGTCGAACAGCCCTTTAGTCACAACCTCTTTTAAATGCTTTTCATTGGTTAAATATTTGTAACACCACAGCATTCATTTGAAATTGACAAAATGACCAATAGCATTAAATCGACAATGGAATTTTTGTTTAGGAATTTGATAACTTTTCCCCAGATTTTACATCTAAATATTTTTTGCCATATACTGCAAGAATACAAAAACCCCTACACATCAGTACTCTATAATCAAACATTGATACTGTGGTGTCCTGAACAGTAATTTTATGTGCAGTCCATCACTGCAGGTTGTACAGGCTGTTATTCATGCTGCATCCCGCTGATTTCTCCTCTGAGATGTAAGTCAATCTGTCTCTCTCTAACCACCTTTAAAATGCTCTGACGGTTTCCAGCACTGCAGCTGCATTTATTTGTGACAGGGTCAAAAAACAGCTTTAGCTGAGTTCAAATGGAGGCACAATGAGGACCAAGTAAAAGCATCTATCCAGGAACGATTACAGATATTATTGACTGAAATAAATCCCAAATCACAACTGATGTGGTTGGAACTGCCCCCACAGGACCCTTCTGAAATGGCTGCCACAATTAACCATCACAAATGCACCTGTTTAACTGAAGAAGGCTAGTTACCCATAATGCATCACCCATAATCCTCTGTCTAATGACATTCTCTCTGAGGAGCTTTCATGAAGACCATAATGGAGATATAACCAACACGGCTCTTGGGAAAACAGCCACCATTATCGGTCCAGGTAGACTAGAAAACTTGTATCTCAACATTTACTGATTTTATCATTTGTAATTTTGTCACTATTTTAAGATGTTGTCACATGAGAACGACTAAATGAACCATGGGTATGTCCAGTGCCCTTGACTGCCTGTGTGATGGATGGGCCTGTCAGCCAGTGACAGTGGCTAGATAATTTCCTGAGATGTTTTTGGAGGGCTATTTTGCAGTGACACAGGGGCAATGGGGCATGTTATTGGGCAAAGGCGAGGGGTGGGACTGTCATGCTCCCCTTTCACACAAGCCCGTGAAAACACAAACCTCTCTGGGCGCAACGTTAGCCAGCCGTCATGGGGAGACCATGATAGGGTCTCTGGATGATTTCTTAAAGCTCCAGCTATAAATATTGTATTTCTGAGCTCCTAGTGTTGTCCTGCTTATGACATTCATTATGATGGTTCAGCTGGATCTCTGGGTTTGATAGATGCGTCGGCCGTGTTTTAAAGGTCTTTCTTCTGTCTAGGGAAAACTAAAGCAATATTTTCACTGTCAGACTTTGAAAGAAAAGTAGAGTTTTACATTTTCAGAAGAAGGTGTTGCTTGCCCATGCACAAACTGCTAACAAAATGTTGGAGTCATCCCCCCAACTTTCCCACTATCTGCAAATAAGATGTGCTATAAGTGGTTGCTAGGGCATTGGTTTGGTGTTCTGAGTGGTCTCTGTGGGGTGTTGCTCTGTGGTTGCTGTAGGGTATTTCTAGGGTATTCTGGGTGGTTACTAGGATGGTGCTCAGTGGTACTATTGCGTAATGTCTAAATACATAATCTCTACAATGTTGCATTCTCTTTTAAGAGAGAGCAGTTCTCAGCGCTGCCAAATTGGTGCATTTAATCAGAAAAATAAAGGCTTGTTTAAGATTTATTGGTAGCACTTTACCTAAAGCCTCTATATAAAATGCATTAAAAAAAGGTACTCATAATGTATGTTATATTGCATTACATCTCTTCATAAATAATTGTAAGTAAAGTTAAAATGCAATATAATATTTGCAGATTCCTTGTTACATCTAAAATTGGTTGTTTGTCATGTGTTTTAATGCATTATACTTTACTAAGGTGTGTTCAATGAATATATATATATATATATGTAATTTATTATAGCTGTGGTTATTCATAAGACCTACAATGCATCATAATGCTAAACTAATGCATTAAAAAATACTTTTATAATACATTATATACAAGTAAAGTGTTACTGATTTATTTAATCTATGGAGTTTTTACTGTACTTTACTCCTTCAGCTAAACACACCAGTCAGCAATGGCCGTTTTTCATGATGAAAACACCCTTTGCCTCGCAAAATAGCTGATTTTATTTGTAATTTTACTGAATCCAATGTCTTTTGGATTTTAAAATATGTTCTCAGAATCCCGTGTTTGTTAATTGGCAGATTATAAGGAGCTAGCCATAACATCTTCCGGTCATCACAAACAAACATTTAAGCATACCTTGGGTCTTTATTGACCTGGGACGTCATTTGCTACCCTCTCCCTCATTATTTTTTTTAAAGTTAGACATCATCCTACTTAGCATTTCTCAATCTATTCTTGTTATATTCTAAACAATGTAACAACAATATATATAATAAAATGTCTATTTTCCAATTATTATTATTATTTATTTATTTTTTTGGAAAAAGTGTTTTAGGGTCACTAGCGACCCTAAGTAATGTATGTTTTTTTTTTTTTTCTGCTTAACAAAAAATGAGTCTCTGATGTGAAGTGCAGTTCAGCTTTATTCCCCAAAGTGATAATGTCTGATACATGATGATGATGATGTGATATTTCATTCATAATTATCACAGCTATAAAATAAAAAAATACACTAGTATCACCAACAAAATTTGAAATGGCTCAGTGATTTACTGCAGAGCAATTACTGTACATAATCAAATTTTAGTGTCACTGTCACTTGATGTTGCTGGTGAAACAAAATAGTGATTTTGAAGACATTGAAAATGAGTTTTGAGAATATGCCTGAGATCACGAATATGAGTTTGATGCCAAATGTAAAAAAATGGGAAAATGAGCTTTGATAAGGGCAGTGATGGTAGTGAGAAGCATCTGCTCGAATTGAACCTTTTCAAGTTCCAGCAGGAGAATAGCAAGAGTAGAATTTCATATTATTGTTGCAGTTAAAGATCTATGTTAGATATAGATCTGAGTTGCTAAAGACCCGAATATGTAATAATGATTGATGAAACATTCATGTGTTTATATAATGAGAAACATCAGGAGACCTGTTGCTGTTGTGGAATCATTCCAATTGCCCTGCATGTTTGAGCTGGGCAGCATGATGAGGGATCGATTAGTGAAGGTGACAGCATGGTCTCATGGTCAGACAGGGACATGGGGCTCTGGGATGAGGGTAGTGTTGCTGGCCTCTAGAGATCCAGAAAAAAAAAAAAAAAAACTGTGGACATCTGCAATCTCACTTAAGACATGTTGAGAGCACTCCATATACCACTGCAACCTTAACCAGTCAGCCCACACCTGGGAGAACAAGAGAGACACAAAAAAGATAGATTCAGAAAGATCTGAACATGCAAGACCGCTGAGGTAAACATCAATGGGAAGTGTTTCAAGTCAAATCATCAATGGTTTATTTGGAAAAAATAAAAAATAAATAAAACTTAACTCCTGGTGGACCAAAAAGTGAAATGTTTTTACACTCACAATGTCCCAGGACTCCTACAGCATACTAATCAATTATGAACTTTTATGATGCATCATTAAATCTGAAATTCGTTCATGATTTACTTTAATGCAGTTCAATAATTGTGCTATTGCTCATAACTGAATATAGGTTAAGAATCCAGAAATAATCTAGTCATTTTTTTTTTAAATTTACCATGAGTAAGGAACCTCAAATAATTTGCTTCATTCCTCAAAAGGCAACAACAGTTTTAAATCAGTCTCATTACCTGTGTCCTCATAAACCAATTGGCTTAAAAAACATATTAAACTGTCAAACGTTTTCTGTAATAGGCTGGTTTAGTGTAAGAGGATAGAACATACAGTTTGTACAGTATAAAAACCATTACACCAATGGAAAGTCCCCATAAACCACATATACAAGTGTGTGTGTGTGTGTGTGTGTGTGTGTGTGTGTGTGTGTGTGTGTGTGTGCACGTGGTAAAAAAAAAGAGTTTTAAATCTGTCTCATGTCAAGGTCATGTCTTTTATTGGATGAGTTTGTGTGAGAGAGCTGTCCAGCGTCGTGGTGTAGTGTACTCGTGGCCTTCAGTGAGTCCTCTGATCTGAGAGTAAATTACCGTTCAGTTTTTATGTGTTTCACCTTGGCTCAGGAAGAACAGCTTTTGACTTCACACTTGAAAGAAGACTTTCAAAAGCACTTCAGGTGCTTTATAATTTTGCCTTTCTGGATTGCAAGATTTGTACAGTTCAATAAGTTCAATGTGTGAACTCTATTCAGAGTGACGAGCTTTGAATTTACTTATTTATATTGTACGTGTAATGTAAAATTCCTGAATATACTATCTCGGACCTGTATTGTGCTTAAAAAAAAAAAAAAAAAAATCTAAGCATTGTTCCAATCCTAGAGACCTGCTGATCTCGACAGCATTTTAAACAGGCTCCCAGCACAAAGGCTGTTCTGCAAGGTAGCCTACAAAATTATTCTGACGTCTGACTAAGATACAGTATGTAGTTCTGGTCAAATTCCAAGGCTTGTATCCTTTGCAATATCAGAATGTTGACTGTATTGATGTAAAAAAATAAAATATTTTATACAATACTGAAACATATCAATATGAATATAATAAATATTCATAATATAATATATACATATATAATAAACCTGTAACGCTTGCCGTATAGATGAATGGAAGAAGCAGACGGAGAGATATTCAGACTTAGAAACAATAACAGTTTTAATTCCACAGAGAATGATCAGGTACACATACACTAACATAAACGAGAACCGACCAGGAGTGAGGGAAACACAGGGACTAAATGCAGTAACAGATGACTGGGGACAGGTGCAGGGAATGACTAATAACACAAACAGCTGATGACAATAGTGACAGACGAGTGGCGGGAGCAAAACCAAAACAAGGAACACATGGAAAACTAGACAGGACTATATGTGACATTACGCCCCCCTCCAAAAAGACACGTCCTCGCGCCGTAACAGAGTCCATGGCGAACAGAAAGAAGGCGGAGGCTTCGGGAAAGGGCGTGGTGATGGAGACAGGCAGCACACTGGGGACGATGGCCACGGACACCATGGGGGTGTCGACGGAGGGAGGAGCCAAGGTGGAGTCCAGACGACAGGGATGGGCGAAACTTTGGGGCCGACTGATGGAGATGACCCCATGGTGCGTGGTGGTGGACCTGGCAGAACTTCCCGGCCGACGGACCTGGGCGACCCCGCAGAACCGGAAGTACGGTACCGAGCTGCAGGCTCGCGGGACTGAGGTGGCGACGAGGCTCTGGCTGACAGGGGGATGCTGGAGCGACCGAGGATGACAGGGAAGTCGTCGGGAGGGAGGAGCCTGCTGACACCGTAGGGGTGACGGGTGGAGACGTAGCTGCAACCCCGGAAGTCCGTGGCGGAGGCTGGGCGTCGACCCCCGCAGGCTGACCAGGAGAGACGAGGGAGCTTAGCGGAGCTTCCGGGCAGACAGGCCGAGGAGAAGGTGAGGGAGGCATGGGCCCAGGCGATGGTGGTGAGCTAACGGGTCGCGGTGGCGACGGGGGCCTGGAGGCCTGAAGTGGAGCCGGGTATTCCACCTCAAGCCGTGCTGGTAGAGGGGAAGCCCGAGGCGCCGCCGAGGAGCCGCACGGAGTGTGCGGTGGGGGCAGAGCCAAGGAGCTTACTGATGGCAGGGGGGCCAACGGATCCAGGGGGCTGGCTGTGACCAGCGATGGTGACGGGGTCGGAAGGAGAGGCAGGGGAACAGGCAGATGTCTTCTGGATGGGACCGGAAGCGAAGATGAAGATTCGAGGGAGGGGACTTTGGTGGGGAGTGGATCCGCGGCCCACCAGTTTATTGAACTCTGGTGGACTCCTGGCACTGCGATGGACCAACCCTCCGTGCTTCAACTCCTACTTCGGGCGCACCCCGGGCTTCCAGGCTTGGGCTGAGAAGCTGCCTCCCGGGACCATCCCCATCAGGTAGCCCAGGTAGGCCCTAGCCTCTGGCCGGAGAAGGAGCTCCATCGTTGGTGAGTCCATCTTGTTTTTCTCGCGTTGAGAGGTCGGTTCTTCTGTAACGCTTGCCGTGTAGATGAATGGAAGAAGCAGACGGAGAGATATTCAGACTTAGAAACAATAACAGTTTTAATTCCACAGAGAATGATCAGGTACACATACACTAACATAAACGAGAACCGACCAGGAGTGAGGGAAACACAGGGACTAAATGCAGTAACAGATGACTGGGAACAGGTGCAGGGAATGACTAATTAACACAAACAGCTGATGACAATAGTGACAGACGAGTGGCGGGAGCAAAACCAAAACAAGGAACACATGGAAAACTAGACAGGACTATATGTGACAAAACCAATGATTGTTTCATTTTCTGTGCTGTTTTGAGTACTGTGTCTTCTAGGGCCCTATTTTAACAATCTAAATGCATCGTCTGTAGCGCATGGCGCAGATGCTCTTAGAGTGTGTCAGAATCCATTTTTGCTAGTTTAACGACGGACAAAATGTTCGGTGCATCAGGCGCATGGTCCAAAAGGGTTGTACCTAGTCTCTTAATGGGTCATGGGCGTGCAGTAAACCAATCAGGGGTGCGTTTCGCAAATATATCGTTAGTCAACTAACATTGCAAGTTCTGTGGTTTCTAACAAAGGCCAACGATTTGGTGTTTCCCAAAACCATCGTTCAAAAGAACATTCACAAACTTGTGTGGTTGGACAGCTCTCGAGCTGTGGTTAGAAGCATAGTTTCTTGTTTTTTATGGCATGTGGACTTAATAAATCATTTTATTGAACAAAATAAGCAATCTGACATTAAATACAATGAATATCTTTTATTTCGAATATATACAAATGTCATTTACATATTTTATTTTGTCAAGAGATTTTAAGCACTGTTTTTGAAGAGTGCGCTGGTTTGTACATGCTCTGGTTCATACGAACGAACCTATGATTGAATCTGGAAATAAGCAAAATAACTGCGAAAATGAGAATTGTCAATTGAATTCCTCAGAAGCCATGTCCATAATTAATAGAAAAAAACTATCATTAATTTGATTTCAAAGAGATTCATTTAAAGAAGTTATTACTCCACCACCTGCGTGACATCATTTGAGTCAACAGTCATGAATAGCTAGCTGATTTGTTCAACGATGCATTATGCTATGGTAATGAATCAGTTAACTCGTTGTATGACAAACGCTCCCCAGAGTGTCATCTCTCATTCCCTTTTAAGAGAACCCCTGGTATTAAATGATGTCTCTTACTGAAATATGAAGTAGAAAACCCATGAAAGATTTATGTTATTTAAAAAAATCCATGACATATTTGGACAATGGGGGGTTGCCATATTGTTTAGGTGTTTAGGTTCTATGTCAATGACGTCAAATGGTTGCACTCGAGGGGGAGCTACTGTCACAACCCTGTTGCTATTTTTACCACAACACAACTCAAAATATAATATTTGATGGCACATCGTGCAGCTTTTGATTGTAATTTTCAGTCCACGAGCCACAAGGGAAGCAATGTAAGTTGTTAATATGTTATAATGTTATAATAATAGTAATAACATGCACCATTGACTTTAGACCAGGTTTTTGTTAGTCAATGGCGCAGTCGTTGAAAATAGCAACACAAAATAGCAACACACCAATAATGTGCCTGAACACACCTCATTTTCAGACCAGCATGCTCATGGACGAACAGATGAGGGCGAGTGCATTTGCTATTTAAACAACAGGGGGGCTGAACGCAAAAATGATAACTACATCCGGCTGACACTAACAAAAAACACTTGCGTCACGGCCAGCATTGCATTGTGTGGGGTGTATGATAGGGCCCCTAGTGGTTCTCATGTGCTTCATGTGAGGAGTGCAACTGTACGTGGTGTGCATGTCATGTGCTTGGGTTGGCCCTAGGTAGAGAGTCTGAGATTTTTCCACATTAAACACACTCAGAAACCTCCAAAGTCCTCCGAGTACCATGTCCGAATGCTTTTTCTAAGAGGTTTTACAGTCTTCCCAGAGGATCTCAATGGTGTACGGCACCAGTCCAGTGTAGGAGAAAGAGGAGACATCACGACTGACCTTCAGGATCAGATGGGGGGATGGGGAAGGACCTGTCTCCACTCTGCAATTAATACACAGTGTTTTTAGCGCTGTAGTGTCAGCGTTGTCCCCAGGGCTAAGAGCACAGAGCAGGACTTTCATATTACGCTACATACTTCTGCTCTCTCTGAAAGGTCACGGATCTGATCTGTATTCAGAAAGCTTTAGATCTCGGAGCTGCCACTGTAAACGGCAGAAAGTGAATCTGCAGCGTAAGGTGGAGGACGAGGGGTCATTTGTGTCAAGTGTGAGGTCAACAGCATTTAAGAGTCTTAAACTGGACGTGATAGGTGGAGAGCCAAAGAAAATGAGAGAGAGAGAGAGAGAGAGAGAGAGAGAGAGAGAGCGAGAAAACATAATAGAGCTGTGACTTACTTGACTTTTTTCCATTTTTACCCTTTTAATTAGAAGAAGTGGTTCACTTCTCTCAGGCTTGAATGAAAGGCTGTGAGTGCTATAGACGGTATTTTTGAACAGAAATAAAACAAACCAACACTGAAGCCCTCTATAGAAACAGCCATGCTGTTTTTCTGAAGGTGTCAAGGTGGACTGTGAAATATTTTCACTTGATATTTCTTAATTCTAACCCATTCATCAATAAATTCTTTACCGTAAGACCAGGAATGTCCATTATCAATTAAAAAGAGTTGATTTTGATCTTATTGAGGTTTTTCATTCGAGAGTGAATAAAGGGTTCTGTTCATAATTCAAATTGATCATCCTTCAGAAATATACCAGTCGTGTCAATTGTAATAATTTCTCGCTACCTTTATGTCTTTTTGCAGCTTGAATTTTTGAATTTTCTGAACATTGACTTTGATGGGTAAAAACAGCTGACACATTCTTCAAAATTTCTTCTGTTGTGTTCTGTAGAAGAAAGAAAGCCATATGAGTTGGAATAAGTCAAGTCAAGTCAAGTCATCTTTATTTATATAGCGCTTTTTACAATGCAAATTGTGGCAAAGCAGCTTTACATTAATAAGAAAATGGTGTCATTGTGCAGCTTATTCTATATATTATTGATTCATTCCGTTGCAAATATCAGTAGTTATTAGTCTAGTTAATTTAGGTATAGCAGCACTGCAGAAAACAGTGACGTAATCGTCTGGCTCAGCTCAGTTCGCATACAACGGTGCCAATGCAGGCATATCAAAAACACTGCTGAATATCAAGCAAGTGTCCCCAACTTAAGCAAGCCAAAGGCAACAGCGGCAAGGAACCAAAACTCCAACAAATGGAGAAAAACCCCTTGGGAGAAACCAGGCTTAATCGGGGGGGCAGTTCTCCTCTGGCCAACAGTGAACACTTGTCCGATACTCAGGCAGAGTTACAGGTCATTAAACCGATTTGGAATCGCAACAGTCAAAATATTTAATCTAGTTCCATCTAGTTTAAGATCTTTTTGATCACGCCGGTATGGGACGGTTTGTTGGGATATGTGCCACTGGCTGATGAGTCGGTAAGGTCTTAATGCATTAAGAGCTCACTCAGGTACTGGGGAGCTAAGCCATTTAGTGCTTTGTAAGTAATTAGCAAGATTTTAAAATCTATACGATGTTTAATAGGGAGCCAGTGCAGTTTTGACAGAACCGGGCTAATATGGTCATACTTTCTGGTTCTAGTAAGGACTCTACCAGCTGCGTTTTGGACCAGCTGTAATTTGTTTATCACGCGAGCAGGGCAACCACCCAGTAGAGCGTTACAGTAATCTAGTCTCGAGGTCATAAACGCATGAACTAGCTGTTCCGCATTTGTCATTGAGAGCATATGTCGCAATTTAGATATATTTTTAAGATGGAAGAATGCGGTTTTACATGCTAGAAATGTGGCTTTCAAATGAAAGATTGGTATCAAAGAGCACACCGAGGTTCCTAACTGACGAAAACAACTTAACCCAATCTCATGAGAAAACAGCTATTTCATGAGGTGAGGTTTTATATGAATTTGTGTGCTTTGATTTGTACAGACGTAACAACAACAAAAATCATAAGTTTGAAGGTCCATTCCTAACCTTACCCCTAAACCTAACTATGATAAGAAGAAAACATTTGAATGAGATTGTCCAAATTCATACGAATAAGCCACTTATTGACGATATATTCTTTTTGGGTGAATCCATTAAAAAAATAATGAACAAACTGTATTTCTGTCACTCACAGACATTTTGAGTCACAGACTCACATTTGAGTCAAATATGTTGTCTATACTAACTAAAGTCTGGTTCCTATTGTTTAATAAGGTAAAACTTTTTGTGACATAACAATTTATTCTATGACACATGCACATGAAGGATTGGGTTGCGCCTCAGTGTCATAATCTAATTCTTGCCAGTGAAAGGAGAAATACATGCCCACACACTCATAACAGAGTTACACCGCAGCTCCGACTGTCTTAATTCAATACACATTACATCGACCTGGGGACACCATGGAACCTGGAGCAATTACAGGATTGCTTGTGCAAAATCTAGTGGGCGAAATATACACATGACTGTCATCAAAGTGGATTAGAAAGGATTATAGTCTGCATTGCAATAAAATCAGATGAACTACATCGCTCAAATTATGTATGTTAAGAAAAAAGCCATGTGTTTGCAAAAAAAAAAAAAAAAAAAACTACAACTAAACATGAAAAAAGCTATTTCTCTCAAACACTGGACAACTTTATAACCAAATCTGCTGTGATAGACATACTCTTTAATGTCTGGTAAAGAATTTATATAAGATCTATGTTTTTTTTTCTATTAAAGCAGAGTTATTTGTGAGAAATGCTCTCATGGTCTTTGTGGGCAATCTACTCATTTGCAATTATTACTACTTTCCAGATTTTAGAACAATAGTAAAATATCATCAAAACTATGAAATAATGCAAATGGTTGTATATTGGGAATATGTAGTGATTAAAAATAAATCATTATAACCAAATTCCAAAACTAGCTTATGTTTTAGGTGCTTCAAAATGGCCTGGTCTAGACTTTAGCTCTACACACTCAATCTTTCAATCAACTTTATGAGGTGCATCATGGTATATCCATCATGTGGATATATTGAAATCAGTGGTATGCAGTTGTGTTCTGAAATGAGGAGGCTTAGTTTTCACTGTTTTTTTTTTTGTTTTTTTTTCATTTTTTACAATCCAATGTTTTACAATCCAACTGATACCAAACCCACAACACACTTTAGGGGGGGTCTAATAAAACTCTATTGGCCCAGAGGAGGCAAGAGAGATATTGTTGTTGCCTGCATTAACTTTAACAGCTAGTGTCACTGTTAGACAGTGTCACTCTAATAAATATACTCTTTTTAATGTCCTATTTCGTAATATTTAAATTATTTTATTTTTGTACAGTGCGTTCATATTTTTGCATTCACATTTTTGAGGAGGCACTGCCTCTCTTGCCTCCTTGGTTTGATAAAGCGCACAACGAAAGGAGTAGAGAACAAAAACAGTCTTTAATAAATCCAACAAGGTAACATTCATGAGATAACCAGGAGAAATACAGGGACAAGGGAACCCGGTGGTGCTATAAATCCCAGGTGGAGCTGAGGGAGGGAGGAGCCAAGGTGCAGCCGACTGGTTGATGTACCGAGGTGGAGTGACAGGCTCAGCGGCTGGAGGCAGAGCCAGGAGATCGTCTTGCAAGCCGGAACTGGAGACTGAAAGATCCAGGCAGCAGAGTGGAGACAGATAAGCAGCTGAGGGACTGATGGGAAACAGCAGAGGCGTGGCCAAGGCATGGCTGTTATAGGCAGAGGAGGTGGGAGAGGGAGGCTGCACTGGTGGCGCAGGAGACTTGGAGCTGGGTGGAACCAGTGGGAACGCAGGAGACTTGGAATTGGGCGGGACCAGCAGAGACGGGAGACTAAGGGGAATATCCTGTTCCTCTTCCTCTTGCCCTTGTACTCAATGAGCATACCTACTGGGACGAATGGTGTGGCAGGCTCTCGCACCTGGTCAGACTTCACGCCAGGCTCCAGGATGATGGTGAGCTCAGTCTTTGTTTCTGACTCATTCATCAATCCAGGCCTACAAAGTCCTTGATGTGGCCCTCGAGATTGTGCTGCTCCATGCTCCAAACAGAGCAGGTGGATGGCTGGTAGGTCCATTCTATGTATTGGTTCTGTGTTCTGTCACAGTGTGGCTCAGAGTCATGCATGGGTCCTGTTTGATAAAACCCGCATCTGCCCCACCCCTGCAGTTATTAACAGCACACCCGACCCGATATCCAACAGAAACACTAATTTTAGCCCGTACCCGACCTGACCCGTTTTACATAAAAATCCCAACCGACCACTAAATCTCCTACATGAGGTAGACAAAAAATATTTTCTCATGTATCCCAATGCAAGCAATAAAACCAACATTAGGCATTCCATGTTCCCAGATTTAATTAAACATTTTATTTAACAGCATAGGTAAAATAATAGAATAAAGAATGTTTTAGTAGTCCTTAATTGAAAGCTTAAAGCTAGTAAATATTTTTGCAGATTCACTTGGCATTTAAACGCAGTTGTCTCTTCTGAGACAAGAATAGCCTATATTAAATACATAAAGCAAGCTCCCTTTAATACAATCACTGTAGCTTTCAATCAGCTGAGCATTGTAGCCAAATGTGCTATAAGCACGGGACCATTTGAAAGCAGATGTCAAATGCACTAAATTGAGTTGGAATATTTTTGGCTATTAGACCTGCGGTCCACCCGTGCCTTCCGCATGTCCGACCCGCACCTGCACCACACCTGACATCTAAATATTATTTCACCTGTTACCTAAAATTTAGTGGCTACCTAGACTCTGGCGTGGCTGTGATAAAGCACACAACGATAGGAGAGGATAACAAAAAATGTAATAAACCTAACAAGGTAACAGTCAGGAGATAACCAGGAGATATACACAACTAAAGTCATAAACTAAAGTCGACACAGAATAATCAACAGAGGAAACACAGGGTTTAAATACACAGAGATAACAATGTGACTACATTATCAACAATATCTTCTGTTCTGTGTCATTCTCTTACAGTGTTTACGTTGAACGCTTCCAGGTTCTACATCAGAATACCGGCTCAGTATTGGCTGGCTCCTGCATCAGCATATCACGCGTACATCTTGCTGCTTACTTGAACAGCGTTGGCCAATACTGAGCCGGCGTTCTGACATAGAACCTTGAAGCACTGAATGTAAACACCTGAGGACAATGACACAGAAGAGAAGATATTGTTGAATAAAGTTGTTTTGTTTTGCACACAAAAAGTATTCTTGTCGCTTCATAAAATGAAGGTTAAACCACTGCAGTCACATGGACAATCTTAACAATGTCTTTAGTACTTTTCTGGACCTTGAAAGTGGTGGTTAATTGGCTGTCTATGGAGGAGTGAGATACCTCTGAGATTTCATTAAAAAATATCTTATTTTGTTTTCCAAAAATAAACAAAGGTCTTATGGATGTGGAACAACATAAGGGTGACACAAATTACAGAATTTAAATTTTTGTGTAAACTAACCCTTTAAGTGAAAACTCTGAGTATGTTAACCCTGAAATGAGAGATACTCTGAAACTCTTCTGAAAGAAACCCAGAGTTTCTTTCAGTCTGCTCTCCCTTTTTAAATACTTTAAAGCTGCATTTAAAAAGCGCTATTATAAATAAAGGTGAGTTGACTACATTTACATTGGGAGAGAATCTTATTTTATTTTTTGGGGGGGCTGTGCTATATTTTAAATAGCGTACCATTCTTCCAGTTTTCTCTGATGTTATAACAGTGATTAAGAATTAAACTTATGTATTGAGTAGGAAGTGTGCGAATGTCTTTTTGTTGGCTGCTGTTGCCATAGTGAATCAAATATCGGAGCTCCATTGATCATGGCTTCATAGTTGTGGTGGCCGTACTTAACTCAGAGTCAATCTACTCAGAGTTTATTGAACTAACTCAATTCAACTGTTCTGAAACCAAAAACTCAGAGTTTCCCAACTCAGAGTAAGGCAACTCAGAGTTTTCTCAGAGTTGGTTGAACCTCCTTATCGAAACAGGCCCCAGTGAAAAGAAAGAAAACTAAACAAAAACAGACAAGGCCACGTCACACTTGGAGAAAACACTCCTGATAGAAATGCATTACATTGTTTTGAAGCTTTTAAAAACTCAATAAAAGACATGATCTTCTAGAACAAAACATCAGACAGCTTCACTGAAATAAGCATGAATGTAATAATCTAGAAAAAAGTTGTGTGAACTCAAAATTTCATTGTAGTAAGCAGAACTTAAAATGATTCAGTTGAGTTGCAGCAGATTTTTAATTCCCAGCATGCTTCGCGTCAGACTGTATAAATAAATGTTGAAATGAAGTGTTATTTTGTGTGTTTATTGTTGTGAAATGTTGGGTTTTGTTAAATGTAAATGAGCTCTATGTAATTAACATTATAATGAGTTGGGCGAGGCTGAGAGTTGTGGGAGCATAGGGATGCCAGTGACTTGATTGTTAATGAGAGACACCAGTGCACCACACTGACCTTGGTTTTCTACTAACTTAAAAAATGTGTTAGTTTATTAAAATATTTTGAGGTAGTACGTTCCCTCAAATGTTTAGAATATTTTGAACTTTCTGAATTTTACAGGGTAGGTTTTTAAGGGTGATTTCACACTAGCTCTTTGGTGGGCACCGGGGTTGAATGAGGAGAACGCTGTTTTCCGAACTTTCGCACACACACGAACTGTACCCAAGTCCCCCTAAAAATTGTGCTCTGGGGTATTGTTCATAAGAACTCCGATATAATCAACTATATCAATTTTGTCACTTTCTCCTTAATTGCTGTTACCTAGAAAAATGGGTATGCAGCTGTAGCTTCACGATGCAAGTGTGGCACGGCAGTGTGGTTTTGTTTTAAATCACGTGACCAAATTGTCACCAGAGCTAGTCCAACTACGCTACCCTAGGAAATAATCCCAGGGAAAATACTCAATCCAGGCATTAATTTCAGTAAAGCACACAGGTTCAATTTCCTCAAGATTAGACAAGAGATGTGAGTGAATTACAAAAAAAACCCACAAATATTTATTAAATACAATAATGGTTTAAAATACAAAACACTAGAAAATCCCACTTCAAACAGAATTACAAAAAAAAGAAAAGGAAATAAATAAACCAACTTTATGCTCATGCAGCAATTATGTATATGTAGCCATATATGCATGTAGGTACATAAAGGGATGTATAAAATACTAGGGCTGAGTATTCCAACAGCAGGGATCAACGTAGAGGTTCTTTTTGGAAGAATGCACTTCCTCGCGCACACACACACGCGCACTCACACTATCACACTATCAAGCAGTCAAATGGAACAACACACACCACAGGACCACCACCAAAAGGAGGAAGAGGAATCTACCCGTGGAACCCCAGCTCCTGCAATAAATCCAGAAGAAATAGTAAACCATACAAAAGTACAATGTACTTGAAACAATAAATTATGTTTAGCACCTGAGGTTCTTATAACTTGAACTCAGTAAATGAACGCAAGTCCAGTTGCATCCGAACTTAACCAGGTGCCACAAAACTGGGTCATTGGGTTATACAAAAAAATAGAAACAAATCAAAATCATTTCCACCAAAATTAAAACAAAAGAAAAACAGACATAGTAATTCAAATCCAAACCAGCAACATGAAATAGGGTACTAATATGTCACAACGTCACAGACACACAAACAGCCCCCTCTTATTAATGGCTTATGGTGTCAGCACGACTGTATAAACAGCAGCTCTGTAACTGTGCGACGAGAGCCGCGAATCACGATATAGAACGAGAGGGAGAAACCTACAATGAGCACAAAAACAAGGGTTTCACTAATCATTTTTCCCACCCCCAATAATAAAGTTAAAGATGACTCACCATCAGGATGTCATGCCAGAGAGAACAGTTTTACCAGTACGGGTTTATCACCATCCTTCTAATCGATAGCACGATGTGGTGCAGGAAATCATGCCTATTTAGTATGCGATAAATTTCAAGCCTCAATCATACACGCTGAATGCAACAAGTTCTTAAAATGGCACCTGAGGAGGCAAACAGTCACAGCACGCAGCAGCACTGAAACAGACACCAGCACCAAAACGGAAGCAGCACTGAGATTAACAAACCATTTAAAGTTATACACGCACCAACAGTTTCCGAATCACTTAAACCTTGCGCGCTTACCTAGAGCCACCGTCAACGCAGGTACAGGGAAAAATGGGAAAATTGGGAAAAACGGATGTGACGCACACCCAGGCAACGCCAATGGGCCTTTAAATAGAAGGCACCATTCACCCATAGACCAACACAGCTGTCAATCACTTAGTACCACTACACAAGCATACCGCGGTTCGGAGCCAGATAATATAATGTGAACAGAGGCCAGTGAGGGAAGGGGAGATGGAGCAATTGAACTCTGGGTTGTACCAAGCAATCAAAACAAGTGTGAAAGCACCCTATGAGAAATCCAGGAAACTCTTTGCAGTTTCTTCAAGGTTTGCTCTCAGAAATAGCTACACCCTGCAGTCAAATTACAGATCTGTGTCCAAACATACCCTCTCTCTTTCTTCGATGATGATAAATGCTGCTTGTCCTTTGAGACCAAACTGCCTTTTCTGTTCATCTCACCACAGGCCATGACCTCTGCATGGTGTCCTATAAACACACACACATACGCATGAGTCTGTGTGTGAATTTTTTCAACAATAATTTCTTTTTTTGCCTTTTTTTGTGTGTGTTCTAGTTTTGTTATTGTTGGTCCAACAGGAGACCATCACTGGTTACGATGGCCAAACTATTGCGTAGCAGGCAGTTGCTGCTTAATCTGACCAACTTTTGTGTCTTGCTGGCTAAGCTGGTTAACTGATGTGGTCCTGCTTGAGAGGGTTATCTTAAGTCTGGTTCTTGTATTCTATAGAAATATTTGGATAAATTAGTATAAGCACTTCATGGTTGGGTGATCTTTAGGCATGACAGGAAGCATCACTACGATGATAAAAGTCACCAGTGTTCAATGAATCAATTTATTAAATGTTCAATAAACTTAATTCAATAAAATGAATAATAGATATTCTCTTAGTCATAGACAATAATATTCTAATGATGATCCAACACTTTCACTAACAGCAGTGATGAGCAAAACAATTAACATCCTCAAACAAAGCTTTACAACACTAAACACACACACATAGCGAGCGAGAGAGAGAGATGCAGTTCAGTATAAGGAGAGGTTTAAATCTGAAGCAGAGTAAAGAATGAAAGCATTAGGTTATTCAGTATTTGAAATTCAGCAGAGCAACAACTTGAAGGATACATCAGTTCCTTAGTTCTAACACACTTTGTGAAAAGGGGTAGGTGATACTAATCATTAATAAGACTAAGACACTAAGTTACTAAGATATTTGCATGTCTCGCCCATTTGAAAAATATTCAGTTTGATGCAGAAGGTCTCTGGAAAGACAAGCCCACAGCCTGGAGCAACTTAGGAGTCCTCATGAAGACTACTAGTTTAGTTTCTTCCTTCTCCCAGTGGGTTCTTAAACAGTGATCTTTTGAAGCATGAGAATGACACACCCTCAGGAGGTGAGTGAGCCAATAAGGAGTTGTACTTTTGAAGGGAAAGTTTAAGATTATTTGGCTTCTGTCAGAGTGTTTTGAATAAGAATTTTGACGATAAATGAAAAACTGTCAAGATTTTTTATAATACTAATATGTAACAGTGTTAGCAAAATACAACGTTTGAATTGTTACATAAAAGGAAAATTTTGAGATCAGAAAACAATTTTCTGCCATGACCTCCATGACATTGTACTGTTTATTAAAACCATAAGTGTTTTATCATCTAGGAAAGATATCTTAGCTATATGATGGACATTTTTTGTATGTTACTGAAATTGAAACTTTCTGTCAGTCACCTCGTGTCAGTCTCGTGGCTTGTGAATTTGTGTCCAGTTGATTGGCTGCTAAAACAGTCCGATTTGTTATAAGGCACAGATTTGAGGTGCACTAATTTGGCACCGGCACTGCTAACCAGCAGACTAAACCAACCAGAAACCGTCATGAGTTGAGGTCTAATCCTTCATGACTGCTTTAGACCTGGGGAGATGGAGTCGGCTGTCAGTCTGTGTTGTACCGTGACCACAGATGGCGGCTCAAGGAAGAAAGAAAGAAAGAGAGAGAGAGCGAGAGATTGAGAGAGAGAGAGTAAAGCGAGTCAAAGAGAGCAAGCCAAACAGCCAGGGGTCAGTATATCAGCATGGCCGGCCTTTCTTTTCCTGCGGTGGTCAGATGTGGAGAAAGAAGGCCTTTTTGTCCCTCTCAATGGGGGATCCATTCTGCCTCTCATCCTGAGTGCACCTGCTCAGGCTGTCACAGCGGTTTGCTCACAGCTCACTCTAGCCTCATCCCTGGCTTTCCCGCAATACTTTATAGGAAACAATAGATTGATTTTTTGAAGTCACTTGACTTGATTTTACATCCTCCTACACTAGGAATTTAGTCAAGACATGTTATAATTATAACAGCAAACTAATTTCTGAGAGTAGCCCACTCCAGCCAATCCTGTTGATAAACATACTCTTTTGTGCTGATCTCAGATCTGATTAAGTTTCACATACCCATTTCTAAGAAAACAGAAGTGAGCAGGTCACACTGAAGCATTTCCCTTCACCCACCACCTGCCTGTCAGTGTGATTACACAGCTATGAGCATCTTTAATTGAAATAAATTACATTTTTGTGACTCATCACTGTTAAAAAATAGAATTATTTTGTATATTTGTACATGTAGATTGTACATCTTATGTTGTTAAATTGATGTTTATTGCAGTATTTATTATGTTATGTGTTACCGTGATGGTGTTATATATTTGTGTACGGGACACTGTGTACCCTACACTGTTAGAAAAAAAAAAAAAAATTGAGTCCCACAGCTTATCACTAGGGCAGTACCCTTAAAGGGACAACTTTGTACCTTATCAACCCCTTAAAAGGAGCATTTTAGTACCTTAGAGTAATAATATGAACCCTTAAGGCATACTATGAACTTTTATGGGTAATTAAGTTATAAAAATTTCCTTTTTACTGTACTGAGCCAGACTTTTTTGTACTAAGCTTTTGTATCCCTAAAGGTGCAAGTTTGGCACATATTTTTCTGAAAGTGTATATTAGTGATTACATAAGCTTGTGGAAAATGTACTTGTGATTAGCTTTGATGTGACTTTCTCATTTCCACCCATGTTTTTGGTAGTTGTCAGTGTATTGTAAAGGTACAAAATAGATGTTAGTATTTCAGTAGGTTAGTATATTAACATTGCATCATGAAATATTAATAATATTAATCATAATATGCATGTTTTTTTACTATAAAATTAAGTTAAATCCATAAAATGTTTCTATTGTATTTTTACTGTAAATTTCTGCTGCCTTTTTTTTTTTTACAGTTACAAAACAAATTTCACAGTTTTGTTTTTTTCCAATATCGGATTTCCAGAAAAAAAAAGATCTTCTATGTAAACTTATCTTAGTAAACTGTCCATTGAAGTAAAGGTGTACATTCTATTATCATGACTGGCATTTTCTTCAGTAGACAGTTCCTTTTGCCTCATTTTACAGTATACCTGACACATTACCATGCATTTTCAAGGACAATGATTCGATCACAATTAGATAGCATTTGACCACACTGTTTGGTGATACACTGTGACTGTATCACTTAAACTACATTTGAAAGTAGTCAGAACCCATGATAATATATTGTTAATAATAGATGTATTAATCTATTATTAATAACTGGTATAAACCGCAATCTGTCTCAGCTGACCTCTTGTGATAAGATCACCCAAGGCAGATGTTAATAACTTTGGCTTTTGATTTGAATCGCTTGTATTGAATACAGGTATTATACATATTCTATGTGATTTCCATATCCATATTCATCAAATGTTGCAAATCAAAGACTTCTTTGCTCCCACATTTCAAAATTTCGGGTCATTGAGCCCTTGTTAATTTCTGATCCTGCTATATTTTTTAGATGTTTCTGACACAAATCAAAATTGTGTTTATTTTTGTTTATTTGTTTGTTTGAGAAGTACAGTCCAAAACAGTCTTCAATGTCCCCAACTTCACGTGTCGCCTTGGCCACTGACTCCGTTTCCACAGGACAGGCCTGAAATCAATACTTCTCGCACTGTCATTTGTCACATATTTACAAGGCTGAGAAGCACTCCATTTTAGGGCAGTGTAATCTATCAGTTCAGAGTCTCTGGTTTCTGTTCCTCCCTCCTTCTCTCTCTTTCCCTCTCTCATTTCTTCTCCCTTGCATTGACTGTCCCGTCTGACTGATGGGATATGAACGTCACTGGAAAAGGACGAAGCCCCCAAGCTTGAATGTTCCTTTACTCAGAATGGTTTCTCTATGCTGATCTGTATTGGATTGCATTTAAAACAACTATTCATCTCAGTTTGAACTAGATTAAAATTTAGTTATCACTTGACACCTTAGGTATAGCACATAGCTGTTCTTTTGCCACCACTACCTAGAAGCCCTATATATATGGCCATTTACAAACAAATTGCAACCAGGGGAAAACCATAACCTTTCCGCACTCTGAGCTATGAAATAAGCCAGCAACACAAATTGAAGGGTTTTTGAGGCACTTTAAAGGAATATAATCAATTTCCCCCATTTGCTGTAGAGCACTTTACGGAGGGCTTGATATCATTTCATTCAGAGTGTCTAGCCAGTATGTAACACGTCTTAAAAGAGGAACATTCTGCTTTTATGAGATTTTCCATCACTTGAGATGATGAACTTAATCTCTTATATTCCCCAATAAGAGTAGGGGAGACCGAGACCTTTGTGATTTTACACCTAATTCAGACATTTCTTTTTTATTATTATTAACTTGCACTATTAATTACAAACTCCCATTTTACAAACACAAATTAAAGACCACTTATTGCAAATTTGCCACTGATATGACTTGAGTGTATGTGAGTGTATAATTTTAAACTTTTTTGATTGTCTTTTGTAAAACAGTTAGTTCCAATAGTTTGATATAACTATATTCATTAGCATGTATGATTAAGCAGCATGAACTACATTCACTCTGATATTGTGTCAGACTGCAAATCAAATAGTCATTGTGAATATTTGCATGATTTATGGCAATTTTGTTTCTTTATTTATGTGTTATTATTTGTGGAACCACACTGGTGCATGCATAATTGATCCTTCGCAAAACCTGCCACCTGTTGCAATGCCCGACAACCCATGCTCTCTCTTGCCACACATCATGTTCTCCCGCAGTGAAAAATACATCGCGGAGCAAAGAGGACAGTGACAACATATGAAAGAGTTTCATATTTAAAATATTGTAATTTTTAAATCTCTTCATACTAGTTCATTTATAGCATCAAATAAACATGAATGGACAAAGTAGGAATGTTGTTTCAACCGTGGAAAGATGTGAGTACACACAATTTTTACTATTTAATTTCTATATAATTTCTACTATAGGCTACTCCCTGACTGTTTGTCGGATAAGATGGCGGATTCGGTGTTTTGATTGGTTAGATCGCCTGTCAATCAAACTGTTTGAGAAGGATCAATTGTGATTCCCCTAAATATAAATAATCAGTAATAAGTCATTATTTTCTGTAACTCCATTTAGGCTTCATTTGTTAGTTCCTGTTTTTTCTTTCTTTCTTTTCTTTATGAAAATATTTTTATACCAAGTTTTTGTCTTCATAATCATTTTCATAAACAATGACAACCTTGCACTAGATTGGTTCAATTTGGTAATTTCCATTAACACAGTTAGCTTGGTGTGAATACAGGCTTCACAGGTCACACCAGAGGATGCAAATCAAGCAGTTCCAGTAAGTATTTGTTCAGTAAATCACATGTGGGAGGAGGGGCAGAGATGTGACGATATCCATTAACACTACTGCAGGGGTCAAATACCGCACATACGGCATCTCAGCATTCAAATGAGGATGCACGCCTCTCCCCTCTTCCTCCCCTCATTGTCAACAGACCCATGGGCCTGTTTGGTGTGACCTTACACCCCTTCAGCCATTACGGCCTAATTGAAACACATCCACTGGGACATAAGCACACACAAACACAGACAGATTTACAGGAAACTTCACCACTTACCAAAACACAGGATTCCGCTACCAGAAACAGCAGTGAGTTCCAAGAAGAGGGGATCCATTAATAATGGATCAGTTTAAAATCACATCCGAAACGTATAGATTTTATGTTGTGAGGTGAACGACAGGCCTTGAGTCAAAGATCTCTTGCTGCAGACCTGGCTGGAGAGAGCGAGCTAGCATGGGGTGAGTGCTGAGTTTTGAACATCACTCATTGATTGGCAAAAGCCTCGTATAACCCTGTTATAACAACATGTTTGACAGGATGGAGCACAAGGGCCAACTTCTTGTCACCAGTTTCTAAGCTCGGCTGGGCAGAGCTCTGTTAAATATTAAAGATTAACCACAAAAGATCTGGCTTCTAAATACAGAACGAGAGGAGTCACACCTAAAACCTGAGGGAGTCCAACTGTTAGCTCCGCACAGTTCGGGTTTAGCAGTGCAACAAAGGGACATGTTTTCTCCATTTACGTACATTGATTTTATCTATGACTCGCGTGTTGCGGCTGTTGTGATAAAAGGTTGCCATTTCATAGATGACATCCTCTTCATTTTAAATAGAAAAAAAATCCTCTGAAATATCACCTGTTTGACCTTAAAGGCACAGTGTGTCATTTCTGCACCACTAGTGGCACCAAGCAGAATTGCGAAATTAACGACTCTTTTCAAACAATGCAAACCACCCCACAGCCAATTTCATTGTGCATCTCAATGATGCAGTCACCTTTCAAGAAATGTTACTACTTCATGGAACGGTAAAAATCGTAGATGGATCCGATTTTGACAAACAATACAGCTGTCTAGGTTAAGATTATGTTTTAGGGTAGGGTTAGAGGTTATTTCTTCCAAATGTATCACAGTGATACTCTTTTTCCATCACTGAGATGTTGGTGTTCTGAAAACTTTACTCGGTGCTGATATTACACCACAACTTTGATGCTAATGGTTCTGTTTAATTTTCACATCCCATAACTACCTTCTCTGTTGTGAAAATACATGGAATGACTCCAAATTTGGCCCCAGCGCCATATTGTTCGAAAAGAGACTTGGTTGAACAAATACTTTTCTCTCCAAACATTTTAAGTGGCCTGAACAGATTGCAGTTCCATTTGGTGGCACTAGTAGCAAAATTAGACACTTAACCTTTAACAGAACCTGAAGGAAAACTATAGGTCAAACCAGAAGGGCCAGATCTTGAAATTGACCCTTCTCAATACTTCAAAGTACAATCTTATTAGACAAGTCACAGTGCTCTTAGTATTGTATATTTATAAGAAGTATTAATGCCGACTCTGGTCTTTCCTTTGTTAATTTCAATTAATCAAAACCTTATGATTCAGTTGAACTTTTGAAAACCTGTACCAACATCTACAGACATCAAATAATGTCATCTCTCTTCGCCTACACATTTAAGTTACAGCAATTAACCTTATAGAGCTATATTGAGAAAAGTGGTTTCGCTCAACCTAAAGCGCTGTATTGAAATGTCATAGTTTAGAAAATGTCAGCCACTGCAGTTATATCTCTGATCCACATCTATCCTTTCAGAAAACTAGGCCCTTAAAATGAGTTCCCTTCAGCTGAGCTGGTCTTAAATGAACCGTATGAAGGCTGTCTCTCCACGCTTGAGTTGAAAAAAGTCTCTTTGGGCAGGTTTAGGCCTTCACTGCTCACTACCTTAAATTCATCGGAAAAATCTTGCAGCTACTTAGGAGGTGAACATTCATGATCAAGAGCCTGAGATGCTCGTTGCCATGAGTGGGATAATGGCCGAAAGTTATCCAGAGCTAACAAGTCCAATAAAAGCCAATTACCCACAATCACTGTGGAAAATACTCAACAGGCAATTTATGCAAGTCTTTCTTTTCCTTCTTCTTTCACTCCATCTTCTGTCTCTTCAACTGCAAAGTCTTTTCAAGCTGTCATTTGTCATCATTAAACAACAATGCAAGCAGCTGTCTCAAAAGCCATTACTAAAATTGCTAGAGATGATTTCTAGTGTCCTCTTCATGGCCGAAAAAAAAAAAATCATTTTCCCCAATAGAGGCCTTTACACCCTTCTCTATGGATTCTCAACATCCTCCTCCTTAAACTGAGAGAGTGGAGCACTGGGCTCTTTTGTTTGGCACTTCAAACTAACACAAATGCTAAAACGATCAAAACTTGCTAAACAGATACTACTTGACTGACAGTGGGTGGTCATTGGAACAGTCAGGAAGCTCCCATCTTTCGCCGAGTGAATGAATGAAAAAGTCCTCTGAGCTGAAATTTTAGCAACTCCTCAATTACTCTTTTCATATAGCAATATTTTAAGTGAACTAGTTGCTGAAAACTACAATCTATGTGCTACAGACATCAATGATTCCTCAAATCATGTGACTTATTGAGGAGAAGTGTGCTAATACTTCTCAGTCTTACGGATGAAGAGTGATCTGACTTTGGTGGACCATAAAGTAGCAGAAAAAGCCATATCTTGGGACCAGAATGTTGACTCAGTAACAATCTAGCAACTACCCAAAGCACCCTAGAAATTGCATGGGTAACTATGACAGCATAACATTACCCTAAATATGTCTTGCATGGCTGAAAAGGGTCATTTTTACATGAGAATAACATGTGCCCAACCCCCTGTAAATCCCCAGTTTTGTGTAATGACTTCCATAGAGGAGCCTGGTCAATGGAGTGATTACTCAATCCTAGTTGAATGAAAGTAGTTTGGAAGCAGCCTAGGCTCAACAACATGAAGACACGGGGCCACATCTTCACATTGATTTCAGATCAACTGCTGTAATGAGCTTTAATGTCACTCTGCCCCTTGTTGAACATGATAAAAGCTTGGGGATCCACCTTCGTTTTCCCAGTGGAAATCACATAATTTCAGTCACAGATCCAAAAAAAAAAAAATCCACACATGATCATTTTGATCTATTTTGTTTTAAAAAAAGGATACATCACAGCAGTTTTCATAATTCAAGATAAAGATGCTGAAAATTTCTATTTTTCTGTCCATGTACACACTATTAATTCTACTACATTCATATTTTAACACTGATCAATTATGCCTTCTCTTACTGTCACGCCACCCAGGAATGTAAAACTTATCCGTAAATGTCCCTTTTGTCTAGTGATAGTATTTCAATGTTGCTTTATTAAACTGATGCATATATCAAAGACAAAAGTTTATTGGTTTAAAATAACCTTGTGCTGCACCTTGAACTTGACTGTACTTTCAAAATCTATTCAGCTCAGATTCATATTTAATTTGGTACTTTTGCTTACTGCCATGTAGAGTAGCTTCAATTTTCTCTCAATTGCTATTGTTTCACATTTGATCCGTTCTCATCTCGGACAATGACTCCCAAGTAATTTTGGAACTTGCTGACCATGGCCACATTTGTGTCAGTGTTTAAAAAATCCAGCACTGGCCAGTTTGCTGACAGATGAGTCTGAATGAGTCTATCTGTGGTGTGAGCTCTCCGGCCATTGGTTGAATCCTCCATGGTCATCCTACCTGTCTGACACCCGGGAATCATGATGAATCGGCCCCAACTGCAGCCCCAGATTGTTTTTTAACATTTAATTCAGTTTCTTCCTGTGCTTGGATGAACATGGGCCATGTTATGGATTTCTGGTCTAATGTACTCCAGCAGGTTGGGAGAAGGGCCCCAGTAAGCCATGGAAATTATGGAGGCTTGGATCAATACTCAAGGTCATCACCTCCACACAACCCCCACACCCCCGCCATCCTATCTGTGGTCCAGCCTTTGATTCAGTGCCGTGCCCTATGATTCTTCCTGCTTTGGTCACTACGATCGCAGGTACCAAATAGCAAAGACCTCCTCTATTTTGGAGAGAGAGAGAGAGAGAGAGGGGGAGCGATGAAAGAAAGAGAGAGATCTGAATGGGTTTAATCCACCTCCTTATTTCAAGCAATCACTGTCAAAAAAGATGATAATAATAATAACAATAATAATAGTGAAGAAACAGAAAACAAATAACATCCATCGTTTCATGCAGTCATTTTAAAACAAACAAATATAATAACTGAACGAAAGAATAAACAAACCCCATTATTTCGCAGTCATTTTTTTTTTTTTTTAAATAGTTAAATGTATGATGTAAGAATAAAGGGGGGAGGAATGGACAAATAAGCTAAAAAAAAAAAATTGAAAGAAAATCAATAAACATATTACTGAACCTGACACATGACATGCATATGACATATGTAAATTGTGGCCACATCAGCACGTTTCACTAATTTGTAACTTTGTTTTAAGTGAATCATGCGCAAGAGATAATAATTTTTTCCCTTGATTTACTAAATTGTGGCCATGTTCTACTAATTTGGTTAGTTAAATCAAAAAAGAATGAATTAAGAATGAATTAATTCAAAGTGGCAATGATTTACTAAAACGAGGGAACAAATGAATAAATCGAGGCCACAATATATATTTTATATATAGTCACATATAGTATAGATATATACATATATACATATAGTATATATATATATATATACAGTCTGTATGGCTCTGTAACAAATAAATTAGGAAAAAATCAAACACAAGCACACTTAATTTCAAGCATTGTAAAAGCAAACAAACAACTGAACGAACAAACTAACAAGCAAGCAAACAAACCTCATAGTTACATGCAGTCATTGTTAAATAAAAAGGTTGATGGAAGGAGCCTTGTGTCCTTATTAATCACAAAAACGCACACACACACACATACAGATTTGTTTTGCTATCTTAGTGAGGACATTGCATAGACTTAGATGCCAGAATGGTCAACAAACATTCCAAAGTCATGAGCATCAGAAATCATGGATCAGAGATAATATGAGACAACATATTTTTTCTATAATTATTTCTTATTATAACTATAAACAACATATAGCAATCTTTATTGCTTACGGGAACATTATAGACTACATTTACTGTATATTTAACTTTATCTGCAATGTTTATTTTTTAGATTTATATATTTTTTATATATTTTAAAGAATATATATATATATATATATATATATATATATATATATATATATATGCAATATAATATTAAAGGAAAACCTCTTCTTTCTTGATATCTGAGGCTCTCAGATCGTTGCATCTGAGCAACGTTAAACCCCTTAAACCTTTTGCGAGAGCTGTTGTGTTTTTTTATGCTCAGTAAACTATCTGAATTACAGTGCATTCTGATGCCCCATAGCAGTGGCTCTCTAACCTGTCTGCAGAACATTATCCAAGTCCGTCTGTCTGACTGTCTGTCTGTCAGTCTGCCTCAAAACCCTCATCATCATCATCATCATCATCATCACTGTCCTTCCACAAACGCTCCCTTTATTTAGCTGCTTTTTTCGTGGCCCGTTTATTTCAGAGTGCTGTTCTCCTCCTCTCTCCTGGGGCAAGATTACCCTTTTATTTTGTTGTGGTGGTAAAATTACTGGCTTGGGAAGATTGGACCGTGTTTGCTGTTGAGGAAATCAATTTTCTTTCTCCCGTATATGATCAACATGTCAGAGCCATCAGCTGGATAATAGCAGTGTGGAGATCAAAATGGCTGCTAATACAAGACTACAAGGGGGATGGGTGTGCGCAAAAAAATAACACGTCCGCCCGGCTGGACACGACACTGTGGTTATGGCGAGGCAATAGCGGGCTGGTGTCACAGGGCAATCTGCCCCCTGGCCTAATCCAGCCCCCGTGATGTCAGGAAATGGGTCCCTGAAAGATATTCCGGGATGAACGAGATGGTGACCATGGCGAGACTCTTTTGTTTGGGTCGTTTGGATAGCTTTCAATCAACCTGTTAATGGGCAAAGGAGGAGTCCAGGGGGAGTGTCCCAGAGGCATGATGGGAGTGCTGTGAGTGAGTCTTAATTTGTCCATCACAAACAGAAGGAAACATCCCGCCGTGACCTTGGCGCTGGTGTTAATGGTTTCTCTGTCCATCAGCAGAGCCTGTTTTGTGGTCTGTCCACATCCAGGGCTGAGAGTTTACTGACAGCAGACAAAAGTACTTATTTACAGCCACCAACACACTTAAATGAATAGTTCAGTCAGAAAGGAATTATTCCCTCACCCTCATATCATTCTAAGCACGAATATTGTTTTCCGTAAACCACAAAATGAATTTTTTGTTTTGTATCTTCATGCTGAAGAAGTTGCTGAAAAGTCAGAGCCAGCCTTATTATTTAAGTTTTCTCATAAAACCGCATAGAGTATGATGGACTCAAATTATTTAGTTCAGACCATGATTTTATCCAGTAGAGGATATCAAACATGTTTAATATTTTGAGACGATTTTAGAACACATTTTCACTTGTTTTGCATCTCCTAGTAACAAGGCATGCGTTTCTGAATGAGTTGGTTGTGTTTGGAATTACCTGAAAGTTTATTAAGTGATTTTTAGTCATTTAGTGTACAAAATTATGTCCAGTTTTTCACATTTTATAAATGTGACAATATTAGAACAGGAGACATTTTTAAACTGACCTACATTAACGTAAAATACCCCATCCTAGCATGTTCAACCTAACATAATCAACGAATTAAACAATATAATTTAATATATTGTCACGATTATGTTCTGTTTACCTACTTCCTGTTGTCTCTGTATTAGTTCTCATTCGTTTCTATTCTTACGTATTAGTTAATCTGTGTCCAGCTGTTTCTGTTTAGTTCTCTCATTTTCCATGTTTGGTTCGGTTTGATGTCGGTCATATTTATGTTCGTGGTGTTTTCTCCAAATATCTCGTGTGTTTTCTGATTAAAAATTGTTCTAAGTATTCCTCATGTTGGTGTATTCTGGGACTACCATTTTGTGACAATGATATCATGGTTTCCTTTTGTTATTAAATAAGTATATATAAATCTATGCATTAGAATAAACATTTTAACTTTCTATAGTGACCTTTGTCACTGTCAGGTGTCACAACATGGAGACTAGGCAATGATTAAAAAGAGATTGAGCCCATTGATTGTGTTGTTTTAGCATTCAAATCACTCCAATTAATCTTGAAATTTGGCTGTTACACTTTCATGTTTTTACTGACTGATCCTAGCCTTTTTAGGATAGTAGAGATAACGATGTAACATGACTGATCGCTGCTATACATACTGTGTATTCATATTTATTGATAATAATATAATATTGTCCTGATTCACTAAGACATTACTTTTCATAAAAAGTAACTAAATTACACAATTAATTACATTTTTAGGGAGTAACGCAATATATTAATGCATCACTTTTAAAAGCAACTTTCCCCAACACTGCTGAAAAAGAATGACAATGACAATTTAAATTAGGGTGCTGTGACGAGCAGGGCGGGCGAGAGCCATGAGGGAACGGCGCGAGGCTGGTGACGCAAGTGATAATGAGCGTCAGCTGCGCGGCGCACCGGTCTCGTATCTCTCAGGGAGGAGCTACGGAAGCATAAAAGAGGAGCGACCACAGTGAAGGACGAGAGAGGACCAGGCCTGGACTTTATTTTGTGTTGTATTATGTTTGTGTGGGCGGCAGTCACTGTGAGGAACTGCCGCCCTGTTACTTTCGTTTTATTGTTTGTTTATTTTATTATTAAAGTTATGTTCAATATTCCCCGGTTCCCGCCTCCTTCTTCCCGGGTTTCAGCACCAATGTAACACTGTTCGTTAGAACGGGAAGAAGGAGGCGGGAACTGATCGAACTCACTTCCAAACGAACTCAACTGATATATAATTCTCGTCGCTTCACAATACTGAGGTTGAACCACTGTAGTCTCATGAACTGGTTACAATGTATCTTTTCTAAGCCATCTGATTTTATCAAAAATATCTTAATTTGTGTTCCGAAGATGAATGAACATGTTACGGGTGTGGAACGACATGAAGGGGAGTAATTAATGACAGAATTTGGGGTAAACTAACCCTTTAATGAATAAGATACTGTTTTAGTGATAGTAAAATTCATAAGTTATTTCATGATTTATGTCGAGTGCAAATATAATACATAAAACATATTTTCCATATATAAAAGTGACCTAGATGAGATATGAAAGTGTCAGATTCAGTGTGGTGCCTGCTGTTAAAGCTGACAACTAAATCACAGATCTGTGTCCGAGTAAGATATGAGCTTCATTCAAATACGTGTGAACGTAGCCATTAGTTATCACTTATCAGAACACACACACACACACACACACACACACACACAAGTGAGAGAGAGATTACACTGACAGCCCTATGCATTCACCACATAAGGACAAAAGCACTCCTTAACATTCATCATATATATGGCGATTTTATGTCAATGCTCTAACTTGAGATATCTTACTGTATCTTACTGGGTGTTAAACTGAGAAAGGCAATTCTAAACACCTGCAATTCAGTGCAGGGCATTAAGTAATGGTCAATGGCCTTCCAATGAAAAGAGAGGGAGAGAGAGACAAAGAGAAAGAGGGAGAGAGGGGTTCAGGGTTTCTGTGCCGTTTGCCTGACTGAAATTGAAATGAAAGGGATGAAAACCTATAAGTGAAAATCAATAGCAGAAGACAGCAGAGGAGAAGAAAGGGCCATAAAATACAATACAGATAAATGCAGAGAGCTTGAGAGAAAAGAGTAGAGAGACAGGGATTATTTCATAGCATCAGAAGATAATGCTGATTGTTGTGTTCACGGAAACGGTTTCCTCTCTTTGGTCATCGGACAGAGAATGAATTGACATCATTTTTACGCTTTTTGCAATTCATTTTACTTCCATAATAGAATGCTTCAGAGGGAAACATGATATTTAATCTTCATTTGGCCATATGGAACTGATTGGATTATGATAAGTAGGCGTTACATAGTAGGAAGGATGCAGTTTGAGGGGAGGAGTTATAATGTAAAAGTCAGTAGAAGTTACTACATTTTAATTTTCTTAGAGTCATTTTCTTACATTTCTAATAATGTGTACTGGCAAGAAGTCAGTTTTAATTCATTAGGTAAGTTTTGTGTCTGAGTCTGCATTCAATATTAACAAATAATACAACTAGAGGAAATTATACTAAATAGTGTTCTGTAATATTTAACATGCATAAATAGAACATAAATAGTGGCAAACTGCAAAATATAGTTACATATTATAGACTTTATATAGATACATAGGTATATACCATGGAAAAAGAGAGGACAAGCATTTCAGAGGATGGATGGATGGGTGGAATATGGAAATGTCATAATTCCCTCTTCTGAAGTCGTGATTCGAGCTTAGCGTATTGACGTTTCGACATGAGAGGGTGTTCATGTACCATGGCAACTTTTATTTACAATAAGTCTGAGAGCATGTGAAGGCAGCATAAAGGTAAGGTGCTATTTTTTAAAATGAGTAGATTTTAGCTATACGTGCCATTATGAAAGAGTATACTTTTTAAAAGACTATTGATTAAAAAATCTATTTATTTATTTTTAAATTTAGCATCATATCATGTAATATGATGTCATTCAATTAAACGTTTTAATCCACTGACAGCACCATTAATGTTATTAATGAAACTTGGCATGTTGAGTTGATAATGGAAACTTCAATCCAACAATACTCCAGCACCAACAGAGGTCAGGAGGTTTAAACAACAAAGGTAAGTGCTACATTTAATACTGGAAAACTCTGCCTCCCTCCTCTCCTCTCCCACCCTGAAGCCCTTCTGTTGGACTTCCCTTTGATAAAACACAAGTCAATGGCTGGCTGTGTGTTCAATGTCTCTGACTGTGCTGAATAAGACAGTTTAATTGTATTTGAAAACAGAATGCCGGATGGGTTCAATGCGAAGCCCATTGATCTGTTTACGCAGTGGTATGCCTGGAATATCGCATCCCGGCCGTGAGATATTTAAAAACGCAGATATTGATCAAAAATGGGAGCGAGCTCTGATCACATGACCTCTGAAACGATTACATGAAACTCATTCTGTTTTGTTTCTTTTCAGAGAATAGCTGCGGTTCTCAAGGCATCAAAAGGACAGCATTCTTTGGGGAATGTTGTCAGGAAAGTGTCATATTTCAACACAGTCACAACGTTTCCTGTGTGTATGATATTACAATTATGAGAATCATTGTCAAGTAAACAATCAATGTCAAGTTCAAATGTCTGTAATGGTTTGTTGACTGAAATGTGTTATTTTTACACTTACAGATGTCAGGCTAGCAGAAGGTGTCAGTCATAAACCTATACAGCGCTCTCTCTCTCTCTCTCTCTCTCTCTCTCAGGGTACAAGGACATGTCAGACACTTGTGTTTATGTGAAAGATTAGATGTTTTTTTTCCCCTCACATCTCAAAACTCTCAGCCTAGAGAAGAAAAGAAAGATAGAAAAGTAGGGAAGAGGGGGCACAACGTTTTTGACGTCCTTGTTTGGTTAAATCTACTTGGGGTTCAGTGTATTTCTTTTTTTCCCACATTAATTTCACACAAGTCTGGTACAAATATGTGGCGTTGTATCAATTATACAGTGTATATATATATATTTTTTTTAAATTTACCCTGAAATAATGTAAGTGAATCTATTAAGACTACTTTCATTACAATAAGCTAGTTTAATGAAAAGTTATTATTGTAAATATCATTATAACTTTTGACCACTAATACAATTACAATACAATTAACTTTCGCTGCCCCGAAACTTTTTGTACCTTCAGGGTATGGTTCCGAAGACACACGTTTCATAATGATATGCCAATGTGTTCGTAAAATATAGCATTTAACAACAAAATTGCAAAAAAATGTTACAACAAAATGGCCGGCACCCAAAATGGCCGATATGGGACAATTGGATATCATTCAACTCGACATGATTTTTGGTCAAACTGTTCCAAAGTTATAAGCAAAAATAGCCGTTTTTTTATTTATGGACCAGTTGGTGGTGCTATGCTGAAACGCAGCATGTAACCTCAGGTCATGCTTGTGATGATATGTACCAAGTTTGGTTTTAATATTATAAAGCGTTGAGGAGATACAGCCTTACATACATTTTCACAAGCGCTACTTTAAATTCGTTCGTGCATTTTTTAAAACAGTTTGACAAATCATCTTGAATTCCATAATTTTTTGTTGACATGATCAGGTTCAATTTTTGTGAAAATCGGAGCAACGGCCTAGGAGAAGTTTGAAAAAGTGTTTTTATTTTTTTTTTGGGGGGGGGGGGGGTGTTCAAAACAGCAGAAAAATTTTCATGACGGAAATGACATCATAGGGTGCATTCGAAATGTCTTGAGTCAACTGTTTTTAGCCCGTATGGTTCAAAGTTAATTAGCATAAACGTGAGTTCAATTTGGACAGCTGGTGGCACAAGAGGGATTGAGTTAGAGACAAATTTGCTATGGTGACAGTTCAGAATGTCTACTGTCAGTGTGCCAAATTTCATAACTTTCCTGCAAACGGTTCTATGGGCTGCCATAGACTTTAGGAAGAATACAAACGCTAAGGATTACAATAAGGTGCCCATCCACTTTTGGTGCTTTTCCCCTAATAATAATAATAATAATAATAATAATAATAATAATAAAATCTTAGCTTTGCTAATTCTTTGTTAAATCTATACTTTAATGTTTTTGTGTCCCAGTGGAATTGAATCTTTCCCAGTATTTACTAATCCATTGCTAAGGTTTTCTGTTTTTTTTTTTTTTTTTTTTGTAGGACAAGCTAGATTCCTCATTTGGTTAAAAATATAACTTTTGGTTGTTAGAGTTGTACTAGGTAGTTAAGTGTTCTGAGTAATTGCTAAGGTGTTCCTAGGAAGGTCCAAATGGGTGTTTCCCAAAAGCATTGTTAGATGACTGGTAATTGTTAACATTGTTCAATGATCTTGCTTTTCCTGAAACCTTAACGTTCTGTAATGAAAACTAAACTTCTTGACCTGTGGATAAAAGAACTGTTGTCTTATGTTGATTTACATAATGTAGATCATGTTCTTGGGCACAATGCGGAAATTAACATGCAGTGCATTCTATATATTAAATATATATATATATACTAATATACTACTAGTTGTCCTCAAATGGTATGTTTGTTAAAGGAGAAAGCTGCTGACTGAACAAACTGCATATAAATAGTCTACAGTAGTACTGCATGTAAAAGATATATATTTAAAAAAAAACAGCTTTTTGTTGTTTTGTGTAAATCAACAATAATCTAACATTAATTGCAGTTATGAATAGATTAATAGATTAGTTTTTTCTCCACCAAAGGTTAGGAAAGCTCTATATTGTTGAATCAATGTGTCTAAAAAAATGCAGGTGCGACCATGTTAATACGTTTTTGGGTATTCATTTCTCCAATTAACTCAGAAATTACAAAGGTTTTTGTGAAGCACACATCAGGGGAACCCCCCCCCCCCACTAATAACAGTAATAATTAACAGATATAAAGCTAACTGTTAATTAAAAAAAAAAAAAATCTGTTGTATTTAAAGTGATGATTACCTTAGCAATGTGAAATGGTTTTATTTTGTAATTTTATTTCTTTTTTTTGTTTGTTTTCTTTAGTCATTTCAGGATTACTATCTTGAGTATTTCCTTTAGTACCTCCAGCCATGAATTCTAAAATGATTTTCAGGAAAGGGCTATTGAGAATTATTACCAATTTGATCACTTATACATGACATTTAAATGAGGAGAAAGGATCACATTTACACCTAAATGCACTAAATTTATTTGGAACCCAAACCTCAGAGTTCAGACTATCAGTTGCTTAAATCTTCAGATTTATTGAGTAAAAGCTTGTGTGGATGGGGAACTTGTATCAAAGCCAACAGACTTCCGTTTCAAACAATAGATGAGTGGTTTACTCCATTATAATACACAGTATATTGTAAAATACTGTGTTGATAAACAGATTTGCAGTGCATTGCAACAAGCATGCAAAAAGCAGCAAAAATATTGTCAAAATGACTGATGTTCCACTCACACAAAAACACACACTCATACATTCGAGATTACAAATTAACAGATTGCGGATTGTTTCATGTCATTTGCATTGAAACATCTTTAATGTTACATTTAATCAACGATATTTCAGGATTTCTGCTGAGTAGACTCAGTTGATAAATTTTAATGAATCTAGTTTACAAGATAAATCACATTGCATCCTCCTAGCATATCCCAGCATGCACCTGTGCTTTGGGCGGCGTGCAAGAATGGCTCCAAACAGAGTACCAGCACTTATTACATTTGTGATTCTTCAAAGAGTTTTGCCTAGTATTGATTTTGTGTCAAGGTTGGGCGCTGGTTCAGCCAGAGAACTCTGCTTTTTAAAGCTACTGGTCCAACTTGAAACACACCGTGCGTAAATGGAGAGCCGGCAACCTTGAGGTGAAGAAAGAGAAAATAATAAAAAAAAAAAAAAAGGACAGAAAAGAAGGGGGAAGAATAGACGTGAAGCACTGTGGGGCCCCGTCTTGTGCTAAGTTGCGGAGCTTTTCAACACGCACAAACAAAAAAAGGAAGTAGATAAATAAATAAATGTTGAGTAAGTATAATTCAGCCACTGGCTGGACAGTAATCGCCCTTTTCTGTGGCAAAAGCCTGATGGGAGGGGTTAAAGGTGAATGCCGCTGGGCATTCTTTTCCGTCTGTCTGACTGAAGCGCGGAGATTACCGCATCGTGTTCATCAGGGATGCTGGGGCTGCAGTGCTGCTTGTGTGTGAAGCATTTTCTCGCCATCCGAGGCCTTTTGGGGTTCGTTAGGTTTTCCTGCAGAAGATGAAGCAGTGCTGGTTGCATGTGAATCAGCTGTGTTTGTGTGAGACAGGTCCCAGATCAGTGCAGGAAACAGCACGGCCGGAGGCGCTGACCTGAAACCTCATCAACTCCCTGCCAATGCTAGCCAATGCTCTTCAGCGGAGGAAAAACAAAGCGCAATGATTCTTTAACTCAGGAGTTTTTGCCAACAAGATAAAGAATGGGGAAAAAAGGTCAATAGCCTCCAATTATATTATTTATATATATATATATATATATATATATATATATATATATATATATATATATATATATATACAGAAAACACAACAGGGGCAACACTACACAAATGTTTTTTTCCTTGGAAAAAAAGGTGTGTGTGTGTGTGGGGGGGGGGGGGGTACTGTAATTTTTTTTTAATCATTTAATTTGAAAATGTTACTGCTGAAATTTCGCACCTCAGACAAAAAGCACCAGTACTGTAACAAATATAAACATTGATGGTCCACCGTAAAGTGGGAATGTACTCCACAATATTTCGACTTTCCTTTCCCTTTGTATAGATAAAACGTTATCAAAATTATTCCAGTCAATGTCACTTTGTAAAAAAGACTAAGCATCTGTGCACATACACATTCAAATGAACAAATCTATAGACTAAACATGTAAATGAACGGCAAGAATGCATTAAAGGTCTTCAGTTGGAAAGGTTTCATTTAAGAGGACCCTAAGTTAACAATTAAGTACGTGATTCAATCAAAAACCTACTTTAGCTCGATAATAATATTTTCTTAGAGCTGCTGTAAAGCCAAAACATTCTCTGTCCATTAATTTTCCTATTATTACAGGTGAAGCTCCTTTGAAACAATCTGTATTGAGAGAAGCGCTATAGAAGTAAAGATGACTTGACTAGTATTTTTTTCCCATAACAGATGAGTAACTGTCAGAGGCTTAGTTAGTAACTAATTTGGAACAATCTTAGGTAGCATCATTTGACTGATAATGAGCATATAAGCTTTGCTGGGTAAAATAGTGCAATTTTTTTAGCTTGGCCAGGCCAGCAGCCACAGACCGGAAGTGCAAGTGGAGTTATTGACAGCAGAACAAGCATGTATGAGAATATGCTCTGTGATATTTCTGTCATGATGTGGTGAACTAATTTAAATGAAGTGTTCATCTGCTTAAGGCTGGCATACTATATCTATTGTTATATATGATTCAGAAACTGCTGAGTTCTCAATATTTATTAATTAATCAATAAATATAAGTAATCAAACAAATGACCCTGAAAAATTAAGAATAATTAGGTCTAACCTAAACAACAGAACAAGCATGACAGAGAATTGGGTGCGTTGTCTGTAAAATTTGTTATGATGGTGAACTCATTTATATATTACTTTTAATCTGGTAAAACTACTTAAACTGTGCACATCTTTCCCATATTAGCAATCATACATTTTTTGAATTTGTCAGAGGTATTATAATATACATTTAATTTTCATGGATGACGTGGAGGACTTGCTGCAGGAATGCACGACAAAATGGACTTTGATGCTATACATGAACTAGTATGAAGAGATTAACTGAGTAGCTACTGCGATCTGTCACAACACATTAAAGAGCCACTATATGGTATTTATTGTTTAAACTTCTTTAAAAAATAACAATATTTTAAATATTAATGTGTTTCATATCAAAAGTAACCTGCTCTGTGTTGTCTGTTGATGTGTTGTCAGTGTCCTCTTTGTTCCACAATGTATTTTTCACTGTGTGAGAACATGATGTGTGGTGTGAGAGTGCATGTCTTTGTGAAGGGTCAATTACTCACTCTCATGTCATTCTAAACCTGTAAGACCTTCGTTCATCTTCGGAACACAAATTAAGATATTTTTTGATGAAATACGGGAGCTGATTCCTCCATATACAGTAATTTAAACACCACTTTAAAGGTTCAGAAAGGTACTAAAGACTGATAAAATTGTTGACATGACTGCAGTGGTTCAACCTTATGAAGTGATGAGAATACTTTTTGTGTTTTTTCTACCTAAGAATGACAGCTCAGTATTGGCCGATGCTGTTCACGTGAGCAGCATGTGAGTGATGAATAATTTTCATTTTTTGGTGAACTAACCCTTTAAGACTGTATAAGCTCCGCCCCCACTTCTGGCCTTAGGCTGCTGACTGAAACTACTAGCACTGCGGCTCTGCAGCTGAATATACAGTGGGTACGGAAAGTATTCAGACATCCTTAAATCTTTCACTCTTTGTTACATTGCAGCCATTTGCTAAAATCATTTAAGTTCATTTTTTTCCCTCAATGTGCACACAGCACCCCATATTGACAGAAAAACACAGAATTCTTGATATTTTTGCAGACTAATTAAAAAAGAAAAACTGAAATATCACATGCATTCAGACCCTTTGCTCAGTATTTACTAGAAGCACTCTTTTGATCTAATACAGCCATGAGTCTTTTTGGGAAAGATGCAACAAGTTTTTCACACCTGGATTTGTGGATCCTCTGCCATTCCTCCTTGCAGATCGTCTCCAGTTCTGTCAGGTTAGATGGTAAATGTGGGTAGACAGCCATTTTTAGGTCTCTCCAGAGATGCTCAATTGGGTTTAAGTCAGGGCTCTGGCTGGGCCATTCAAAAACAGCCACTCCTTCGTTATTTTAGCTGTGTGCTTAGTGTCTTCTTGGAAGGTAAATATTCTGCCCAGTCTGAGGTCCTGAGCACTCTGGAGAAGGTTTTCGTCCAGGATATCCCCGTATCTTGGTCTCATCAGACCGGAGAATCTTATTTCTCACCATCTTGGTGTCCTTCAGGTATTTTTTTAGCAAACTCCGTGCAGGCTTTCATGTGTCTTGCACTGAGGAGAGGCTTCCATTGGGCCACTCTGCCATAAAGCTCCGACTGGTGGAGGGCTGCAGTGATGGTTGACTTTCTACAACTATCTCCCATCTCCCAACTGCATCTCTGGAGCTCACCAAGGCTCTTTTCCGCCGATAGCTCAGTTTGGCTGGATGGCCAACTCTAGGAAGGGTTCTGGTCATCCCAAACGTCTTCCATTTAAGGATTATGGAGGCCACTGTGCTCTTAGGAACCTTAAGTGCAGCAGAATTTTTTTGTAGCCTTGGCCAGAACTGTACCTTGCCACAATTATGTCTCTGAGCTCTTCAGGCAGTTCCTTTGACCTCATGATTCTCATTTGCTCTGACATGCACTGTGAGCTGTAAGATCTTATATAGACAGGTGTGTAGTTTTCCTAATTTAGTCCAATCAGTATAATCAAACACAGCTGGACTCAAATGAAGGTGTAGAACCATCTCAAGGATGATCAGAAGAAATGGACAGCACCTGAGTTAAAATATATGAGTGTCACAGCAAAGGGTCTTAATACTTAGGACCATGTGATATTTCAGTTTTTCTTTTTTAATAAATCTGCAAAAATGTCAAGAATTCTGTGTTTTTCTTTCAACATGGGGTGCTGTGTGTAAATTAATGAGGAAAAAAATGAACTTAAATGATTTTAGCAAATGGCTGCAATATAACAAAACGTGGAAAAACCCACTGTATCTCAGTCCAAATATTTTGAAAAGTCAACATAAGGTTGCTATACTTTCAAAAGCAGACTTTACATCAGGTGTGCCTTAAAATTCTTCCTACCTTAGTCAGTTCCCATGGTTTTGGAACAGAGTAGTGATTTCTAACACTGTGTCAAGGCACTGTGTTCTCTGTCTGTATCTAAGATAGTATTTTAGAGAGTCTCCCTCTGATAGAGATGGATTTCCTCTGGGCTTTATCAGGAGTAAAATAGCAACAGTGATAAAACAATCTCTTTGATGCTCAGTGAGCACCCCCTTTCAGTACAAAAACAACTGTTCTTTTCCTTTCCTTCAAATGTAATACATCATGAGGATTGTTTGGCATATGAAGTTTTTCTGACAGAATGAATATTTAGCTAAAACATACATCATTTACAACATACTTTACACTGATAAAGCAACAAATGTGGCGATTCATATCAAAATGCGTCCAAATGTGCTTTGGTTCATTTCCTTTGAAAAGTTTAAAATGACACAATTTTCTGTAACATGATGTCACTACGGAACTGGTTTGTTTTGTTTGTTTGTTTTCATTAGTTAAATGAATTTTACAAATTAATAACAAGATCCTCAAGATTGAGCGAAAAAAAAAGGGAATATTTCTTAATTCTTTATACATTTTTCATTGTGGTAAATTAACGTATATAATAATTTCCATTTTACTAATTGATTTTAGTATTTTGTCCAATATAAAATATACGATGAGACATAAAAATGTACTACACAGTAGGAATGATTGCATTACCCTAAAAGTGCGCTTAAAGTCCCCATGAATTTAAAATGTAAGTTTTTTGGCTTTTAGTATGAACATGTTAGCTTTATGTTTACATACTAGTGTGCTCCAAAACAATGATACAATTGGCATTTAGAAGATACATGCTTTCAAAATGTCCTGTTTCTCAATTCCGCCAATATGGATCAATGATTTTGATGACCTCTGATGAATCTCATCAGATTTTCTGTCCAATCAAATGCTCTCTGGAATTTGAAGCGCCCCGCCCCCTACATTATAAATAGACTCCGAAGCTACAGTTCAAATCTGTCACTTGTTCACACAATTACTTTTTTTTATGGTGAATGGCACATAATGCAGTATATAAGGGATAGGAAAACGATTTATACAGTGTAAAAATGCTTTCCATTGGGGCAAATGAAGTCTGGTTTCACGTTAGTGTCATGCGAACCACTGCAGTGTGTATATTGTCTGTTCCGCTACACTGCACATAGAGTCTATCACAGAGTGGATCATATGAGTGAGTTGGCGCTTACCAGAAAACGTATCGGACCTACAGTGGGGCAAAAAAGATTTTTTGGCCAAGATTTCTGGCTCTCACAGACCTGTAACTTCTTTAAGAGGCTCCTCTGTCCTCCACTCGTTACCTGTATTAATGGTACCTGTTTGAACTCATTATCAGCATAAAAGACTCCTGTCCACAACCTCAAACAGTCAGACTCTAAACTCCACTAAGACCAAAGAGCTGTCAAAGGACACCAGAAACAAAATTGTAGACCTGCAGCAGGTTGGGAAGGCTGAATCTTCAATAGGTAAGCAGCTTGGTGTGAAGAAGTCAACTGTGGGAGCAATTATTAGAAAATGGAAGACATACAAGACCAATGATAATCTCCCTCGATCTGGGGCTCCACACAATATCTCACCCCCTTTGGTCAAAATGATCACAAGAATGGTGAGCAAAAATTCCAGAACCACATGGGGGGACCTAGTGAATGATCTGCAGAGAGCTGGGACCAAAGTAACAAAGGCTACCATCAGTTACACACTACGCCACCAGGGACTCAAATCCTGCAGTACCAGACATGTCCCCCTGCTTAAGCCAGTACATGTCTGGGCCTGTCTGAAGTTTGCTAGAGAGCATTTGGATGATACACAAGAGAATTGGGAGAATGTCATAAGGTCATATGAAACCAAAATAGAACTTTTTGTTAAAAACTCAACTTGTTGTGTTTGGAGGAGAAAGAATGGTGAGTTGCATCCAAAGAACACCATACCTACTGTGAAGCATGGGGGTGGAAACGTCATTATTTTCTGCAAATGGACCAGGATGACTGATCCGTGTAAAGGAAAGAATGAATGGAGCCATGTATTGTGAGATTTGAGTAAAAACCTCCTTCCATCAGCAATGGCATTGAAGATGAAATCTGGCTGGGTTTTTCAGCATGACAATAATCCCAAACACACCGCCTGGGTAGCGAAGGAGTGGCTTCGTAAGAAGCATTTCAAGGTCCTGGAGTGGCCTAGCCAGTCTCCAGATCTCAACCCCATAGAAAATCTTTGGAGGGAGTTGAAAATCTGTCTTGCCCAGTGACAGCCCCAAAACATCACTGCTCTGGAAGAGATCTGCATGGAGGAATGGGGCAAACTACTAGCAACAGTGCGCAAAAACCTTGTGGAGACTTACAGAAAATGTTTGACCTCTGTCATTGCCAACAAAGGGTATATAACAAAGTATTGAGATTAATTTTTGTTATTGACCAAATACTCATTTTCTGCCATAATTCGCAAATAAATTCTTTAAAAATCAGACAATATGATTTTCTGGATTTTCTTTCTCTCATTTTGTCTCTCATAGTTGAAGTGTACATATGATGGAAATTACAGGCCTCTCTCATCTTTTTAAGTGGGAGAACTTGCACAGTTGGTGGCTGACTAAATACTTTTTTGCCCCACTGTATTTGAATTCTATACAGAATGCTGTATTTAAAAGCAATATGGAGGAGATCAGGAGGAGAAACGGTTAGACAGACTCTGCATTAGAAACCGAGTGTAAGAGATAACATGTACCAACATAAATGACACACTTTTCAAACTACACATCCTTCGCATGATTATCACTGTTTTGCTTTAGTAACAGTTTCACATTAAATCTAAAAGGGGAATCTATTTGTAACGATCGTCAGCTGAAGTGCCTGTGAGAACCACTTCACCCTGGACTTTCACACACACACATGCACATTCACTCCCAGACTTCACTTCCCACAGTGTACTACACACCCATTCACTCATTTCAGGCAGACTACATATCCCAGAAGCCCCGCATCTAATCACTGATCACCTCACCAGCTGCAGCTCATTATCTGCTCCATATACGCACACTACACCCACATATCCACGCAAAGTCTTGATTTTCCCTGTGGTATCATTTCTGAGCGTTTATCCCTGTCTTGTCTTCTGGTTATTACCCTGCCTGTCTCCTGCTGTAATGAGTCATCACATGAGTTGGGATCCATTTGCAGGCTTTTTTTTAATAATCAGAATGGTCAAACAGGCAAGGATCAATCAACAGCAGACAGTAGCATCAGAGGTTAGGCAGACACGAGAAGACAATACAGTCAAGGCAGGCAGAGAAGGTTAGTACAAGGGTATCCAGGTAAACAGTCCAAAGGACAGGCAGCAAGGGTCGTAAATGAAGCAAACAGTCCGATCAGTAACAGGTAAGCAAATCACAGGAATAAACGCTCAGTAATGTACCGTGGGGGCACAAGACTTCGCGAATAGCAGTGGGAAGAGAGTCTCTTTAAATAGTCCACTGATAACTTGAAGCTGGTGCAATCAGCGCCAAGATACGGGGCTTATGGGAAATGTAGTAAAGTCAGAGAGAGGCTTGAGAGTTAGAATTCTGGTGAGAGTGCCCTCTGTTGGCCAGAGGAGGGGATTACAGAGTTCTTCCTCGTGACACCTGCCATTCGTGATTGTTTATCTGCCTGCCTTTTGACCATTGCTCTGTTTTACTGGACTGTGATTTCATGCTGCCTGTCTTGACTTATAGCCCATCTAACGACGACAATTCTGTCTAACCTCTGCCATTCCTGTTTACTGTTGTTTTGACCATTGCCTGTTGGACTACCTCTGTCAGTAAAGCCTGCATTTGGAACATTACCGAAGACTTTGCAACACAAGGATCTAGTAGCTTTTCAGTGGATTTAAGCCAGGTATGGAAATTGCAAGACTTTTATTAGCCCTCGAGCAGGGAGAGCGATCGCTCGGAGTACAGTCGTGGCCAAAAGTTTTGAGAAAAGTTGCTGCTTAAGTTTTTATAAAAGCAATTTGCATATTCTCCAGAATGTTATGAAGAGTGATCAGATGAATTGCATAGTCCTTCTTTGCCATGAAAATTAACTTAATCCCCCAAAAAAACCTTTCCACTGCATTTCATTGCTGTCATTAAAGGACCTGCTGAGATCATTTCAGTAATCGTCTTGTTAACTCAGGTGAGAATGTTGACGAGCACAAGACTGGAGATCATTATGTCCGGCTGATTGGGTTAGAATGGCAGACTTGACATGTTAAAAGGAGGGTGATGCTTGAAATCATTGTTCCATTGTTAACCATGGTGACCTGCAAAGAAACGCGTGCAGCCATCATTGCGTTGCATAAAAATGGCTTCACAGGCAAGGATATTGTGGCTACTAAGATTGCACCTAAATCAACAACTTATAGGATCATCAGCAACTTCAAGGAAAAAGGTTCAATTCTTGTAAAGAAGGCTTCAGGGTGTCCAAGAAAGTAAGTGCCAGGATCGTCTCTAAAGAGGATTCAGCTGCGGGATCGGAGTGCCACCAGTGCAGAGCTTGCTCAGGAATGGCAGCAGGTAGGTGTGAGAGCATCTGCATGCACAGTGAGGCGAAGACTTTTGGAAGATGGCCTGGTGTCAAGAAGGGCAGCAAAGAAGCCTCTTCTCTCAAAAAAAAAAACATCAGGGACAGATTGATCTTCTGCAGAAAGTATCATGAATGGACTGCTGAGGACTGGGGCAAAGTCATATTCTCCAATGAAGCCCCTTTCCGATTGTTTGGGGCATCTGGAAAAAGGCTTGTCAGGAGAAGAAAAGGTGAGCGCTACCATCAGTCCTGTGTCATGTCAACAGTAAAGCATCCTGAGACCTTTCATGTGTGGGGTTGCTTCTCATTCAAGGGAGTGGGCTCACTCACAATTCTGCCCAAAAACACATCCATGAATAAAGAATGGTACCAAAACACCCTCCAACAGTAACTTCTTCCAACAATCCAACAACAGTTTGGTGAAGAACAATGCATTTTCCAGCACGATGGAGCAGGGTGCCATAAGGCAAAAGTGATAACTAAGTGGCTCGGGGTCCCGGGGACTAGAACGTTGAAATTTTGGGTCCATGGCCTGGAAACTCCCCAGATCTTAATCCCATTGAGAACTTGTGGTCAATCCTCAAGAGGCGGGTGGACAAACAAAAACCCACTAATTCTGACAAACTCCAAGAAGTGATTATGAAAGAATGGGTTGCTATCAGTCAGGATTTACCCCAGAAGTTGATTGAGAGCATGCCCAGTCGAATTGCAGAGGTCCTGAAAAAGAACGGCCAACACTGCAAATACTGACTCTTTGCGTAATTGTCATGTAATTGTCGATAAAAGCCTTTGAAACGTATGAAGTGCTTGTAATTATATTTCAGTACATCACAGAAACAACTGAAACAAAAATCTAAAAGCAGTTAAGCAGCAAACTTTGTGAAAACTAATATTTATGTAATTCTCAAAACTTTTGGCCACGACTGTACATACGGGAATATCTAGAAGTCACTCATTTTTTCTGATCTGCCGGACTATGTTCTCATAGACTTTTGCAAGGGCATCAATCAACTGCTCAAATCACGACTAATTCATGAAGGTCTCCATTCATCCTTAAGTGACTTTTTGGATTATGCTTTATTGTCTGTCGGCTCTCTGTTTACTGTGGGTGTCGCGGAAGAGGAACACAACACTGCAGTCATCGCCAACAGATCATAAAATGGTGGATACAACCACACCTGTGCCCAGTCACAACATGGTGGCCACAACTGTACACAAAATGGCCACCATTCCAGATTCACGTCATGCTCCAGCTGATCGTCCAGAGTCACGTCATGCACCAGCTGATCGTCCAGAGTCACGTTATGCACCACCTGATCGTCCAGAGCCAAGTCAAACCACCTTTGATCTTTGTGAGGCAAGCCAAGTCACCGTTGATCGTCATGAGTCTGACCAAGTCACCGTTCATCGTCCCCAGCCATGACGTAAACGCAAGCCTTGCCAAAAGAAGGCCGCGGCAACCGAGTCTCACACTCACGCAGCCATCGCCTGCACTATGATGGCCGACCAAGAAGGGCCTATGAACCTTGTGACTTTGCCAGAGTGCCCAAAATTCTCTTGAGTGCTCCGCTCAAGAGACTCTCCCACTCTAAACTCTCCTGAATCTTGTCACGTCTCTACAAACCCTCCTGAACCTCGTCAGGTCTCTGCAGACTCTCCTGAGCTTCGTCACATCTCTGCAAAGCTCCCAGAGCCTCAATAGAGCTTCCAGAGCCTCGTCAAGCTTCGGGTAAGATGCTGAAACCCAGCAGCTGTCAGGGACAGTACGCCAAAATCTTCAGCCACCATGGACGACACATCTGTGTTACTGGTCGTCGTGAGTGCTACATATGAGGATATCAAGGCATTCCCTAACCCCTGGAGACTGGTCGCAAGCCTGAGGGAGGAACCACTGACATCCGTTCGAGCAGCTGTTGTCTCAGCCGCTTTACCAAGCCTGGTGGTCTCGAAGGAATTTCCAATGTCTGTTTTATTCTTTACTACTGCTATGGCAATTTGGTGCGTGTGGTCCTTATGCTGCTTTTCATCCGAGTCAGTCCCTGAACCTGTTCCAGCAGTCCCCGAAAGCATCGCTGAGTCTATTCTAGCAGTCTAGAGGGCCCTCCCGAGTCAGTTTCTGAGCACCTCAGTCCAGATCAAGAGGGCGCTATCGAGTCAGTCTTTGAGCACGCCAGTGCAGATCAAGAGGGCGCTACTGAGTCAGTACCTGAGCACGCCAGTGCAGATCAAGAGGGTGCTGCCGAGTTAGTCGCTGAGCCCTCGATGGCAGATCAAGAGGGTGTCACAGAGTCAAGTCCCCGAGGCTCAAGAGAGCGTTTCAGTGGGCCCCAAGTCAAGTCTTGTGCCATCTCCTGAGGCCTTGGAGGAGGTTTCTGACTCCAGATCTGAGCCTGTTCACTCAGACGTCATCCTTCCAGCCGTCGCAGACATGGCCCCTGAATTTCCTGTCTGCCCTGCAAGGACCACAGAGATCGTTCCCGAGTTTTCTGTTTGTCCAGATATGACCATGGAGGTCATCCATCAACTTTCTGCCTTTCCAGCTATGACCACGGAGGTCATTCACAAACTTCCTATCTGTCCAGATCTGACCACAGATATCATCTATGAACTTCCTACTGGCTCTGATACAGCCACAGTGATTACCTCTGAACCTCCTGTCTGTCTTGACACGACCCCCGAGTTCGAACCTGAATCTCCTGTCTGAGCGAGTGTATTACCTGCATCTAGCTGATATTCTTCAGGTTGATCTTATATTCATAATCTCAAAATCAGTTTGAATGTCCACTGAGGAAAGCTCTTTAGCCCTTTTATCATTTAAAACATCTCCATGACAGCGCTGGTCAATGCATTTGTCAGCTACGTCTCATAGGAAGTTGTTTAAAGTAAAAACAACTTCCTTGTTTCAGTCCATTTACATGTACAAGGCTTTGCGACTGACTAGCTCACTCATAAAAACTGTCTTTGCCACCATCTCATTGCGTATTAATGTAACTTTCACAGCAGTCAAAATCACTAACGTACTCTTTCTCAATACCCAAAAATCTGGTATGTTATTTATTTAACTATGTTATTTAAATTTCTCTCTCTCTCTCTCTCTCTCTCTCATAATACTCTAATGTTACATATTACAATGAGTTTCAAGGAGGCAACTCAACATTCCTTCCTTACTAGTTCTAAAGTGATGTTTTAGAATTAGTAACGGAGGCTTGGGCTCAACTATTAAACTGGCATCTTGAGATTTGAATCTGTGCCGGAAGGTAGTAAATGCTCACAAAAGAGGTTATTTTAGGACAATTATTTTTAGGTTATTTTAGTTGTTATTTCTTATTTATTTACACACTCATGCCGTCGAACTGTTGTATCAATGCAATATCACACTCATAGCCGCGCAATATATCAACACTCTATGATTACCTACGGTCGAATCACAGCCTTGCTGATATACAGTCATATCTCACGACTACTCGTGTAATATTGCTCATTTACCATAAATGTTTGTCAGTATATTCGGCAATACACTTCAACCATATTTCAAAGAAAATGGAATTATGAAATTACATATAAAGATGTACTTAAGTCCTACTTAAGTGAGTCAAAAGAGCACTAATTGTGCACTTTAAATGTATTTGATGTAAATTAAAATATAAAGCATTTAATTTAATTGCAAGTGTCCAAAAACATACCATTTAGTGCACATATTCTAAGTATATTATTGCCGTAATGAGTTCCCTTTTTAAAAGTATGATAAAGTGCGCTTCTTTTTCACAAGAGTTCGGTGACCGGATCAAAAAAAGTTCTGGATCGTATTTAGCAATGTCCACTTGACAGATTGTCCAAGAATAATACTATACCAGGTAGATTTTGGCCATAGGATGATGTGTTTCTCTCATGTGAGCTCACAGATAAATAAAAACAAGATAATTGTGCAACTAGAGATCTCAATGACTGTTGAATGTGTGTGCTGTTGTTGAAGTCTGGTGAGGCTAAAGTCATCCTGAATATCAGATAGTCTGTTTTGACATGGACCTTCTGCTGGACTGAAAGACCCAGAAGCCCTTATGGGCACATCTGTGTGTGTGTTCAATTATTCATGCGGTGGAAGCTTGTGGTGAGTGTGTAAAAGGAACAGGGGGGTCTAACGGATGACAGCGATGTCAGAACAAGCTCCACAGATACGACATGACAAGCAGCTAACACTCTTCTGCTGCTCTGAAGACTGTGTGTGACCGGTCATGTGAGAAGTCACATGACAAATTCATGATTTGGTGAAATTTTGTCATGGTGCATGTATTGCCCAAAAAATACAATTCTGACAACTCAAAGTCCACTGGTTACTATGTTTGATATGATGTTGCAAAATTGTGACACACATACACACACACACGGTCAAGACATGGCACATACATGGGCATGCACCGTCAAGTATACAAACACACACACCTTTTTTTTTTTTTTTTCTCACACTTGCTGGGTCGTTCACGCTCGTCCGTGGATCAATATGAGCAATTCTTGGAGAACTACAATGTTGCCATGGCAACGGATCCTCAAATTTGGCACAGAAGGCAGTAGGTGTGTGCAGTGTGGCACAATAGCTTGTAGTATTTGCATTATCAAAGTCAGGAAACGGTTGATATACAGATACACTCAAAATCACAGTAAAAAGTGTCATAAAATAGTTCATAAGGCTTTAGTCTCGTCTTGTGAAAAATAAGTACACTTCAGAATACTTTTAAACAGAGTACTTATTACAGAATACTGTAAAAATTAATCAGTAAATTAACGGAAAAAGTGCAGCTTATTACCCGGACATTATCGAGTAATTTTACAGACATTGCCATTAACCCTAAAAGACATTTCAGTGAAGTGTAATACAGGTAATACAGGTTTTTTTAAGAGTGTATACTGTAAAAGAATGTACATTTCATAATTGATTTTATTGTCTTTATTAAAATTTGTGTCCTGTTGCATGTACTGACAAGCATATAAAATATAAAAATATATACATATTTAAAATATATGTATTTACACATTTGTAACAATGATGAAGTTGCAATTTAGTATATTTAAAATATGTTTCATATTTTTTAAATGCAATATCAAATAATATACACTACAGCTAAATTGCAATCAAGTGCTGTAGTATGTTAGTGAACAAATCAAAAAAATTGTGCACATTTAAGCATAACATCATTGTTGTCACATTATTCATTTGAGGATCAAGTAATACTATTTGTATGTACTACAACAGGGCCTGATCAGGGTGTGGGATTGTTTTGCACACCATTTTAAAATGTCTATTTCAGAAATCTGGTCACCTTAATTCAAGTGCATGATGATTTACTAGAAAACAAATGAAAATACAAAGCAACTTGAAAACTTGGAAACTAAGAGCATAATACAACAGAACTCTCAGAAAACAAAAAAGACAAACCTAAGCACGCCAACAAAACAGACAACAATGACCTGACAAAGAATCCTGAAAACACGGGAGTCTAAATACACACAGTGTAATTGCCACAATAACAAACAACAAACACTCACGAGCTGACTAGAGGAACAGGAAACAAGATGTGAGTACAAACTAAGAGTGCAAAAAAAAAAAAAGACATGGAATAGCCAAACGTGAGTGTAAATCAATGATAACTGTTCCGTTAGAACACGGACTGCAAAGATTTGTATGTAGATCATAAGGAACGATGAGGGGAAATAGAGAGAAGATTATAAATATATGATGGACTGGTACTCAGGTGTCACAGTGGCACATTACATTACATTGTTATTACTTCCCATCATCATGACGGCAGGATCGGAGCAGATGCTGCCACATTCATTTGCCAACAATTACAGTTGGCTCTTGGTTTGGGCAGATGAGCCAACAGCACATATCTATCTCAACCCACTAAATGCTCGGGCAGAAACCCAAGGGATTCAGTTGAAAATCAAGCAATTTCTCTTGGAAAGGCATCAGCAAACACACAAGCAGAACTTTTACTTCTTGAATCACTATTGGGATTCTGCCATCACCCTGTCCTACTAATGTACAGGCATTTTGCCAGGTGGAACAAAAAGGACATCAAATTTAATAGTAAAAATGGCAGATCTGATTAGCTTTTGGTGTTGTTGTGTATCATCAGAGACACAAAACCAAAGCAAAGGACTCCTGCTCTCTTATTAGACAGGTAAGTTATGCTTTATTTTGATGGTTCACTAACTATAAGTAACTTTGCAACTACATGTCAAGAGTACTAGTATACTGTTAGGTTAGGGTTAGGTGTTAGGGTTTGGGTTATTAGAATTAGCTAACCATGTAGTTGCAAAGTTGCTTATAGTGAGTAGAATGTCGGTTGGCGGACCATCAAAATAAAGTCTTAGCAGATATTAAGCAGATAGTCTACTAATACTCTAATGAGAGTTAGTTGACATGTAGTTGCAAAGTTGCTTATAGTGAGTGGACCATCAAAATAATATATTACTGACAGGTATATACAATTGAGTATATTGAAAAGTAAGACACGGAATTGATGAAAAAGGATGGATCTAGACACTATGCAAGCCATATTCAGATCAGCATTTCCGTGCTTGGAAAATATAGCATATCAACATATATTCACTCTCATGGTATCAAAAATTGAATCAACAAACTAGGAACTTTGATGTCAATTCACAGACGTGAAGGGCATGGGAAATACAATAAATTGTATTTATAATAATATGAAGTTTGAGCATATGGAATGGAATTCGTAATATATGGAACGGAATGAAAGTCTCAATGAAACTTTAATATATGGAGTTAAAGTCTAAATATGTAGGATGAAACTTGAATAAACTGAATGAAAGTCTGAATGTATGGAATTAGTCTGAATATACGGAGTAATAGTCTATATATTGGATGTAATATATATATACATATATATATATATATATATATATATATATATATATATATATATATATAGGATGAAACTTGAATTAGTGCTTCTCCTCAGGTAAATAATTGACATTATAGTGGTTACCGGTATTTTGGAACTGATGTGTGAATGGTGTCTTACCAGTAAAAAGGTGGAATGCCGTTGCTTGTGTGAACAGCACATTTTTGTAATTATCTGTAAAGTAGTTCTGGTTATTTTATGGCCGTTTATCGGGATTACTGTGTGGAGATGACCGGATGTAGACATCCATGCTGTTTGTTTTGTTTGAAATATGACCAGCATTTGCCTACATTTTTCTAGTTCAGCAAAGTATTGGGAAATTTCACGGAATGTAATATGTAAAGTCATGAAATTTCTAAAGTCATGAAATTCATAAGGACTGCAAATTTGCACTTTCATTCCAAATAGGCCTATTGCAAATTATATTCCATATACAGTATTCAGACTTTCAATTCCATATATTCAAGTTTCATTCCATATATTCAAACTTTGATACCACTCCTTATTTTACGATTTCCATTCCATATAATCAAAGTTCAAATTATAAATATTTAATTATAAATAAATTCCCTGAACAGCATGCCATAGTATATATATTGTCCAGCCATATATATTGGTAGATCCCGTTCAATATGTTTCACATGTGGTACAGCTGTGTGCTACCAGGGATTTTGTGTTTGCTTGATTGTGCCATAACTGGGAATGACAGAAAAAAATATCCTTCCAGCTATATCCACACTACATCAGAGAATGATGGACAGAGAAGCCCTCTCCATTCTGGGCTTATATGTCAGGTTAAAACTACTCATTAAAGTTGCATGGCACTGAATTGGATACAGGAGGCAGTAAACAGCAGGCTGAGGATCTGCTATGAGAGGTCAGCAAACCCTAAGAGTCCCAGCACAGGTTTGAAGACTCTCCGACCTTTCACACTCACTCTAGAGCTCAGTTTCAGAGCTTTGAAGCGAGCCAGGACCCCAGCCGCTACTTTGATTCTCCGGCCTCTGTCAGACTGAGCCAGAGGGCAGGGGTTTTTCATAACACCCCGTAGACAAATGCATCTCTCATGCTAACCTCCGAGAAACTGACCTATGACAAGAAATAGAACATCTCTTGTGCATAAAACCGTCTGCTACCATGCTATATAATACCTACTCAAATAGATAAATATAAAAAATATATATATATTAAATGTGTATTTTCAAACCATATACAAACACCAAACCGCCACAAAAGCATCATTTTCTTATGTTTACATGTCTGTAAATGCTGTATGCCATTTTAATTATTTCCCTGCCAGCATTTACTAAAAATGTTGTCAGAATGTTAATGTTATGAAGTGACGAGAATACTTTTTGCGTGCAAAAACAGAAATAACTTTATTCAATAATTTAACCGTTGTCATATGTAGTTGACGTAGTGAACTCAGTGCAGGCTTTCTTGTTTATGTCTGAATGCAGACTCTGTATTGGCCGGCTTCTGCGTCAGCATCACATACATGCGTCGTGCTGCTCACGTGATCAGCTTCAGCCAATACTGAGTCAGCATTCAGATGTAAACACAGAAGGAGTTCACTACGTCAACTACATGACGATTGTTCAAACTTTAAAATGAAGTTATTTTTGTTTTGTTTTTGCGCTTCATATCTTTAAGGTTGAACCACTGTAGTCATGTTGACTATTTTAACCATGTCTTTACTACCAATGATATTGCTGCCTGGTTCAGATACCCTCGGATTTCGTCAAAAATATCTTAATTTGTGTTCCGAAGATGAATGAAGGTCTAATGCATGCGGAACAACATGAGGGTGAGTAATTAATGGCAGAAATGTAATTTTTGTCTTGAAATATAGTGTACAATTCATATTCACTTCCTTCAAGGTGTTATTGCCCTTTTTGGATCCTGAAATACATTATCACTGTAAATTGTTTTGGAAAAAATAGCTGTGTGATTCTTCAAAATATCTCCTTTTGAGTGAAAGTCATACAGGTTTGGAATGACATGAGGATCAGTAAATGAAAGCAGAATTTTCATTTCTGCGTGAAGTATTCCTTTAAACCGGCAGAACGCCAGAGTCACGGTTTGTTTAAAACACACTAAATCTGAAAGACAATAAAGTCCATCCCTGAGGAACAGCCACCCTCTGCTGAATGCCCATTTATAGAAACGCTTCAAAACAATCTAGTTAAGACTCACTTTAGCACTGAGCATATCTGGAGAGCAGAGAGAGAGAGAGAAAGGGAGGAGGAGGGCCCCCGGGGTCCCTGAGGAGCCGCCCCATAGAGGTGAGGTGCTTTAGAAAGCCTGTAATGCCTTGATGTGGTTTGAGCTCCAGTGATTTGAGATTAGCTCCACTGAGAAATATGAAATATGTGCTCGGAATTGTGATACCAGGCCAGGAAGTCAATCAAATCGGCCAGGACTGTTTGACTCATATAAGAGAGGACACAGTTACTTCTGAGATTTTGATCAAAGTCCCCTTTTTATAGTTTTTATTATTATTTTCATGATGAATCTGAAGGATGTTCAGCACCATAACAAAAAAGTGCTAAATTTACTAAACATATGTATGATGGTTATATACTCTGTGATTTGAGTCAGTTAATGGATCTTCTGGATTCAAAACTAGTAAACCTATTTTGACAACGTACGCATTTGTTAGACACTTTTATCAGCAGAGAAGCAATTTGATATCTTTCAGAAGCTACTCCAGATGTTATACCAGATGCTAGCATCATCTGCTATGCTGTTGTTTGTTGGGGGAGCAGCATTAAGAAGAGGGATGATGTGTGGTTGGAGATGGTTAAAAAGGCCGGCTCTGTGGAGGGTGTAGAACTTGAGTCTTTAATATCTGTAGCAGTTGAGGAGAACCGTCAGCAAGCTTTTGTCCATTTTGGACAACGTCCACCACCCATTGCATGTTACCATCGCGAGGCAGAAGAGTACCTTCAGCAACAGGATGTTGTCAATGTCCTGTTCCGCACACAGATCGAGGAAGTCGTTTGTCCTTCAGGCAATACGGCTTTTTAATTTATCCCAGTGATCAAAGTTTTATTTTATGCATATAGACTGCTTGTTTGTTTGTGTTTGTTTTAATTGTTGTTGCAACTGGAAACTTGAATTTCCCTAGACTAGAGGATGAATAAAGTATCAATAAATCAATCAATCAATCAATCAATCAATCAATCAATCAATCAATCAATCAATCAATCAATCAATTTACCCTGCATTAAAATTTTTATTAGATCATGCATCTTGCCATTGCTAGAAGCATACTCTACGGTTTATGATTTAGAAAAGTACACCAAAGCAGTGCTTCTTCAATCTTCTTCAGTAAAAAATAAATAAAGTAAAATAATAATAAAAAAGATAATATTGTGTATAATATTCTCAGTTCATAAAAAAATTAAGGCTTTATTTTAAGGTGTCTTTGTTACACTGCAACTATATAAATGAGTACTGAGTAATATTAAGTATCTACAAGTACTTACTATAGGGTTAGCATTAGGGTTGGGTCTGGTTTGGTTAGGGTTAGTTGCATGTAATTATGCGTAATTTATAGTTATTACTGGAGTAACTACATGTAACATGTAGCAATGACACTGTAAAATAAAGTGTTACCAAACTGAAATACATTTTTACAAATCATGTGCTCTGATTGTTAATATTATTTATTTTATTTTAGTATTTTATTTTTTGTAACGTGTGAGGGAGGGATTGATGGTCTCAGGCATCTTTAACTACATCTAAATGAATAATTTGATACAATGCACTTAATGTGCACATACATGTTTTTACATTTTACTTATATTTAAAAAGTGTTTTGCAATACAATATGACCACAATATGTAAACTGTACTTATTTATGATGTAAGTATATAGTAGTTAAGGCCACCTGACATAAAGTGGGACTGGATTAATTTTAAGGGTTTGTTGTTTTACCTGAATTTTCATAGTGTGATGTTAGGTGAATTAAATTGAATTCAATTAGGTTCAGATTGAACACTTAGATTATTATTGTAGTATTAATTATGACGGTTTAAAAAAAAAAATACAATAAATATTACAATATTGTACAGTATATACTATATATACAACATATACACAAATATTAATTAATCAAATTAACAAATTATTAAATATTATAAAATGGAAATAAAATAAAATCGAACAATAGGGCAGTGATTTAATTGACTGAGGAATCAAATTAAGAAGCCCTCTCTTTTATCTCTCTCTCTCTCTCTCTCGCACAGCCACCCCCTCCTCTTCACCCTTTCTGCTGCACTATTTGTCATTGTACTGTTTCTGTAGTGTGTGGCTTTAAACGACTCTCACCTGCACCGTCAGTCTCCTCAGGGGTGCATCCTTGACATACACACTCACACAAACCTACTTTCTGTTACACACACACTTCCTGTCGGGTAGCTGGCGGAAGGCCAGTGCTGAAATACTGTCATGCTCGACCGAACCGGCGACTCGCTGTGAAGGATCAGTGGACAGAAAAGCCACATAAAATATTTGCTGCTAAATATAAACCTCAGCCCTTGCTTGGTCGGTCTTTCGGACTCTCATTCTCTCTGTTCTTCTCATTCCTTCAAAATTTATGTCCATCTACAGAGAGAGAGCGAGAGAGAGAGAGAGAGAGAGAGAGAGAGAGAGAGAGAGAGAGAGAGAGAGAGAGAGAGAGCGAGAGAGAGAGAGAGAGAGAGAGAAGAGAGAGAGAGAGAGAGAGAGAGAGAGAGAGAGAGAGAGAGAGAGGCTTATAGGCCACTGAAGTAGTATGGCCAGTAAGGCCATGGCCCTTGCATTATCATTCTGTATTATATGTTATCTTTTACATGTATGCATGTATTTATTTATATATGTCACAAAAGACTTACTTTTATGTTTATACACAACATTTTGAAATAGGAAATCGCAAACAGTTTGATTGACAGGCGATCTGACCAATCATAACCAAGAATCTGCCATTTTGTCCAACAAAGCAGTCAGGGGAGTTAGTAGATTAACATTGGTGAACTTGAAAAATTGTGTGTACTTGCTTCTTTCTGCACTAGAAACAACATTCATTCTGATGTCCATTCATGTTTATTTTATGCTATAAATGAACTAGTTGCTGTCAGTGTCCTCTTTGCTCTGGGATGTATTTTTCACTCCGTGAGAATATGATGTGTGGCATAAGAGCGCATGGCTTGTTGGACAAAGCAACAGTAACTAAAGGGGGCGGGTCTTTGCAAGCGGTCAATTGTGCGTGCATTTTTTTTTTGTGGCAGGGTACTTTAAAAAAAATTCAAACATACTAGTAAATATTTACATTAGCTTAATGCACTTAGATGTTTATGTTCATGTTTACTCTTTTTCAAGATAAACTCAAAAGTAAGTGTTTTTAAACCTTAAACTTTACAAGTTTTGGTGTTTTTTTATTTACAGAACATGACCTTAATCCTGATCTCTTGTTTTGATTTCAAAATGTTATTTACACAAAAAATCCAGTAACAGAAAACCTCAAGAAACAACACATTGGCAGAAACACAGAAAACAACATCCTGCAGAGATCACACAAAAACAGAAAAACAACTAAAACTTTAATTGCAAAGACCTTTTCGTCAACAACATGGATAAGGAAACATTGAAAAAACATCAAATGGATCAATCAAAGATACCCTGCAAGGATATAAACAATCCCATTACAAGTTATAACAATACCATTCTTACAATCACCTGTCAAGCACTACCCCTCCCAAACCATCCCAGATCCGTTCCTTTACCAAATATACAATAGAGAATTACTGTTGATTCAAAACAAGACAATAACTATGGATAAGAATGACAGACCAAGCAGATCACGCTTATGGTCGATATTATCAATAACACATTTATTACAGCTAACAAAAATATTCAGCCTTTCCCCACAGTCATCCATCCTCTAAATGAGGAAATATACCCATTAAAGTTGGCTAAACACTTATTCAGCATGTAGCTGCATGTTTGCCAATGAATCATGATGTTGCAGATATTTTCTCCCCCACTGAGCAACAGAGAAAACATCTTCTACTTCAAAGCATTTCCTCAGCAGGATGTGAGAACACTTTGCAGATGTGTATTTATTGATCTGATGTGTAAGTGTAATAGCAACTGTTTCGATAGTTGTTTGTGCTCTTTGAGTTTTGAAATTATTTGTTTTAAACAATCATCTTAAATTATAATTATTGTTCAGTTATTACCTAGAGCAATTATTACTACGTAATCTAACCCAGAAACTTTGTTTCTCAAGTGCTTCAACTATGAAGCTGTATTTTTAAAGCATAATAAGGATATTCTTAATATATTATAGTACATGTATAATACCTTATAAACAAACTTAGAATATATTGTATCATCTTATAAATAATCATAGTCATAAAATTTAATACTTAAATGTTATAACCACAAAAATTTAAGGGTACAGTGCATTATAACACCAGATGAAGCCTCATTTATAATGCATCATACGGGCATTGTTAATACATTTTAATATACACATAATGCCTTGTAAACAATCTTATTATGTGTTGTATCATCTCACAAATAACCGTAACAAGAGTAATACTTATATTTGTGGTTATAACTATTAAGAGTCTGATGATATATAACACACAACGAACATAATTTTTTCCACTTAAGTTATAATGGATTATAAAACGGGGACTAAATAAAACGGAGAAAACATAATGACTGACAGGTGATGATTATATGTAACTATAGAAACAAATAAAAAAAAGGAGATAATCAGAAACCAAAGAAACCGGAACTAAACGGAATAGGCAAAACAGGAACTAACAGAACAGAATAATAAAGCAGAAGTCATTGTCATAACTGTGACAATGACACATTATGAGGTTTATAAGGCATTATTCATGCATTATAATGCATTAAGAATACCCTTATGATGCAAATGCAGGTTTTATCTGGAGTTAGTATACATTATACACTTAAAAGTTATAATCACAAATAGATAAGTATTATAATGAATTGCACCTGTTGTTATGATTAATGTATCATCACTTTTTTTTTTTTTTTTTTGGTCACAAGTTCTATAGTACTTTTATGTCCCACATTATAACAATCGTTTAATTGAAGTGAAAGTGATGTCACGTGTGGCCAAGTATGATGTCCCAAACTCAGAATTTGTACTGCATTTCACATTTCACAGACACGCACACACCGTGAGCACACTCCCCAGAGCAGTGGGCAGTCGTTTTTTTTTTTTGCTGTGGTGCCTGGGGAACAATTGGGGGTTAGGTGCCTTGCTCAAGGGGACCTCAGTTGTGGGTAATGAGAGAGGAAGAGAGCGCTGTACATTCACTCTCCCCTCCTTTCCTGTCGCTACTGAGACTCGAACCGATGACCTTTAGGTTACAAGTCTGTCTCTCCAATCGTTTGGCAGAAACTATTATCAATAGTTTATTAATATTAATAGTCCCACGATTAACTGTTACATGAATACTGCATTTTAATCAGTGTGTATTTAAATCAAACTAAACAAACCATTTCAATAGTTTCAGTAAAAGGTTTTAATACATTGAAGAAATGAAGAAAAAAAATATATTGTCCTTTTATTATTACTGTTGTTGTGGTAACACGCTTGACGCTAAACTAGGAGAAAGAATGGGAGAATCTCTAAACATCACCAAACATAACTCAATCACAATTTTTCCATCACCCTGCTTTTATGCGCATTTTGAAGTAACGCATCAGAAACAAGTGACGCCCAATTTAAAAAAAAAAAAAAAATCCCATAATTCACAAAAAAGTTTTTACGCTCACTTGAGGTGGTTTTTAACTTGTGTGAAAAAGCGTTAATGTGAATAATGGTATATTGAAACACACTTGCCGAATAAATTCTGAAGTAGCGAACATTAAACCCGCCATACATTTATGTATTTATGTATTATGTTTGATTTTGTTATTACGCATTAATTCTGGATGTACTGGAACTCGTGTGTGTGCAATGCATTTTCCCTTGCTTGATGCTTGCTGTATAAAGACAAGAGTAATGTACAGCTTGTGCTCTTTTGTACTGGAATGTCACAGATTTTTTCAGGCTTGTCCTCTCACGTGTGTGACGCTTAATAGAGAGTTCTGATGGCTCATGTTTATTTTTTTATTATTCAGAAGTGTTTAGACGAAGCTTTCCCAAATACTCGGTCACAGTGTTTTATTTACTGTTGGCTACTAAGTTACAATTCCACGTCATGCGCTCGAACAACTTGATGGAAACGCACCTAATTGGCAATTGACTTGGAGCCGGGTGGGACCAGCGATGACAGGAGACTTTGGGGACTCATCTCTTCCAGTTCCTTAACCAAATACTCATACCTTAGAGGGGGGAGTATGGCTCCATCCCATGGCCTCGTACGCCACTAAAAACACCCTTCTCACAGGACTTTGATTTTGCCAGCTCGGACACCTGGACAGATTCTCTGTGGGGGGGCTGTCTCAGTTTGTGGTGGGCTCAGGCTCTCGGTCATTGTTAGGTGCGGCTGGAGTCTGGCTCGGCTCTGGGTCTAGAGTGGGGCTGGCAGGGGTTTCTTCCTCTGGTCATGGGTGAGTTGTTATTTGCCAGAACCCACTCCACAAATTCAGCAAATGTCCCTTGAGGACTATCACTGGGCAGGCATGCCTTAATTTGCTCATTCAGGCTGGTCTGAAAAAATAGACACAGGGAGCGATCTGGGAAGTGTGTAAGGCATGCCAGGTCTAAAAAACAAATCTCTGTGGTCCTTGAAGGTTCATTGTTCCTGCTCCATGTCAAAAGAGCCCAAGCCCCGGGATTAATATACTGGTCTTTAGATATGGCTTGGGTCCATTCTTCAATTTTCATCTGTTTTATTTTTGCTCAACAAGCAAATCGGAATACTTAGAAAAGTAATTCACATGCCTTACTTAATTTTTTTTTTAATCCATTATCCTAAGTGTGAACAATATGTATATCTTAGCAAACACCACTAATAAGAACATTGTATAAATTTGTATATGAGTCTCTCTGTGTCTCTCTCCATCTGCAGGCCTAATAATTTGTGAGGACAGCCTCTCTCCACCCTGCTGTTATGAATTTGCTGGCCGGGTGATTCGTCATGGCAACCGAGAGAGAGACAGACAGAAAGATCCCAGAAGAGATCAATACTCCAGTGCCCATCCCCCTCACCCGTACCTGCACATCTCATCACAGTTTAACACAGGACAGCACCGCGTGAACCGAATCATATACTCACACAGCTAATATCACCTTCAAATGCTCTTTTACGGAGAGCATACATGGTTTTGAATTATCCTTCACATTTCAGTACTCAAGGGCTTGAACAAAGAAAATCCAGTCAAAATATGCCACCACAGAACACAGGTTGGTTTACGTTCCAGGATCACAGACATAACAGATAACACAAACACATTGGGGTTTCATGTTTTATGGGGACATTTCATAAACAATTATTTTAAAACTGTACAAAGTGTATATTGCATCCCCTAGCCCTAACTCTACTCCTACTCCTAAACCTACCTATCAAAGAAAACTTTACTTAGTATGTTTTATATGCTGTTTTTCTTATGGGGTCCAAAAAATGTATCCTAAGGATTTGGGGTATAAAGTATTTCGGATATTGTCATCTTAGTGGGGAAATTTTGTCCCCATAACATAAGGTTTACCTGAGGCTAACCTATTTCTTGATTCCTAATCTAGTTGTCTAATAAACCAGATACTGTATATTATGAATATTGTTGCTTTTGATCTTTTTTTAAGTCTCTTTGGGGAGAGAAAATGTCTGCTAAATGCATAAATTTAAATGTACTCAAAATACTCAAATTTTTAAGTGTTTAGTGTTACAATTTGTGTTTACCATTAAAAAATGGCATTTATTTATTTATAGCATTTTTATATATAACATATTTAGTATTTATTAAATATAATGTTGAATGTTTATATAATAGTGTATTTTTTTTTTTTTTTTTTTTTTTGTCATTGGTTTAATTTCAATAATATGTTTCTTTCTTCACATTTGCTATGTTTATTTGCTGTTCTCTTGGTTCCTGTCCTCTCAAGCCCTTGGACCAGGGGTGTCAAACTCAGGTTCTGGAGTGCCACTGTTCTGCAGGGTTTAGCTCCAACCCTAATTGAATACACCCAATCCAGATAATCACGGTCTAGAAATGTCCAGTCAGGTGTGTTGGAACTGATTGGAGCTAAATTGTGCCGGACACTGGCCCTCCAAGAACTGAGTTTGACACGTGTGCACAAGATGGTCGGGACTCCTTGTGAGTTTGTGGAACTGGCATAACAGCTAAGTAGATCCTCCTTTACCATTTAGGTGGATGGGGAGCATGACATCACCACACCAAGCCCCGGAACTCATCTCTGGGACAGTCCAGCCACTTAGACACAGACACACAACTGCCATGGATGTGCACACATGACTGCTCCGAACCCCAAGCCTGCACACAATTCTAGCATGGACCCTCAGCCAGAGGACTGATCTTTCCCAGCCACCCTGTCGATCTCAGAGCCAGCACCAGCCGCTCAAGCCATCCCAGAGGCAGCGATCCCACCCTTTTGCCCACCCCAAGGCCCTACTTGAGGTAGACACTACACTCATCTTCTTGGATATGAAAGTTTTTCCTTATCATCTTCCACTGGTTCCATTTGGCTTAGTGGATTTCCTAGCTCCAGTCATAACCAACTCCTGCTCCACCAGCTCAATCCACTAATCTGGCTTCACCGACATGACTTTAGTCTCCTGGCCTTTCACATCTAACATGGACTTCTGAGTTGTGGCTTAAGCCGTCAACTTCCAACCCTTTGGTTCAACCTTAGTCCTCTGACTTGATACTGGAGTATTCAAAAGACATTTGAATCGTACAGCCTTCATTTTCTGCAAATTCTTTCATTGAACCTACAAAACCGTTTCCCTGGTAACATCATCTAATGAATGCTCTTAAAGCATTGGCAAATATCAAGGAAACTTTTTTGTCATGGACAGGTTAAGGGTCTTGTGTTGCTCTGCAGTTGAGAGGCATGACTTGCTGGATTGCCATCAAAGACAACACAAGCCCATCGTTCAGGCTTTGCACTTGACTTGCTTCTATCCACAAACACTTGGCTTCAAATACTTCCGGTGTCATTGTTTATGTAGCCAAAAACAACTGTGGAATCTGTCCAAAAGAACTCAAGTCTTGGATTTCGTATCCTGATACACATCCACAAAATGATGAAGCCAATACATTTTGACAATGGTAACTCAAAGGCTCTGATCTAGGATTCCCAATGAGGACTTCTGTGTGTATGTGTTTCTGTATGTGTTTCCCAAAAAGGATAAAAGGTGCCATGAACCCCAGGGGATAAAATACAGTGGGTACGGAAAGTATTCAGACCCCCTTAAATTTTTCACTCTTTGTTATATTGCAGCGATTTGCTAGGGTTACATACTTTACCGAGACATTCCCTTTCAAAGTGGAACGTTTACGCTGGACCACCCAAGCAACAATCTATACCTAGAGTTGAAGCTTTGGGGAACCAATGCTACCCCATGCTGAGAAAATGTCTGCCTTATTAAGCTGTGAATATGTGTAAACATAATGGCATAGCATAAATTTAATCTAATCTCTGGCTAAGAAAACAGGTTTCTTTAAAGGCACAATATGTATTTTTTCCACCGCTAGGAGTGGCTAAACTCTTCAAAACAATAACATATGCGTAAATTGATGATCCAGTGAATGAGTGGAACATGGAACATGGAAATCTCTCATCATTTCAGAAACACCACGCCGACATTGATCCTCGTTTTATTTCCCCTTTTGTCCCCAAGTTTGCTTGCTATTGTCCATAATGTTTGAAATAAAGAACAGCGCACCGCTAGACGTTGCGCAGCTGTCCACTTCTGTTGCTATGGTTACTGTGCAGTACAAGCGGAAACCAGGGATAACGCAGATATTACGTCACAGTCACAAGTGACAAGGGATATAATGCTGAATTTACAAAGTCTTGTAAATATTTAGGATAATGTAAGTACATAACTGAATGAAATATATAACACTGTGCAAGCGGTTTTTAGATATTTTAATATAAAATTTTACATATTGTGTCTTTAAAGAACTCAATGTGTTTGAACTCGGTCAGCGTATAACAAACACAAAGCATAGATCCAATAAAAAATTTGGGAAAACATATGACACAAAATTTTAAAGACTGCCTGCAATGACATTTCCGAGACCTCATTATCGCTCATACAGTTGATTTAAACTAGATTTTTACTAGAGTGTTATTAATTCAAAACCAGCCTCCATGGTGCTAAGGTGTTTTAGGTGGTTTAACTGGCAATTCAAAGGTGTTCTGGTTGGTTGCTAGTGGTTACTTATGGCGCTTTTCCACTGCATGGTATGACTCAGCTCACTTTATAAAGTTTTATTAACAAAGTTCGGGAGGAACATGTCAAATATATCTATATCTATATCTATATCTATATATATATATATATATATATATATATACATACACACATACACACACAGCCGCTTTCTGCATTCCTTCACCACCCCAACTCCTCACACTTGCTTGGTTACTATCCTAACCAGAGATTCGAGGGGAGAGCCCTCCCCTTGGAAAGCATACTTTTTTTACTCTCTGATTATTTTTAAGTGTGAACTCATGAAATTTTGGCTCATTTGGCTTTTGGCTGCTTTTTCATTGCAGTTTAGTACAACTTCAATGTGGTCAGGGTGGGTTATAGACTGATTATTATAGTTATAATAATAATATAATAATGATACCTCATCTACTGACCACAATACAGCCATTTCATTTTTCAAGTTGTGTGCCACAGTTGTTTAAAGCAAGTAATTTAATGTTGTGCATACTAATGATACTGTTCTGGCTGTTACTGACTATTTAAATCTATCGGCTTCGGTGTCTCATGTCGCAAATCCAATGATTCTGGTAGTGACGATTCTCTTTGACCAATCAATGATCTGCAGTCTTTACACGTCACATTTTAGAATCATTACAGCTCACTTGGAACCTCACCCGTGGTGGTACTAAAAAAAAGTACCAGATTCTAGGTACTGTACACAGTGGAAAAAAACCCAGAAGTGAGTCAAACTGAGCCATACCATGAAGTGGAAAAATGCCATTACTGACCCAAGTGAAAGCTCTCTCCCAAGTTTCAACTGTATTGTCCGCCATTCCCATCAAGGCAACTCTGAAGAGCTGCCCGAGCACATTACAGGATATGAAGTGCCTTCGAACTGTTTGCTAAACATAAGGTGTAGAAATATCATTGGTAATTCCATTGTGAGTCTTTTAACAGAGAAACATGCAGACTTCGTATTGAAATATTGAACCAGCAGCAATGATTTGAAATGCCTGTCTGTAGCAGCTATGGAAGCCGAGAGGATGCACACACTCCAAGGCCTTGGCATCAATAATGAAAGCAAATTTACTTTTATTTGATATATCACAGGATACTTCATTCATAGCAGTCTATTCATCATTGCCAGCATTTGCACTCTCAATGTGAGCAGAGAGAGGTGCATTAGAAAGATGGAGGCGGTTATTAGATTACGCCGGGCCTCTGTGTCACCCCACTCTTCACAAGCTCACAACTTCTCCTCTATTAGGCCTGCATGCATTTATCTGCTCTCATTCACACACACACACAGAGAGAGAGACAGAGACATGTTTGTTTTTCTATCATGGTTTTTAATTAATATATTATTTGGTTTGTTTATTAGGCCGTTTTGCTCATGATGACCATTGGCTGCTGCCCACAATGGTGATTTCAGGTTTTTAATGCAATCCATCTTATTTTTAATGTACAGCGGAAACGCCCACTTGTAACTTCAATTTGAGTAATTTTACCAGTCCGTTCTATCCCTACAATGAAGGCAAACACTGGCACACACACACACACTCATCTAAATGAGGAGGTAAAATTGACTTCTATTGCTTTTTATTAATTTTAATATTATATTTATATTTAAGTTTATAACTGAAGTTTCCTTATTAACAGATTCCTGCTACCTTTTTGTAATCTAAATAGGGACATACCATATACACACATATTTGGCTAAAGACACTATCAGGTCAATGGGTCTGTGAGCTCATTAATATCCTGGAACCCATAAACAGCGCATATCAGAGAATGAGACTTAATAACCCAGTGAGGGTAATATTCCTCCTGCTGCTAAATCACAAACAACAGCCTTTAATTCACTTCTAAAGAGCTTGGTCCTATCAGGTATACCTCTGCCGAGTTAAATCAGTGCTGATGTGAGTGTGTTTTCATGCTGTCTGTCTGCCTGGGCATCTCTCTCTCTTTCCCATCGTACTGATTGCCTGATGCAGTGGTGAGCAAACTTAAGTGAATTGCACATCTTCAATCTTCTCCAATCACTTAAGGCTGCAGTGCAGCGATGGCCATCCATCATCTGTGGCCTGAAACATCTGGTGGATCAGCAGCGTGGGACCCACAACTAAATAATAATAAAAGGTATGATAGCACTCAGGCAAAAGAGATCCAACAGCATCAGAAAAGCAAAACTCTGGACTCTGGGCCAAAGCACTGCACCGCTTCAACATATCATAAGTTCTGCTGAATTATGTGCAATATAATATACAGTAATAGTGGCTCTATATTTTATTTGGATGCTTAAGAGACACTTTGTGCTTCTCATTGACTATATCAAATGGCATCTGCAAACTAATACTGCACCAAAGTTTTTTTTTGAGAGCTTGACTTTTAGGCAGCTGGTCACGCGGTTATTTTTTCACCTCATCTTCACACAGGTTCCCTCATATTAACAATGAACATAATCTATTAACATTTGTCCACTAACATCTGCCTTCCGTTTGAGCAGTGTATTGTTTAATTATTCACCATCAATCACTGAATAATTTCTTTTCAATCTTAACTATTTTCCAATAAATTCAGATGATATTTCTGTCCAAATGCTCTGACCACTAACAAATCACAGGAATTTATAATAAGAAACAAACAACCAGTTTTATTGTGTGCGAGACATGAGTTGTGGATCACCAACATTGACTGTCATTGTTTTATAGATCTTTGTCCAAGCACAGGCCCTGGTACAAGGTTCTTGTCCACATGACACTACAACTACAGCGGCTTATTACTAAATGCTTGACCTGCTTCCAACCCCTTTTACAGGGTGCAAAGAAACTATCTGCTGATAGCTAACTACTCATTTCAAGATGGCAGCATCATAGTAGATTAATTTGTTCCATTAAAAAGAAATGAATAGACCAGATAAGAACAGATGTAGTTTAGCTTAAAAACCTAAAGATCTAAAAATCTAAAGATGATAGAGGAAAGGTGATATTCAACTGATGTTGGATAATTAAATATTGTCTAATGTTTTTACTGTGTATGTGAGTTAAATCTTCAAAACATTTCCTTTTTTTTTTTTTTTTTTTTTGCTTGATTTCATAGATATGAAGTGTCCTTAAGGATAATTTTATTGCCCTTTCATGACTTGCATAGTCGTGTTCCATGAAAGTTGTATTTGTTCTTGATTTCTTCTCCTAGAATTCCTAAAAAAAAAAGAAATAAGAAAATGAATGAGACAACATGAGCACATTTACTCTCTGTGAGGGACAGACTAACATTCTTTTTGATGCACTATGTAAAGGTCCTAGATCACTTTTCATCTTCAAAACTTTTTTTTTTCTACTGAAATGGAGTTGTTTTTTGTCAACTGAACAACTGGCATGTTGTTAAATATCTTACAGCTACACACTTTGTACAAACTATATCTCAAAGTTTCATTTTCATTCCTGTCAAAATTTACATATAACAATAGCCTACTCTCATTAGCTACTGTGTATTTTTGACAATTTTAGGGTCTGAACACAACCCCTGATGTGTGATTTTGTTATTTTCAAGTGATTATATTCAAATAATCATCTGCATTAAACTATATGTATAATATTTAAATTTGTGCAAAAACATTGCAGTCCAAATATGTTACTGTAAGAGTTTGGCACATTATGTTAAAAGAAGAAAGATTATATTATATTTGAACAATTCAGCAGTATGTGTGTTAAAGTGGATGTTGTTGTCAAGTCAAGTCAAGTCATCTTTATTTATATAGCGCTTTTTACAATGCAAATTGTGGCAAAGCAGCTTTACATTAATAAGAAAATGGTGTCATTGTGCAGCTTATTCTATATATTATTGATTCATTCCGTTGCAAATATCAATAGTTATTAGTCTAGTTAATTTATGTATATCAGCACTGCAGAAAACAGTGATGTAATCGTCCGGCTGAGCTCAGTTTGTATACAACGGCGCCAATACAGGCATATCAAAAACACTGCTGAATATCAAGCAAGTGTCCCCAACTTAAGCAAGCCAAAGGCAACAGCGGCAAGGAACCAAAACTCCAACAAATGGAGAAAAAAACCTCGGGAGAAACCAGGCTTAGTCGGGGGGCCAGTTCTCCTCTGGCCAACAGTGAACACTTGTCCGATACTCAGGCAGAGTTACAGGTCATTCCGACCCGGACACGGCCCAGATCCAGCCAATCACGTTAATTGGTAAACCTCGGGATAAGCAGAGAGACAAAAAATTAGCGTAGACGCCATTCTTCTTCTGATGTACCGAGTACATCTGGTGTTATAGGAAGTGTTCCCGGTTCCGGCTGACCTGATCTATGCAGCCTAACAATCCTTTAACGGATATGAAGACAAAAGTTTATAGTGCGTCATGTGTATGCCAAGTTAAATAGATGCGTTTTTAGTCTAGATTTAAACTGACAGAGTGTGTCTGCTCCCCGAACAATGCTAGGAAGATTGTTCCAGAGTTTAGGTGCCAAATAGGAAAAGGATCTACCGCCTGCGGTTGATTTTGATATTCTAGGTATTAACAACTGGCCAGAATTCTGAGATCGTAATAGACGCGAAGGACTATAATGCATTAAGAGCTCACTCAGGTACTGGGGAGCTAAGCCATTTAGTGCTTTTTAAGTAATTAGCAAGATTTTAAAATCTATACGATGTTTAATAGGGAGCCAGTGCAGTTTTGACAGAACAGGGCTAATATGTTCATATTTCCTGGTTTTAGTAAGGACTCTAGCAGCTGCGTTTTGGACCAGCTGTAATTTGTTTATCACGCGAGCAGGGCAACCACCCAATAGAGCGTTACAGTAATCTAGTCTCGAGGTCATAAACGCATGAACTAGCTGTTCCGCATTTGTCATTGAGAGCATATGTCGCAATTTAGATATATTTTTAAGATGGAAGAATGCGGTTTTACATATGCTAGAAATGTGGCTTTCAAATGAAAGATTGGTATCAAAGAGCACACCCAGGTTCCTAACTGACGAAGACGACTTAACAGAGCAGCCATCAAGTGTTAGACAGTATTCTAGGTTTTTATGTGAAGTTTTTGGTCCAATAATTAGAATCTCTGTTTTTTCTGAGTTTAGAAGTAGGAAATTACAAGTCATCCAATTTTTTATATCAGCTACGCATTCTGTTAATTTTGAGAATTGGTAGGTTTCGTCAGGGCGCGAGGAAATATAGAGCTGAGTATCATCAGCGTAACAGTGAAAGCTAATGCCATGCTTCCTAATGACATCTCCCAAGGGTAGCATGTACAGAGTGAAAAGCAACGGTCCTAGAACTGAGCCTTGTGGTACTCCATATTTAACTTGTGATCGAAATGACATCTCTTCGTTTACTACTACAAACTGATAACGGTCAGATAAGTATGATTTGAACCATGCCAATGCAATTCCACTAATTCCAGCATAATTTTCTAGTCTATTCAAAAGAATATTGTGGTCGTTGTGAGGACTTTTATTATGACAAGCCACGGCTGCTACTAGAACAAACATTTTTTCGCTTAATGAACATCAAACTCCAGTGTACTTATGTAAAGAAAAAAAAAATACTGTCAATGTGTTTGAGTTTGAGTGTCTATCTGAGAATATTACCAATCAGAATCACAATGGATAACAACATTCATTTGTTACCTTGGAGTGCAGGCTTGGTGGGCCCAGAGACTGAATTTTTACAAATTGGGAAAACACTAGGGTTTCCAACTTCAAGGAAGGAAAATAATGGTCATTTGTAGTTCTTTATAAGAAAATAAGTGACCGAATAAGGCACACAAATATTTGTACTGTACCACACAGTGTATGTCATTTCAGTAACTGTAGTTAAGTAATGGTATGTGCATAAAAGATGTAAAGGTTCTCAGACATAAATACATTTGGATCATTAACTTGTCAAATCAACCAAATTTCAGAAACTTTCCCGGCTCAAATTTTTGATTAGTATTGTTTTTTTTTTTTGTTTTTTTTTTTCTTAAGAAAGACAAACATAAATGAAAAGAAACCTTTTCACATGCAAGTTTGAAATATAATCTTACCCCCAGCATGAGTTTTTTAAGGTGACCATTATTTTAGAACATTTCACCTTATTATTTCAATGGTGATGCATCATGCTTGTCATGTGACACACCGCAGCCCCAATAGCATGATTGCTTTTATTCAGTTTTTTCTTTATTTATTCAAAATATTCACAAACTTTTTAGCTATGTTATCAACTACCTGATATCTGATATTCCGGGTTCTCAATATTGTTTAAGTGAATGTGTCTTGTCGATTAAAAACCTTAATAATGATCATCTTAACTTATCTATAACATGCGATGTTAGTTTGCACTGCAATTCAGAGAATCAGATCAGTAGGATTTACAACACATCAATTCCTCCTCTTCTCCCAAAATACATGAAGTCAATTAACCCAATATAAGTCCTGCCTAATACAGGATAGTTGGCAACCCTAATAAACACTGAAATGGTCATATTACTCCTAGTTTATCCCTGATTGGTGGAATTGATGCTGTTACAACTCTCCCCATGTTATAACCATACGCGGTCTCCCCCTATATCTATATGTCTGTGAGCACTAAAACATCACCTCAAATTTTCTTCTCCATCACCAACTTCCTTCAGAAATGAAAAGTGTTGTAGATGCATCCTCATCTTCTTCTGTGCATCTGCATCCAGGTGAGGCAGATGTGGAGGAATTGAATATGGACTAAAATAATGTCATCACCTTGAAACGGTGGATAATATTTCATTCATGCAAATGAACAACATTGATTAGTGTCAATGCATGTCCAAGCCATGCAGGTCAGCTGTGTGTCCATGACAACGGCATTCACCTCATTATGTTGGCTTAGGCAGCCATAGGCATCTGGTGTGAGCTGGTGGGTTTGCAAGATTTTAGTCAAATAAATCATGACATATTGCCTGGAATCATGTTAATGGTGGTGCATGCAAAACTTTTTTTTTTGCCAAATTATTTTCAGCAGTCCATTTAATAGAGAAATACCAAGTTCTGTCATGAAACTCTAGATGGCGTAGGCTAATAAGTGCTTAACTCAACCTGATTGTAATCGCATCATTCTCTATAGGGCACAGCTTCATGTACACTATATTGTACAGCAGCAGCATGTCTTACTTGCTCACAGTAGCATGTCATGTGTGTATTGGCAGTAGCAGGTCCATACTTTCTCTGCAGCAGCAGTGTAGCAGACCTATTCCACAAAGACCAAATCAACCAAAATCACTATACTATAAGTAACGAATTTCTGTAGAGTGTAAACACTGTTGTTCTGTGGCACAATCAGACTATTTTTGGATTGCTGCGTAGTCTGACTTGTCAACTTCTGCAAGCATCACTGTTTAACCCCAAATTTAAATTAACAATAAATGCCATTTTAAAAGACGACAAGCAAATAAACACAAGCAAACAATTCAGTCAAGCGTACAAAAGCAGCGCTCTAGTACCTGATTTAAGTTAACTATAGCATAAATATAAAGTTACGAAACTTTACAAATTTTCCCCTTAACCCAAATCAATTTGCTTTGGGACAAGTAATATATTAGTAAGACCAAAGACTGCACATTTGATAAACCCCAAATGAATTATATCTTATGTTCAACCATTCTCTACATATGAGTCAGCGAGCTCACATCTCTGAAAGCGTCTAAACAAAGTGGAAAATAGGCACTGTGTTTATGAGTCACATATCTGAGGTCTAAATAACAACATTATATATAAATAACAATATACAATATAACAAAATAACAATAATATATATATATATGGTGGATTTGCTCAGCCACCATGATGGTCACCACAAGCTGAGTGATACAAGCAGTGAAATGGTTCCAGTACTAATACTGTGGGAGTATCGCATGGCTGGAAAAGGCTCTCAGCCAATCAGATTCCATAACCAGAAAGAACTGTTGTATAAATAGGTACAATTTAATATAATAAATGAAATTATAGAATATGTAGGAGAATAAAGTGAAGACACTACAGCAAGAGCCCTCCTCTTATTATTTTATTTTGTTTCATATGTGACCCTGGACCACAAAACCAGTCATAAGGGTAAATATTTTGAAATTGAAATTTATACATCATCTGAAAGCTGAATAAATAAGCTTTCCAGGGCTGTATAGGACACTATTTGGCCGCCATGCAACTATTTGATAATTTGCAATCTAAGGGTGCAAAAAAATCTAAATATTGAGAAAATCGCCTTTAAAATTGTCCAAATGAAGTCCTTAGCAATGCATATCCCCTCACAAAAAATACATTTCTGATATATTTACGCTAAGAAATTTACAAAAAAAACTGCCAAAAATCTACAGACCAGAATATAACAGCAAAATTAGAACCATAGAAACTACACAAAACACCCTAACAACAGCAGCATAGCAAAACCCTAGCAACCAGCACCCTAAATACAGCATTGCAACAACCCTCATCACTATGTTTTGCAAGCATTTACTTAAGATAAAAAATATATATATATTTTTTTTTACATTTGTAGTTACCGACGCTATAGTGGCAAAGCAATTTTAAACATACATATCCCCTCAAATGTAGCACACATAAAGTGATTCTCTAGTCAACCGTTGTAAGCCACCATGTGGTCCTCTGTCAGACACAGTTAACACAGTTACAAAGAGCTGACACACTCCTGGCACCTGCACCCACACTGACCCACATTCATACACTCGTAGCCCAGCCCTCCCTTACCCAACACGGGCCACAGCGCCTGCTCGCCCCAGCCCGTGCCTGGACACAATGGGGTTAGTAGCAGCTGCTCCGATGTAAATCTTGTCAGAGTCAAATGGCAACTGTTGAATAGCGAGCAGGCTGGTGGGGCACGAGCTTCGGGGTGTTGTGGGTGGGGGCCGGCCGCCCCTTAACACTGCACCACAAGCAGTTCATGTTCTCCTTCTCTCCAAGAGCTTTCGGCTCGTGCTGCTCCAGCACAATAGAACATAATAGCTGGCGTCCGCCAGAGAGCCAAATCACTGTTTCCTAATCTCCTTTCATTAGGCCCCTCTTGTCCACCACAGGCCTGCTCCCTTTCATCCCCCTATCGCTTCGTCCCGCAACTGGACAATGCTGGAGCTTCTGTCCTCACAAAGGGCCCAGCGGAAGTTCAGTTAATCTCGCTTCCCTTCCTGCTTAATGAAGAGAGAGAATGTGGCTTTATTCCGCCTATAGTCACTTTACAGATCAAAGGATATTTTATTCTGACTTCACACACACAGATGTCTTCCTTGTGTTAGAATACAGATTATAAAACAAATAGTTGTATTGGTTGCTGATTGGTCAATACAGAGTTAAAATTCATAGCAACTATGATGCGAAACACCTCAGGACCAACAGAGACTAACTATTATCCTAAGTTTAGATGTCATGATTTCATGTTTTAAAATGTGTCTTTAATATTTTTATTATCAATAAACTGGTTTACAAAAACAAAAAAAGTACAAGAGGTAGAATACATAAATCTACTTAGAGTGACTGCTGTAATGTAGTGTGTGTAATTTGTGACCCTAGACCACAAAACCAGTCATAAATCACACAGGTATATTTGTAGCAATACCCAACAATATATTGTATGGGTGAAAATTACAAATTTTTCTTTTATGCCAAAAATCATTAGGATATTAAGTAAAGATCATATTCCATATTCCATTTTTGCAAATTTCCTACCGTAAATATATCATAAATGTTTTTTTTTTTTTTGCTAAGGACTTCATTTGGACAACTTTAAAAGCAATTTTCTCAATATTTTCATTTTTTTGCACCCTTAGAATCCAGATTATCAAATAGTTGAAATGATGCATCGGTTATTCAGCTATGACTGGTTTTGTGGTCCAGGGTCACATTTGTGCAGCACCAAATGGAATAAAAAAACAAAAAACAAAACGCATACTCTCTGAGTAGCTATTTCTTGTGAATAAGTAAGTACTTTGCAACCGTTAATAAAAGTATGTTCTATAGTATCAATGCGTGTATGAATTTTATTCAGACACCAAACTTTCCATATTGTCACTGTCATGTGACCTGTCAGCATCAGTTGCATAACTTCAATGCATTTCACAAATTGTCTCCAATGGCCTCATGTGATAGTGTCCATTGGATTGGATGTGCATTTCAGAATCTCGTTGGATGTAATAAGTCATCCAGGAACGTTTTGCCTACTGTTTTATGAGTACTGTGAATTAAGACATACTAGACATACTTAGTTTTCACATACAGCTTTTTTTTTTTTTTGCCTCCTATCCACCTTTTTCCCACACCCCATGATGCTTTACGCAAATGATGGGAGTAACCGTTAAAGGTTTGCTCTATGAATGCAATTAGTATTTTTAAAAACTGGGTACAATACTCTACTCACTCTTCAACCATTGAACATTAAAAGGACATTTAAAAGTTTAAAAGCATTAACAAAGACAGGCCAAGTATTTCCGCAGCAATATTATGGATTCGTTACATACTACTGTAGTAATATATTTGTATTATGTAATATATTGCCAAAATGCTAATTAACTGAAATATTGAGTGATAATAAGTGATTTTCTTCATTGTGACAGATAAAAATATTTGGTAACACTTTACAATAAGGTTCATTATTTAACAACATTACTTAACATGAACTAATGATGAACTGCACTTACAAAGCATTTATTAATCTTTGTTAATTTCAGCATTTACTAATACATTACTAAAATCTTGTTAGCATTAGTTAATGCACTGTGAACTAACATGAACACCTGTATTTTCATTAACTAACATTAATTAAGATTAATAAATACAGTGACAAATGTATTGCTCATTGTTAGTTCATATTAGTTATTACAGTAACTAATGTTTAACTAATAAGCTTTATTGTAAAGTGTTACCATATATTTAGCTGTTTTAAAGCATCCGTGTGAAAACAAACCTGGAAAGAAATTTGAGGATTTGGAGAGAAAAAAAATAGAGATTCTCAGTGCATTCCAGTGAATTATTAATGGGATATATTGTAAATTAAATCGGGAGACCAGACCACAAATTCACAGTACATTTCGTCCTTTATCATACTGTATAGCGGAATTTTAAAAAAAATAATCAGGAGTAAAAGTATGCAGCGACTGAAAAGAGCTTTTGCAATATATATTCTTGTCATACCATGTCAAATTAAAATACCAAGCGTTACATTATTCACTTGAAGTCTTAACGTGAAGGAAATTTTACAGCCCATTCAGTCAAACTGACGGATAAGGATTATTTGTAGCACAACCTTATGATTTGAAATTATTTGTTTTAGTCTTTTTGAGTGGAACATCCCCAAACCGGAAGTGCCACCTGTAATCTAAAACGCAGTATAGCTTGGTAGGGAAAAGGTGGATATAGCAGGCAAGCCTGAGATTTCAGGTGGAGCCACTGTTTTCCCAAAACATCTTTCATTAGCTGAATTAATAGATAGCCCCGACCCCAAACTTACACCATCAGCCAGTGTTGCTATGTCAGGCAGACAGGGATGCTCAAACAAAATGTTTTTCATACAAATCAACCAACAGATCAGCATATTAAACAGGGAAAAAAGAGCATTTCTGATGAAACTTTAAATAAAAGCTAAAATCGCACACAAAAATGCTGAGAACAACAAAACTTTTTTATAAAATGATAATAGAAAGTCCACAACTTCCCAACTGCAAAACCTTCCATGAATACTTCTTGAATACTTTGGATAGAGCCAGTGTGATGTTTTCAGCTTGCCCCCTAGTGTTCACTCCTGCACACAGCATGCTCTCTAAAGGCTTTGCAGGGGCCTCAACAAACGGTTGCACAAGCCACACAATGACAGGGACAGCAAGGCGAGGCGCCGATCAAAAAGCGCCCTATGTGTGTGTGTGTGTGTGTGTGTGTGTGCGTGCGCATAATTAGACTCCTAATAGGCGTGACTGACTGAAAGAAGGAAAGAGATGTCAGTATACAGTCCATATGGACAGATAACAAGAAAGTGGTTGGAAAATGCACTTTATTTTACAACTGTGAATTTGCATGACTATCAATTTAATAGATCAGTTCGACACATTTGAATCAAAGACTTTTTAAATATTTCCATCAATCTAAGAAACTGTTGCAGTGCAGTGTTGGTGAAGCTACTTTTTTTAAAAAAATGTGGTTGGCAGCATTACAAGTTGTATAATTAAATATTTACATAACTAAATATGTATTTCGCAAGAATAATTATGTGCTTTTATGGAGTGATGACTTCAATGAATATGCAAATCTATTGTTTAAACAACAGAATTAAAAATCTTAAAATATAACAGATATGGTATACAAAAATTTTGACTTTTTTTTCTTATGCTACACTCCTATTTGTTGGAAAACGTAGCTTGTTACTGGAAATACACACTATCTAAACGCTGTATTTTATATTTACCTCTTTTTTAATTAAGCACTGCTGCCTATTGTTATCTTTCGGACTTGCCGTATTGTTTAATTTAGTATTTATTAGTCTCATAAACTGTTCACTTTAGTGTTGGCATTTGAGGTTTCATTTTGGGCTTTTTTGTGCAAAACTGCTCTGATTGTAAAACATATATACATATATATATATATATATATATATATAGGTTGCAAAGAAATCACCTAACACACACTTACACACAAGCCCTGTTCTTTGGCAAAACAGTAAAGCATGAAATGACCTTTCACCCCATGTTTAATCCGATGTTGTTTACAGTTGGTTCTGATGGACTCCAGGTAAATCAGTTGGTTTATTCTCTTTCATCTGCCGAATTTGCACTCTCTGCACTCTTGTGTTTCTGACTCACTGAAACTTGACCAGGATGCATAATTAAACACACACACTCTTTAATGTTCAAAGACTGATTGATGGGGTGAACAGGACTTTTTGGATGGACAAATCTACTGGGACAAGTCAAATCAGAGCCCAGAGACATAAAAGAGCTCATCTCCAGCAGGACTCACCCTGAGCTTTATTAAAGATTCACAAACGCTGGCGCGGATTGGTAGAAAATAACAAAGAGAATACTCTGGCTCATCACGTTAAGCAAGCCGCATTTTTATTCAAGGTGCTCGCAGACTGCTGTGTCAGATCTCTGAACGGCAATTTTTAACATTTCATTTACCAGCGCAAAGGTTTCTCATTTGGGCAGAAAATCTGTGCGAATCTGTCTCTCTGTGCATTTGTAATTACTTCTGGCGGGCGAGTGGAACAGTATCCTGGTCCCTCGGTCAGAGAGACAGAGGTGGCGTCTCTACAATGTAATTTAGTTTAAAAATACACCCTAAATCTCATTTGCCCTGCATTAAAGGATCCCGTGTTAAAACAGGCTAGAGAACAGCACTAAATCATCTCTCTTTAACACTCTGCACATAAACAGCTGAACATTGATGACACTAAAGTAAGTCATTCCTGATGTTTTATTTGAATGGTGTTTCTTACAGCAAAATAAAAAATCTCTTCATACCAGGCGTTTATAAACATTCACTGACCCATTGACAGCCCATCCATGGATCTCCTATTTAGCTAGATTTTCTCTATATTACAATAATATTTATAAAGCTTTCATTAATAACAATTACATATACTGCACAGTAAACGTATCGGATTAACAAATAAACATTGAAATATTTTTACATTTGTAAAGAAAGTGGTGGCTCTTCAGTTCATAAAAATTTGCTTGTTTATTGTTTTTCATTTGGACTTTGGGGGGGGGGGGCTTTTTCTGCACTGATTTTGAGGGAAAATCTGTGGAATTCTCTGGAATGAATTTAAACAAGCTGAAAGCATAACCAAATTAAGGTAATACTAAACATAAACCCGCAAGAAACAGGGAACTTAAAGAATTCCATTAATGACACTTCATTTGCTGGGTAGCTGATTCATTTTTCTTTCCGTTTCTTTGAGTAAAATACGACCATTTGCAGGTGATCTGCATGAGGACTGTTAGTGAATATATTTTGTATATTAAAAATCACATTCTCAGAAGAAATTGCTTTATGAAGCATTTGACACAATATTAATTAATGTGGCATCTTTGTGCTGAGTGACTGGTTCTCATTATATTCAAGTAGTTCACCGTTACAATACACACCTAGCTATCACAAGCTTCCATAAAAAGCTAATTATAACCAGGCTGACTAACACAAACCTTAAGCCAACTTCTAAAAGAAAAAGAAAAAAGTACTTTATTTGTAAATTATTTTGCTTTTGAGCAAGAGGAACTGTCCCTAAAGCGTCACTAAATAACTGGACACTAGTACAAAGGACAGTTTTCAGTATCACCCATACAATAGTAAAGTGTTGTTACTATTGCAAAATAAAAACAACAAAATCAGTAAGGAAAGGATGTCTACGTTTCACCGTCATTTCAAACACCTTTCAAAGGCTGGAATTTACAAGGAACCACAGCAGATCTGAAGCTGCAACCCTATCCAAGTGGAGAAATAGTATAAACCAATGATTTATTAACAACTGTAAGGGTATAGTATACAGTACAGCCACCATGTATCCGAGATCTGATGCAAATGAAAAGAGAGAATTCCATACATCCGTACAAATAGGCCTTTAACATCACACTCATCCACTAACAGCTTTCAAAAGAACTTTGAATGAGTTCTTTTTGACCCTCAACTGAGAGCCTCCATTAAGAAATCTTCTTTTTAATTATTTATTCATATTTTTTCCTCGATTTTATCTTTTCAGTCTCACTCTGTCCTTGGAACAACTGCTCCAACACACACTTCAGTCCTGTCTGTTTCATGGTACTGCCGTCGCTCCTTTGAGTATGAGGTTATGGTTCACGGACAGCTGGAATAGTGAAAAATCCAACACTGAGCCCCACAGGCTTGGAGGGGGGGCACTCATTTTTATGTGTTGCTATAAAGGACGTTCATCCTCAAAGGCTTTTCGTACAACCCCACAAAAACATCCCCTACACACAGGCTCAAATGAGGCCTGACGTGAGATCATTGTGTAACGCATTTCTCAAGGCCAGCAGATTTAAGTGATGATCGGAAATGAAGGGTTCCTCCCTGCCCTTGCCAGATTCATTATTAAAAAGCGAACAATACCTAGTTATCTCTCCTCTTGAGTTGGAGCTGCCTGTCATCACCAGAGACAGACGACACAAGACAGACTTTAAAATGACTGTAAAGACCATTCTTTACAATGCAACATGCCGCAGGAGGAGAGACAATGAGCCAGAAACGGGCGATTTTAATTGCAAGTATGGTTTTATAAGAGAGATGTGTGCTTCATTATTCAACACTGAGCTTCATTATTGTTGATGAAACTAGGTGCTTAGAGCAAAGCCTCTGGCTATAATCCAACATCTTCTGTCCCACAGTCTCAGAGAGACTTGAAAATACCTGTGAGAAAGCAGTTTGAGGCCTGTCTAAATCACTGTATTTTTCAAGGAACTCTGAAATACTTGGGGAAAGCTATCCGTTAGCAAGTCCTATTCATCTAAATGGCAGTAGCTCGGCTGGCACATACAGCCCTGGAAGCAGGGCCTAAAATTAACACTTGCTAAGCGAGTGGCCAGCGACAATTTCTTGAATTCTAACAATGTAATGTTACGAGAACATGAACGTGAACGACGCTCTGTACAGTTGGCAAGTCAGTGCTGAATCATCACGAAAGTTTCAGCCTTTCCAATGTAAATATTCAAGAATATGCGGAAGGAAATGCCTCACGCGAAGTTTAACACCTGAAACGAGTACCCTGAAAGCAGAGTCTCTCTTGCCTTCCTGCACTTGAATGGACTAATTCACTCAAAGTTGTCAAAAAATGCCCGTCTCGGCGAGTATCCTAATAAACATAATCGGTTACGTCTTGTGAACGCAAACACAAATTGCATAATGACCCGTGAGTGCATTCAGTCTCAGCATCCTATAATTGTCTGTCTGCATTTTTAATGTTAATTAACCAAACAAAGGGCGAAGGAAATAAAAACACTCACTGCTCTTTAACTTTAAAAATTATATAAAGACCATGCAGTGTTATTTATTTGATTAGCATACTTTATTCAATTTCGGTACCTGAAAATTGTTGAACCTGCCTGAAGAGCACTGATTTTTTAATTTGTATATTTATTTGTGCTTTTGCTTTTAATTTGATTAAAAATGTAGTCTATTAAATGTATGTTGAGATAATAGTTTTAGCTGTGGAATCAAAATTGGAATAGAGGATTGAATTCTAAAGTAAGTCTCTAAAATGTTAGTGTCATAACTGCCTGTTTTTGTGTCATGGCTGGAAAAAATAGTTTTGGCCAGTAAATTTTCTCAAGTCACCGGCCATTGACAGCTGTGGCAAAAAGTTTTAGGCCCTGCTTGTAAGTATTTAAACTGGATTCTGGAATATTTTCATTTTATGTTCAATTGTAAATGCCATTGGATTTCAGTGGAGGAAAATTAAGTAGCACACGGGGCAAATGTTTTCACTCGCTTATATAAATTAGGGTAAAAAAAAAATGTCAAAATCTGATGAATTTTTGTTAATCAGTTTGTTTAAACACATTGCATTGATTCACCAAGTCCTTAAAGAAATTCCTGCTCACCATTTTGCATCTCTTTTTGTGCAGAAGTATTTTGTTTGCTGCTATTTAGTTCTAGTATCCACTGTTCTATGGCTCTGTTCTAAAATTGAAGATATGCACACAGCTAATATTTATAGCCGTATTTACTTACAGGTCTGATTCTCAAAATATCCTGTTCAACTGCTCACATTGGCAGCTTGGATACTGTTTGTATAATCTGTATAAAGTATTCTCCCAATAGACGTGAACTGGCTGAATTGTTGTGCATTAACTACAAAAATTGTAGAAAATGAAATGTTCATCATGGGCCCTACCATGATTGCGTTCCTGTTGAAGTGGGGGACCTGTTCGGTTGATTTTGTAATAGTTCCATTGGCCCCCATCAAGTCACCGCCCACCCCCAAACATCTTCGTCTATTTCAGAAACCTTACATGAAAAGCACAATCAAGTTACTGTAGATTTGCCTGTTGTATGACCTGACAGTTCTTTTACAGTTAACTACACAGGTTTTATTATTCATGTTTTCCTATTCGTTTCATATTCATTCATATTTTGTACCAGATTAATTCTGCTCAAAACTACATTATGTAATCTGAAAAATGCTGAAGATAAAAAGACACTGAAGATTAGCCACCTTAAATTATGAGTAGCTTTTCGCTTGAGAAGCTACAGTTTCAAAGTATTCATCATTATGTGAGGTAGGGCCTAATGCTTTAGATGGTGATTTATTGACTAAAGAAACATAATAGTAGAGAACATAATAACTGTGCTAACAAATTTAAATCAAACTATCACTCAAAATATAAATAAATGGATTTTAAAAAATCGGATTGTCAGTGCCTGAAACATCCTGCTTTGGCTCTTGAGGAAGATGAGGTCCTGTTACATGATCATGCATCTTGTTGCGAGTGTTGGAGTGTTTCGCTCATACTGAGTAAGTAAATGAGCATAATGCTGTTTCACTGTGACAGCGCCACACCCCTCAAGCACATTAACAATCTGCTGGCCAGGGGCCATTCAACCCTCTGAGGCCATGATCCTTGACCTCCCTTCAGCCTAGTGTATACTCCATTCAAAGTGCATTAGGAAAATCCACAGTGGACACACAGCATTCATTAGCATAATTCTGATGTCCTCACAGAAATAAGTATATGCTTATAGTTAAATATATCTAGTAACTATGTTGTTGTTTTTTGCCAGAAACTATGGTCAGAGAACTCCATGAGCACCATCTAGTGCTGATGTGTGGATGCATCATGAAAATCTGTGCTTAAGTGTCTACGTATCTCACTATCTTGCAGTTTTGTTCATTAATCAGTGATTTCAAGGAGTGAGTTAGCAAGTCACCCAGCTAGACACATGTAAAAACATACACTTCTATCAGCTAACATGTCAGTGGCCCTCAAACTCCTCTCTGAAATATCCATTTATTATCAGCTCCTCCACATAAATACCTGTCCAATTTGGCAAAGGCTAATGCTAACACCCTGGCTTTGATCCAGTGATGGTAATAAACTGGCTTTAACCCAGCAATGCTAATGCTAACATGCTGGCTGTAACCCAGTAATGATAAAAATTAAATTCTGGCAGCAAATTCTGACTTGGTCTCTCTAGTTTTGCTATCAAACATATTCTGAAACATTCTACAATTATTATCAGACCACACCATGTTAAAATGAGCTCATTTCAGTTAAAATGTTAAATATTTAAACATTAAACTCCAATAAATAACTCCAGTTACTGAAATCTGGTACTATAGAACATTGTGCTGAATAAATAAATAAATACATATCTGAAGAAGATCTCATAGTTACGTAGCAATTTGTTATTGTTTTACAGTATTTTTGTGAAAACTGGTAAATTATTTTTTATACTGTAACTGTGAATCAATGAAAATTAAACATCAAGGCATATAAATGACAATTAAAATCACATTACATAATTTATGTTACAGATATATGAAAATGTAATGGTAAAGCTGTTGCATTATACAATGTGTTGCACGCATCAAATGATCAGATCCACAATTAAAATAGGAGTAATGGTTAATAGAATAAGAATCACATCATAGTTACAGTCCATTACCCTGGCAAGGACATATTGCTCATAAAAATCTGACACTACACTTTCAAATGGATCTCTTATTTATCTTGCAAAAAAAAAAAAAAAAAAAAAAAAAGGCAGAAAAAAATATCCTCAGCACGTGGCAGACCATATTGTGTATGTGTATTAGTGATGGCTGTGCCCAGATGTCCATTGCACTCAACTAGCGGCCATAAGGTCAAGGGTCATTCTGACCTTTGTCAGTTAGGATGATCAGCGTGGTCACTGCTTTAGTGCCATATCTGGGGGAACAGATGGACAGAACGACTCCTCCTCTCCCCCTCAAAATACCCCACCCCACTTAAAAACCAAGACAAATGAAGCTGTGCTCATCCAGCATCTGATTTCACAAAGTTGTACAGCACCATATTGTAAATAGAAAAATAAAGACCCTTTGTAAAATATGCTCCATAAAGCTAACTTCAAAGTTCATATAATATCAATATATGCCTGATTCATCATATGGGAATTATATTTTAATGTTTAATGTAGATTTGTTCTCAAATATGACCATATGCATGTACAAACACAAGGCAGCAATACAAAATTTTAAATATTATAACATGTGCACATCTAACCTCAAAAAATGTATAAATCCAAACCAAATTTCTTGAGCTATAACATGACATAATTTGAGATACATTTTTTTCTTTTCTAAAATAATGGACAGAATAAAAGAAATGTATTATTGTAAAAAGAAATAGCTACACATTACATTAAGCAGGTAAAACTCCTTTTTTAAATGTGCATACAGCAAAATTTTGTGAAACTTAAAAAGTATTTAACATTTTTTCGAGTATGTACCATATTCTGAAACTATATCATTATTCAATAGTCTAATCTCTGCATATATATATTGTTCATATGATTAATTCAGAGAGTGTGTGTTGAATGTTTTGGTAAATGTATTGTAACCATTGTGTATTACAATCATAATAATGATGATGACAATAATAATAATAATAATAATAATCACAATCTTAACACTAAAATGCACATAAATATACAAGGCAAGCATTTCTCTATGCTTGACATAAATTAATTTTGAAGATAAAGATCTTGATAGCATGAACATGAGCTCGGTTGGTGTGCTTGTGCACCGTCACAGACAGCCATCACAGAAATGCTGTATGAGAGATGTGAGTCTTTCACTGTTATTAGTGGAGTGTGCAAGACAAAACTATAGTATAAGTGACCATTTAACCAGTAGGGTCATTATCCTCTCACTTTTAACCCGCTTGTAGTGTGTGTGTGTGTGTGTGTGTATGTATGTATGCGTGTACACCATCCCCCTGGCCTGATAGCCATTGTAAAGCCTGAGGGAACAGTTCAAAATCAATACTGTTCCACTCCTTCATCTCTCTCTTCATTTAATAACTTGCAACCTTTGTATCATTCTTCAGCTTATCTTTCTTCATCTGCAAAACCTCATTGTCTAAAGTTTATCCTTTTCCCATTTTGACACAAAAAATGTTTTTTTTTTCTCTCGTTTGGATCATGTGCCGTTTCGTGCCTAGTTATTTAATTACACAACATATTGATAGTAGTTGACATATAATGTGTATGCACTTTTTATCAAAATTAAGATTCAAGTTAGGTTTAGTCAATTAGTCAATATTTAATGAAAAGTGTATACCTTAGGTCATGTATTTGGTCACAATATCTGTTTTCCAGTTTTCTCCATTTTTAAAGTTCATTTTTAAATGTTCTTGAAATGTGACACATTATCGTCTCACTGTTAATATGGGGACATAAAGGCTGCATGCAGAGTAATTGAAAAATAACTAAATTAGTTTAAATAATTTTTAATATAGAAACAGATAAAAATGTAGATCAATGTGACAATAGAAGTTATAAACTTCTGTGTAAAATATAATGAATAAAAATACATTTTTGAGGAAAGAAATTAAAATTTCGAAACGTTAATATTAAATGACAAAACTGGCAGCACATGAATCAGGAGAAACTCTTGTTTATTTTGATACATAATATCCACACTTGCTTTCAATAATAATAATAATAATAATACAATTATTAAGAGTTACTACCACAAAATGCATGGATTTCTAGAATTGTTAGCCCATGTTTTATTTATTTCTAATTATGTTTCTAAAAAAAAGCTATATAGATTTTTTTTTTAATAAAACTATATCCTATATGTGTACAATTTTCAAGTAAATTTGATTGACACAGTAAATTAATGCACAAAATGTATTTATGTAGTTTAGGTGTAAATTATATATTATATATATATTTATATATATATATATATATATATATATATATATATATATATATATATATATATATATATATATATATATATATATCAGAATTTCTTTTGATATTGGATTCATATTCTTTCAAAAATGCCCATTTCATGCACAAACAATATGATGGCTTCTTAATGCAGCAGCTCTTTCTTTAAAGAAATAATAATTCTATAAAAGTGTCAAGGCCTATACCGTTTTAAGCATCTCATGTGTGGTTGTTGGGAAGAAAAAGCTTGCACTAATGTTGGAGACAAAATGCATTTACTCAGTTTTTTGAGGTGCTGGTGGGTGAAATCAATAATGAGACACACAATTTTGAAAATTGTACAAATACATTGTATTCTCTTTCACTGCAAACCCCTTAAACGCAGTCTATGTTCTTTTCCAGAAATTTAGGCAGAAGGTTTCCGAGAACTCATTTTTTAAAAGCGTTTAAACCTTTCTTCACACAAATTTGAGCGGCTGCATTCTTTCCAATGGAAAGCCCAAAGGTTTTCTTGTATAAATCAGGGGAGGGGAGAGACGCAGGCTGCCATGAACAGGAGTCCAATATTGATTTCTTTTTGTGGTGCAGTCCTATTTAGCTGCTGTCAAAGCTACTTTCCACTAGCCGGAGTCAAATTGCCGTATTTACAGCAAGAGCCCTTGTGGAGTGGACTGCAAGCATTCGAACAATAAGCCCTTTCAAACGGCATCCTGGAAGACAATCCAGAAGATCTGACAGAAAAGCACGCAGTACAAAAGATTTTGCTCCAACTTTCTTCTAAACAAGTGTATCACTTAATATTATACAAAAATAACCCACACCCACGCACGTGCCAGGCCGAGCAAATTCCCGGGCCGTGTGTCAGATGCTCCAAACTTTACACAAAAGGATATGTGTGAGGAGGAGAGATTTGTCACACTGCGTGAAGGGGCTCCTTATTCTTGCCTGACACGTGTGAGGAGAATAGGACACACGGAGGAAGGCGTTGAGTGTGAAATCCCAGCACTCGTCCATTGTGTGTGTGATTTATTCTGAAGAGAGGCACCCCTTTTACACACACGCACACACACGCACACACACCTACACACACACACACACACACACACAGGGGGTGGTGGGATGGTGGAGGTCATTGTCATGGACACACACACAACTCTTTTAAATACAAATTCAGGTTTATTACTAAATTAATCACAATGCATTATAAAACATGAACAAACAAACTACAAATAGTTAATCATTTGAAATATACAGCCATAATTTTACTTATATAAAATAAGGCCATAAAAGGCCAGTAAAACTGGCTATTACATTTTCCTTAGAATTCTCCATATTTTGATTGTTCTGCTTTATTATTTTTATTGTTATTATTAATAAATAATTTATGCTTTTTTCACCGATTACATTTTTTTCCGTAATTTTTAATAAAGAATGAATTCTTTTGATGAATTTGTTTAATGTTTCTAATACTTTCTACTACTATTTACTATAATTTTTAAAAAAGTAAATTTTTTAGTGAATTACTGCATAAATAACACCTGTTTTTAACACCATTTTTATCTCTCAGATTCTATGATCATTATTTATTTTAAAATATTTCTTTGTTTCTTTCCTTCTGTTCTCTGCTAAAGCATAGATTTAATGAAAATAAGCAACTCCTCTTCATCAGCTCTTTATGTATTGTGAATTAGCTGAGTGTTTGTTATTGATTTACAGCGTTCATTGTTGGTGCTTCTTGTTAATCTGTTAGATGTAATTCTGGAAGCTCAAACTGTTGTAATCATGTTTTAATAGTGCAGTCATTCTAACACTGTATAAAGGAATAGACAGACATAACATTAAAAAAAAATATTTTATGAACTTCCTTTTTTAAAATTATTTTCTCGTAATAATATTCATGAATCCTGAATTTTTATATATATATATATATATATTTTACCCTAAAATAGGTTATGAAACTGCTGTATAAGAATACAGTATCACTGAACTAATAGTGAACACACACACTAGGCAGTTCATTGATCTGCACACACACTTTCCCCATAAGCTGCACATTTGGCTCCTCCCCTCTCAACAGCATCACAGTATATTTATCTCAGACACACACACACACAGACTGCAAATCGCATCTGCAAATTCTGGCTGATTCATGTGTTGTTTTGATTTGGTGTGCATGCTACATGCTTAGAATGTATTAAATATGCTTTCTTCAGGCTTCTACATCACATAAAGCAGAATAAATATCCAGCACTCTTACCTGAGACTGTAGACTGGAGCTGTGTGATTGTTCCTGTCGCCACAATCTCCCGCATATTGGCTCTGTTTCTCTGCTTCGCTCTCTTTCAGTATAATGGTGTGAGCCCACCAATCAATTAGCCCAGCCTTTGATTGATCAGGCCTTGTTTTGGTCACCATTCATTCAGCCACACACACGGTTTCATCACTCTGTGGTTTCATTGACACAAGGATGGGATCAATGCGTCTTTGCAATTCTGTGGTGTGGTGAAGGGAAAATAAAGAGGGTGTAGGCCTACTTAAGACAATGACACTGGAACACACACATACACGCGCACACACACACACACACACACACACACACTTGCATGATTATAAAAAGTAAAAATTCATTTCATAATGGAGTACAAGTAAGAGATTCAGTTTTTTTGTTTGTTTGTTTTCTTTTTTAGCCAATCATTTCAGTCATAAATACAATTTTAGCAATCGTTATCCACTTTTAAATTCAGTAATTTTTTAAAAGTTAAATTATAAATTACAGCTGCTGATTTTTTTTTTTTTTTTTTTATTGTGACCAGACTCTGTTCAACCTCAGCCACTTTATTTTACTTTAAATTACAACTTGGCTGCAAACAATGGGAAAAATAAAATAATTCAATAATAATTAATAATAATAATCATAATACAAACTAAATGTCTTACAGGATGAAAATGAAAAGCTAAAGTGTGAAATATTCACACCAGTTTTTGTTTTAAACAGGATTGATTGTTTTAAAGTGAGACAAACTAACTACCTCTCACAGAATACATAAAATTGTATTATTACTGTGTATTTTTAAATTTGATTTTATTTCTTCTCTACATAGACTGTTGTTTATTTTCCTTTCTCACTTTATTGTTTTAATCCCACTGTCTCTGTCCATTGATTTATCATGAATGAGATCAATATCTCAACTCAGGACACTTGTGGTATTTTCAAAATTTATGCTACATGAAGCAAAAAAAATAATACACACACACACACACACACACACACACACACACACACACACATATATATATATATATATATATATATATATATATATATGTTCATGTATGAATGATACATCATAAAGTAGCAAGCACTCAATTAATTACATTTAGCTAAAGGAATTCTGATGGTTCTGGAGAAATTATTTAATCGTCTCCTCGATGAGTGGAACACATGAGCTGGAATAAAATTTTATCACTTAATTTCCTGTAATTTTATGAATAGGGGATAATTGCACTCATTATTTCGCTAAACAAGGAAAAAGCAAGAAGTAGACAGAGGGGGTGGATGTTCTCTCAGTGTGGTCAAGTCTTCTGTGTTGGGCGCTGATCGCTGTGGTCCTGATAACTGATGCCCCATTACAGAAACCTGACAGAACAGTGCAGTACACCAGAGATCTGCTGCAGTTCTGGGTGGTTGCAAATCTTACAGTCCTGTTGCATCATTTTTACAAAGAGGGTGTTTTTAACAGATTTTCAGTGCCACATCTTAAGATATATATTTTCTAAAGAATTTAAGGTTGAAAGTCATATCAATTTCATGAACAGCTCATTGTATCAGAGAACAGGTTTCACTGCTTATAATTTCATACAGTTATCAAAACAGTAGTAAATGTGGCCTTTTCATTTTGTGACCTTGGTGTGTCACCAACAAAAAAACATCTCAGGTTATGACTGGATCCATGGTTCCCTCAGAAGGGAATGAGAATCTACATCTGACGTCGACATAATTTGTGCAACTATTCCAATCCAGATTGGTGCAACGTCCCCCCACGATGCATAACACGGAAGCTATAAAGGAAACCATGAACAAAGCAGTGTTAGCTCCTGATTGGCTGAGGCAAGCCACTCACAGGCATTTGGGGAGTATGCCAGGGCAACGTCTTGTTTCCATTCTCAGGGAACCATTGTTACAGTCGTAACCTGAGATGTTCCCATTCGAGGGAACTCCACGCTGCGTCTGACGTCAACACTTTGGGGAGCAAAATACCAACTGCGCCATACCGACAAATGTCAGTTATAATGAGAAACAACTACTTAGGATGAAAGCACTTGTGACCCTGGTGTTTAGTCCAGGTCCAGACTATAAAACCTGATAGAAGTGTGCAAGAAAGACCAGCCCACAGCATCACATACTTCTTGGAGTGAGACACCTGCCAATAAAACCAGAAGCTGGTCAACCTTATGCTACTGGGCAGTCTGGTGGATGTACAGTAAGTGTCCAGGGGCCTTTGCACCGGCTGGACGTACACCTGGTCGTAAGACTAAGCTTAACGTAAAATGCGTTTTAAGTCCTGCGTAGAATTAATACCTGTTGCATCATCTGGATGCAGCGCATGTCTTAGACTAAATCTTACGCCTAGTCAAAGGTAGGTGTAAAGTGAGAAGTCTTGACTTTTTCCATGGTGAAAATAAAGACAAATGAAACCATTGAAATGATGGCGCATCTGGTATACAGGCTCCTAGATCATATCGTCATGTTTTTCAGAGATGTCTTCGATACTAAAGGCGGGTCGGGATTATCTGCAAAAGTTGAATGTGTCATTAAAATATAACTTGCTCCACAAATTTGTGTAGGCTACTCTGTACACCGTGAAAACTAGTCTATAACTTGCGCCAAAAGTTTATACACCATGTAAACAGCTGTTATCTTTTGCCGGATATCTTGTTTTTTTATTCGTTACTGAATTGTTTTGCTTGCATTCCAAAATATGCATATACCTACTGAATAGCTCAATAATTTTTCTTGTTTCACAATCTGAGTAATTAAATTTTTTCGCCCCAACTGTAATTTTTCATCTATTCGTTGGAACCAATATATTCACATTTGTAACTATAGTAACGTGAATGGTGTCTCAACTAACAGTGCGGTATAACATAACAGCGTGTACGCACATTGTCTACGCTAAGCGTCTCTACGCCTAGTCATAGTTTTCAATGGTGCAACAGGTGTAAATATTCATCGGAAAGTTGGACATATCTAAGTCCAGTGTAGAGCTTCCACCCAACGTTTTTACGTCCAACTGGTGCAACCGGCCCTAGGGCCCTAACTGGGAAAAGAAGATTGAGCTTCTCTTGGTCCAGTGACACATAGGAAGAACCCTTCCAGCACCACCTCCAAATCTCAGGCCGGAACTCTCACATGAACTGCATGCCTCAACCTTGGAGTCCCATGAAGGAAATGGGTTGGTAAATGGTAAATTAAATTAGGTGTGAAAAGCATACTAGGGCCAGCCAGAATGGGGCTACAAGGAGTAGACTGACCCCATTCTGGCAAACCCTCTCTAGAATTCCAAGAATTCCTAGAATAGATGTTTAAAAAAGGACAACCAGTGCATAATTTCTTTAGATGCAAACAAGTCCTCTTCAGCTCATCTGTACTTCCCTCATACCACAAGGTGGTGGAGTCTCAGCTCCTGCCTTGACAGAATGTCTGCTCCCTGATTCAGTTATGGAGGGATATACATTGGGTACAGAAAGTATTTAGACCCCCTTAAATTTTTCACTCTTTGTTATATTGTAGCCATTTGCTAAAATCATTTTTGTCCTCATTAATGTACATACAGCACCCCATATTGACAGAAAAACACAGAATTCTTGACATTTTTGCAGATTTATTAAAAAATAAAAACTGAAATATCAAATGGTCCTACGTATTCAGACCCTTTGCTCAGTATTTAGTAGAAGCACCCTTTTGCTCTAAAACAGCCATGAGTCTTTTTGGGAAAGATGCAAACAAGTTTTTCACACCTGGAATTGGGGATCCTCTAGCATTCCTCCTTGCAGATCCTTTCCAGTTTTGTCAGGTTGGATGGTAAACGTTGGTGGATAGCCATTTTTAGGTCTCTCCAGAGATGCTCAATTGGGTTTAAGTCAAGGCTCTGGTGGGCCATTCAAGAACAGTCACAGAGTTGTTGTGAAGCCACTCCTTTGTTATTTTAGCTGTGTGCTTAGGGTCATTGTCTTGTTGGAAAGTAAACCTTCTGCCCAGTCTGAGGTCCTGAGCACTCTGGAGAAGTTTTCTGTCCAGGATATCCCTGTACTTGGCCGCATTCATCTTTCCCTTGATTGCAACCAGTTGTCCTGTCCCTGCAGCTGAAAAACACTCCCACAGCATGATGCTGCCACCACCATACTTCACTGTTGGGACTGTATTGGATAGGTGATGAGCAGTGCCTGCTTTTCTCCACAAATACCGGTTAGAATTAAGGCCAAAAAGTTCTATCTTGGTCTCATCAGACCAGAGAATCTTATTTCTCACCATCTTGGAGTCCTTCAGGTGTTTTTCAGCAAACTCCATGCAGGCTTTCATGTGTCTTGCACTGAGGAGAGGCTTCTGTTGGGCCACTCTGCCATAAAGCCCCGACTGATGGAGAGCTGCAGTGATGGATGACTTTCTACAACTTTCTCCCATCTCCCGACTGCATCTCTGGAGCTCAGCCACAGTGATCTTTGGGTTCTTCTTTACCAAGGCTCTTCTCCCCCGATAGCTCAGTTTGGCCGGACGGCCAGCTCTAGGAAGGGTTCTGGTTGTCCCAAACGTATTCTATTTAAGGATTATGGAGGCCACTGCGCTCTTAGGAACCTTAAGTGCTTTAGATTTTTTTTGTAACCTTGGCCAGATCTGTGCCTTGCCACAATTCTGTCTTTGTGCTCTTCAGGCAGTTCCTTTGACCTAATGATTCTCGTTTACTCTGACGTGCACTGTGAGCTGTAAGGTCTTATATAGACAGGTGTGTGGCTTTCCTAATCAAGTCCAATCAGTATAATCAAACACAGCTGGACTCAAATGAAGGTGTAGAACCATCTCAAGGATGATCAGAAGAAATGGACAGTTAAATATATAGTGTCACAGCAAAGGGTCTGAATACTTAGGACCATGTGATATTTCAGTTTTTCTTTTTTAATCTGCAAAAAATGTGAAGAATTCTGTGTTTTTCTGTCAATATGGGGTGCTGTGTGAACATTAATGAGGAAAAAAATATGAACTTAAATGATTAGCAAATGGCTGCAGTATAACAAAGAGTGAAAAATTTTGGAGGTCGGAATACTTTCCGTACCCACTGTATACTGCTCTCAGAGAGCTGTATGTCCTAGGACTACAGGAGAATCTGGTGTGCCAGTCTGCAAAGAGGGCAAGACCTCAGACCCCGCTATAGATTTATATATGAGACTACAGATATGTTGTCTATCTGGACAAGAGCATGATAGTCTCTGAGATCTGGGAGGATCTCAGCAATCATCTCCATGCTGTTTATGTGCCAAGAGAGAAGATACCCTCTCCACAGACCTGAAGTCGAGTGGCCCCTGAGAACCACGTCCCACCCTGTGAGGGAAGTGCCTGTCTTAAGTGTTTTGCGATGACAAGAAGCCACAAACACAGGTCCCTGGGACAGAAACCAAGGTTTCTTCCACATCACCAAGGAATTAAGGTATTCACACATTACCTTGATCATGCAAAACAGGTTGCCCCTTTTGGAAAACCCTTGGCCTTGAGACACTGCAATGGTCTTATGTACAAAATGTCAAAAGGAAACATGTTAGACGCAGGTGCCATGAGTTCCACCAGCTTTTTAAACTGTCACAGTGACTGCCTGACCTAGCCTGATTCTACACACTGCTGAGAAAATCAACTCAATACGAGCAGGAGACAGAAATTCCTGCATGGTAACCAAGTCCCAAACTGCTAGAAAAAGTTGTCCTCTGAACTGGAGAAAGCATACTTTTCTTGGAGTTCAGTCTTAGCCCCAAGCATGTGGGCGAAGATGACATCTCAATGACAAACCTCCATCTTTTGCAATTGAGCTAGTATTTCAATGATGTTATTGAGTACCCTGGAGTCTCAGTAGAAGAGAGGTGTGGGGAGACGATTCTAAAACAGAAGTACACGATACTGGTAGGCTTTACTCCCGAAAGCTAACCTTAACTTTCTGTCGTGACAAACCAGTCCGCAGATCTGATTTGAGTCACAATAAAGAAGAATTGTCAACATCTTGACCCTGTATCTCCTCAGAGTATGCTTTAACTGACATAGATCTATGATGGGATGCTACCCTCATCCGTCTTTGGAACTATGAAGAACCAGCTGCAGAACCTGGAATCTCTTTTGGGAGGAGGGATAAGCTCTCTGGCCTACTTCGCTGAGAGAGACTGAACTTCTTGTTCCAGCACCTGAGCTACCATACACTGCCATAGAGAACCCAATTGAATCTTGGTGGTTGAGAACCGAACTGGAGTCTATACTGCTTTTCTACTGTATGTGGGACCCATTGAGACACATTTAGCAGAAGTTTCCACACTGCTGGCAGCAGAGTTAGCAGATAGCTGGTGGAGGAGGACCGTCATTCTCTCGAGAAAGGCTTCAGGGAAGAGGTCCTAATGCCAGACTTAGACCTCTTAGGGAGAGCCCTTCCGGGAGAGAGTGGGTAGCACTTCACACAAGCTTGTGTGCCCCCACTCCTTCACTGAGCCAACAGGAAATCGATCTGTTTATTCCAACGCCAACGGCATTTCGCGGTGCAGCGGTTTCCAGCGAACGCATATCTCAGATTGTGCCCAGTATCGTTGCGACACTGAGATGTTCTCCCCCTTTGTGGAGGGGAACCAAATCTGATAGATCGATTTCCCGAAGGCTCCATGGAGGAACGAAATCCGGTAGAACGAAATCTAGTAGATTCTCTCCCCCATGGTCCACAATAATTTAAATTGTTTTTAAAAAATATATTTATACTATGTAACTACTGATGTTGAAAACTTGGATGCATCTGAAATGGGTTATACCATTGACATTTCCAAAGAAGTCAAAAAAAAAAAACGTAACTCTTTTAAGGTTGTGCATTTAGTGCATGCAGAGTAAGGTAAGTGAAACATAGCCAACGTTATGTATATACTCTGATACTGATGAGAGATGTTGACAACTGCATTATGAACAGAGTAAAGGTAAAGTTAAAACGCTGTTAAACTGCCTCCTTGTCATCATTACCTTATATAAACTAAAAACCTTAAAGTCAATCCTTTTTCTTTGTTTCTTTCTCTTTTTTTTTTTTTTTTTTGCTGCTTTTATGTCCCTGTGGTGTCAAAATCAAACTAAAATATACAAATGTTAAAATGTAATTAAATTTTAAAATGATTTTTTAGTGGCATTATTTGATTTGAAGCGCACACACAGAGTGAGCTGAATTTGTGAGTGTTTGCTCTCCTCATGGCTCTGATGCAGTTGTGTACACCAGTAAATCATCCTCATGTATTGATCAGTCTTAGCTGCTTTATGGCCTGATGTTGTAAATGTCATGTTTTAACTGTGTGTGTTTGATATCAATCTGATTAAAGCAGTTACTTCCATAAAGAAACTGTACACAGCAAATATTCTGAATCTGTCATCAGTGATTACCCAGTGATTAAACAGCATGTAGATTACTATATGACCATCAATTTGTCAAAGCAAATATTTCTCTGCCTTTTCTGTTTGTACTGTTTCAGTAGCAAGAAAAAGAAAGAATCAATTCAGAACAACGTGCTTCTGTCCACATGGTTTCTTTGCCTTAAGCAAAGAACAACAGAGATGTGGCCATTTACTGGACAAGGGGAGACATTTTACAAATATTGTAAAAACAATTATGTTGGTAAAGATACACTTTTGGTCAAACACTGTTTAAACCCAAATAAAGAATAGAGCACTTTAATATTTCAACTGTAATTTCTACTGCAATTAGATTAATTGGATAGAAAAAAAAAAAACCTTTGTTGTCTCCTAGATCCATTTACATAGCATCCCCCAAAATAAAATCAAATAACAAATAAAAATTCAAATAACCATTAAATATCTTTACTGGAAAGGGTTTAAACAATGTTTTTCTTGCTTGTTCAATGAACCAAAAACAATTATTGCACATGCACCTGTTGGAAATTCCTTAAGACACTAAGTTTACAGGGGGTAGACAATTAAAGTCACAGTTCCAAAAACTTAGTACATTAAAGAGACCTTTCTACTGACTCTGAAAAAGAGTCACCAGGAGAAAGATACCCAGTGTCGCTGATCACCTGCGTGAACATGCTGGGGAAGCATGAGGACTGCAGATGTGACCAGAGCAATAAACTGCAATATTCGTAATGTAAGACACCTAAAACAGTGCTACAGTAAGACAGGAAAAACAGCTGGTAGTCCTTGCAATGCCAGACCACATGTAATCATACGTCCCCCCAGACATGTTTCAGAACTTGCCTTGGTATAAGAGTGGCCCTGTTGGAAAAAAAAAACCAAAAAAAAAACAGCATATGCTGGTATGTTTTGAAGCATGACAGCTGTTTTGTGCAGGTTTATGCTGGTCCTTAGTTGGTCATGAGCTGGTTTAAGCTGTCAAGTGTTGGTCCTTAGCTGGTCCTAAGCGGTTAGCTCTAGCTAGTTATAACCAGCTCAGGATCAGCCTAAACCAACAAAGTACTAGCTCAAACTAGCATATGCTATTTTTTTTTGCTTGTTTGTTTGTTTGTTTGTTTCAACAGGGGGAGTAAGATCTAACAGCAAGAACTGTCAAATCTGTTGCAGTCCATAATGATGAGATGCACTGTAGAACTTAAAAGCAACCACAAAAACTGACTGCTACTTTTGATATTGACCTCCGCTCTGTTCAGGGACTCATTATTCCATTTCTGTTCGTCAAATGCCTGTGAAATTTGTTCAGTTTATGCCTCAGTAGTTGAATCTTCATATAACGTTTACATGAAATTTACTGGGGGGGAAAGCAGTTGTGAGAGGAAACAGAGAATACTTTTGCAGTGTGTATGTATAATTCTAAACTTGTCCATTTTTCATATTCTGAAACCTACATTAAATATCGAACATATGTCATAACATAAATGTCCCAGAATAGCAATGTTTGTCACATAGGTTTTAAAAGTCGCAATAGCGAGAGTTTATACTGGCACACACCTTAAGGCACGCCACTTTAGTACAACACTGTACAACAGCTGGTGTGCTCAGAATGGGACTGATATGAAATCTCTGCAAACAAGTGGCCGTACTGTGTTATTTAGCAAATGATCCTTAAACAATACAAACTCATATATTAACCATTAGGGGCTCTCAGGGGCTCCTTCACGCTTAATAGACTTGCTTCATTTAGTGCTTATCATATTAACATTTCCAGGTTATGTTCACCAAGCCTTGAGATAACAGGCATGAAGCATGAGCACTATGTCAACAAGCTCAGTGGCCTTATCATTACAGCTTAGTGGCACCTTAATAGGGACAGTAAATGATCAGCAGTACTTCAGCGTTGCATTGACACACTGAGTCTGTAGTAGAATGAAGATGCTTTTCCAATATGTGTGAATGGAGCTATTGGGCTGTTTCGTGTGGGTTAAATTACAGCTCATGTTATTCTTCTCCATGTCAGTTTCTGTCTATTAGCTACTGTCAATAAAAATGTATTATTAATGTAAAAAATGTAATATTTTTTATTTAAATTACCTTTCGCTCTTGGTCTTGTTTGCATGATAGATTAATCACAATCATCTCACTTCCAGTTTCTAGTATGTTCTTTATATTTTATTAGTGCACTGGATGAGTGAAGATCACATGCGCATGTTCACTGTCTAGGGTCAGTTTCATCAAAAATAAATGAATGGAACAGCGAGAAGGAGACCTGGTGACAGCGGCTCGTAAATTAGGAGTCCAGACCAGGACAGCGTGACCCGAGAATCTGTCACCAAGAGGGACGGATGGCAAGAGGTGCAGATATATTCTGCTGAAGGCCTTGTTTAGGTTCTCACTGACCTTGTGTTTGTGTTTGGATCTGACACTTTTATTGATTAGTGCATGGCACTGAGATTCTGCTCAAAAGACGCTTGTGAACACAACGTGGAATGGAATCCCTTTAGAATGAGTGGCATATGGACCCTTTTCACAGACTGTAATGATGTTTTAATTTCGCTTTTAAAAAAATAAAGTAAGTGATGACAAATTTGGCATATTTCTTTCTTCTGGCTAATCAGTCTCTCAATATTTTCCTCTTTTAGAAAGTTACAGAAGCACTATCATGGATTTTTTTTTTCTTTTGCTACTGGAGCAAATGGCAATGCAAAAAATATGGACAAAATTATAGGTACACCTGACTGCCGCATCCACAGGGACTGTAATGACATTGCATTCTAAATACATTGACATTAATATGGGATGCTACCTAACCACACATTGGTGACCCTGGACCACAAAATATATATTTGGTATATTTGTAGCATTAGTCAACAGAGTGGACCAAAATGATCACATATTTTCCTTTTACGCCAAAAATCATTAGGATATTAAGTAAAGATCATGTTCCATGAAGATATTTTGTAAATTTCTTACCGTAATTATATCAAAAAATAATTTTGTGAGTGGATATGCATTTCCAAGAACTTCATTTGGACAACTTTAAAGGTGCCTTTCTCAATATTTTGATTTTTTTTTTGCACCCTCACATTCCAGATTATCAAATAGTTGTATATTGGCCAAATATTGTCCTATCCTGACAAATGATGCATTTAAGATGATGCATAAATCTCAAAAAAATTATCCTTATGTTTTTTTGGTCCAGGATCACATATCTGTAGTCTTCAAATAAGCCTGAAGGACTTTATTAGCTGGATCAGGTGTATTTAATTAGGGTTGAAGCTAAACTCTGCAGGACGGTGTGAGAGGTCAGTCACTTTTGTTGGATGAGAAGAACTGGTTCGCAATTTCTGTTTCAATTCATCACATAAGTGTTCGAAGGGGTTGAGGTCATCTGCCCGACCATGGAAACCCATTGCATGAAGCTCCCACCACATAGTTGTTTGTGCTGATATTACTCCCAGTGAAAGTTTGGAACTCTTCAGCAAGAGGATATCCACCATGCGCCTAAGTACTTGGTGACTCAAATGAATGTTCAAAAGTTGACCAGAACAGTAAACTGGTTGCTCATTGTGCTAACATGCAATGTCTGAGTAGCAGAGTCATTCTTTTGTGTCGCAACATATAAACAGTTCAGAAAAGTAGCCCTGCGGTAGTATTTAGACAACCTAATTAGAAGTAATATCTTTATTTCTGAATAATTCAAGTAAAAACAAAAAAAAACAACAACAACAATTAAGGGACAAATTATGTTGTGTAATCAACATGATACCAATTGGCTTAAGAAATTCCTTTAAATAAGAAAGCTAACATTGAGTCAAATTTATTCAGAGATATGTGTGCTCACTTGCAGATGGGGTGGTGGAGAGCATGTGGAGAAATAAACTAGAAGGAGAACAGATGGTATTGCTTCCTGTGGTCAGGGAACACTGGATCACAGAACAGAACACAGGTCACATGTTCCCATTACAGCACTCTGGCACATGCCTGACATAATGGAACTAATTAACAGTGTGGCTTTGGTGAAGAAGACTAAATGACAACAAGAATCTAAGTTATAGTAATGCTGGTGTGAAAGAAAAAGAAAAAAAAGATCAGTTTTGAACAGCAGAGATCACAATGCATCAGCAGTCCAGATCTGTATCTGATACAAGCCACATTAAACATTTAAAACATCACATGAAGAGTCAGCCGGAGGAAAAAAAAAAAAAAGGTATAATGTATATAAGAAGAAACCCGACACTGGCTTACAATGTGACTATAAATCATACATTGTCTGTCATGACTATTGTGAACATGGTGGTTCTGAGTCCCACTGAGAGCCTGGTTCAATTGTTTCAAGCAGAATACAGAGTTTGGGTGTCTCAGTTATTTCTCAATTTCCTATTTTGTCTCACTCCCTCTTCTATATTGAATAATATACTATTTATTGCACATAATACCCCTTGCTTTAGGGTCCATTGTATTTTCAACAGTGATGTGTTTGTTTTCCTTTTACGCCAAAAATCATTAGGATATTAAGTAACGATCATGTTCCATGAAGATATTTTGTAAATTATGAGTGGATATGCATTGCTAAGAACTTCATTTGGACAACTTTAAAGGTGCCTTTCTCAATATTTTGATTTTTTTTTTTTTTTTTTGCACCCTCACATTCCAGATAATCAAATAGTTGTATCTCGGCCAAATATTGTCCTATCCTGACAAATGATGCATTTAAGATGATGCATAAATCTCAAAAAAATCATCCTTATGATATCCACATAATACCCCTTGCTTTAGGGTCCATTGTATTTTCAACAGTGATGTGGAAAGAAATCAAGGTATTTGAAATCTGTGATGTAAAATGGTGTTTGTGTGCCACCTAGTGACACAAGTGCAAACGCAGCAGACACTCAGCATTAGGTATTACAGCTGTTACAGTGATTGCATTTAGTTGAGGTATCCAAACATTATATATTGAGCATACACTGGTATGAAATTGATGGAAAATCACTTAAAGTCTTAGTGTGTGTGTGTGTATATATATATATATATATATATATATATATATATATATATATATATATATATATATATATGCTGTATATATACATAGAAGTACACAGGGTATATAAACATTTTTGTTATACAAAGTTCCAGTGCAGCAATTCACATAAAATTTTGACCAGACATTGGTATTAGAAATCAGTAAAACTAAGGAAATCATAATACTACAATAAAAAAGTCATATGTAAAGTGAAATTACACAGGCAAAAGTATTGAACACATTAAGAAAAAGCAGTACACTAAGGCAAGGCAAGTCAAGAAAGTAACATAGTTCTACCTCCTACCTGAGCAAAATAGAATTAGTTTGGTTAGTGCATGTTGTAAGGTTAGAAAAAGGCTTAGTAGAGGCAAAGAGCTCTCAAGACTTTCACTACAAGATTTTTGCCATTCATAACAATGGCACTGGTTACAGAAATATTTTCCAACTCCTAAATTTTCCACCATTGGGGCCATTTTCCCAACAGAAAGGAACATCATTCCACCATCAACTGGCCAAGCAATGGAGCTCTCCGCAAGATTTCTGATCAGTGAGTCAGAAGGTTAGTCAGAAGAGAAGCCCAAGAACTAAGGACCACTCGGAAAGAAGTCCAGAAAGACTTGGCATCAGGTACAGATGTCACAGAGAAAATAATGGGAAATGCACTCCACTACCACAGCCTCCATGTATGCTCACCACAGAGAGCTCCATTATTGAATAAACGGCATGTTGAAGCTCATTTGAAGTTTTACACATTTGGAAAGGTCTGAACTACTGGGAGAATTTAGTGTGTCAGATGAGACAAAAATCGAACTTTTGGCCACACTACTACATTCGATGTTTGGAGGAGAAAAGGCTTTTAATGTGACCCTAAAAACACCACAACAACAATGATGTTTTTAGTTGTTAGAATGTCCCAGTAAATCACCACATCTAAAACCAACTGAGCATTTGTAGAAGGAACTGAAGATCAAAATTATTGAATGCAATTTTAGTTCATGTGTTCAATACTTTTCCTCATGTCATTTCACTTTATTACACACTTTTTTATGGATTGTAGTATTATGATTTCCTTATTTTTACTGATATCTTGAGCTAATACCAACGTCTGGTCAAAATTGTATTTGAATTGCTGAATTGGAACTTTGTATAATAAAAAAAGTGTTAACGTATTCAATTTATTTTTACCCCGCTGTACAATATATAATATATATATATATATATATATATATATATATATATATATATATATATATATATATATATATAGAGTACACAGGGTAATGCGCAATGTCTTTTGTTAAATTTCCCTCTCTTACTTTCTATTGAAGTGTTGGCTATATTTGAAAGCTTTTAAAGTTGGCTTTTTGCCTCGCTGTCTCTATAAGCCAATTAATTGTCAGGCAGTATTTGTGTTTGTGGCAGATTACAGGTTTCTGAGGCAGCATATCGGTGTAACAATTAAAAAAAAATGTTGAACAATCATTTTAAAGTTGTCTAAGACATAAATAACATTTGAACTTCATGCTGTCATGGTTGATTCAGGAAAATGTGGAAAAGTAGAGGTGGATCTTGCAATATAAATACTTTAATTATCAAAGAAAATAAAGATGGTAAACACAGAATAATGAATGACTGAACAAGTCACAGATACATAAATCAATTGGTAACCATATAAACAAATTAGGGAGTGATGAGTATCCAATAAAAGTCCATAAAAACAGAACATAAACCTGATGCATATTGAAGTAGATATTTTTTATATTTTGAAATATATATGAAAATATTTTATAATATATATGAAAGGATTTTAAACCAGTGAATATTATACAGTGGCCACGGAAAGTATTCAGACCCCCTTAAATTTTTCACTCTTTGTTACATTGCAGCCATTTGCTAAAATCATTTAAGTTAATTTTTTTCCTCATTAATGTACAAACAGCACCCCATATTGACAGAAAAACCACAGAATTCTTGACATTTTTGCAGATTTAAAAAAAAAGAAAAACTGAAATATCACATGGTCCTAAGTATTCAGACCCTTTGCTGTGACACTCATATATTTAACTCAGGTGCTGTCCATTTCTTCTGATCATCCTTGAGATGGTTCTACACCTTCATTTGAGTCCAGCTGTGTTTGATTATACTGATTGGACTTGATTAGGAAAGCCGCACACCTGTCTATATAAGATCTTACAGCTCACAGTGCATGTCAGAATAAATGGACTCCAAGACGATGAGAAATAAGATTCTAAGCGGTATGTGTGGAGAAAACCAGGCACTGCTCGTCACCTGTCCAATACAGTCCCAATAGTGAAGCATGGTGATGGCAGCATCATGCTTGGGGGTATTTTTCAGCTGCAGGGACAGGGCGACTGGTCGAAGGTTTACCTTCCAACAAGACAATGACCCTAAGCACACAGCTAAAATAACGAAGCTTCACAACTACTCCGTGACTGTTCTTGAATGGCCCAGCCAGAGCCCTGACTTAAACCTAATTGAGCATCTCTGGAAAGACCTAAAAATGGCTGTCCACCAACATTTACCATCCAACCTGACAGAACTGGAGACGATCTGCAAGGAGGAATGGCAGAGGATCCACAAATCCAGGTGTGAAAAGCTTCTTGCATCTTTCCCAAAAAGACTCATGGCTGTTTTAGATCAAAAGGGTGCTTCTACTAAATACTGAGCAAAGGGTCTGAATAATTATGTGATATTTCAGTTTTTCTTTTTTAATAAATCTGCAAAACTGTCAAGAATTTTGTGTTTTTCTGTCAATATGGGGTGCTGTATGTACATTAATGAGGAAAAAAAAATATTTTAGCAAATGACTGCAATATAACAAAGAGTGAAAAATTTAAGGGGGTCTGAATACTTTCTGTACCCACTGTATGTCCCTAGGCTTGTGTACCCCATTTACATTGTGTGTGTGTGTGTGTGTGTGTGTATGTGTATATATATACATATATATATATATACATACATACTACCTGTAATGATCGTCAGCTGATGTGCCTGGGACAACCTCAAGAGGGCACTTCACTCACTCACTCACTCACTCACTCACACAGACTACATTTCCAAGAAGTCCTGTACCCAGTCACTGATTACCGCACCAGCTGCACCTCATCATCCATCCACTGATTACCTCACCAGCTGCATCTCATCACCCACACCACATATAAACACCATTCTCACACAATACTAAAGTCTTGATTAGGTTCCCTGTCAATTCTGAGCGTTATTTCCCGTGTCTTGTTTTCCTGGTTCTATTTCCTGCCTATCTGTCCTGGTTTTTGATTGTTTGCTGCCTACCTTGCTTTGGATTACTGGACTGTTGTTTGCCTGCCTGCCATACTGACCTCTCGCCTTTTTAAAGACCACGAACCTGCTTACCTCCGATGTTCCTGTTTGTAACTGTTTGACCCTGCCTGTTATGACCATTCTGTTTTCTAATAAAGCCTGCAATTGGATCTCATGCCTCTAACTCGCCCTTCATTACACTACCGTTCAAAAGTTTGGGATCGGTAAGTTTTTTTTTGAATGTTTTAAAAAAAAGTTTAAAGAAAGTCTGATTACCAAGGCTATATTTATTTAATTAAAAATACAGTAAAAACAGTAATATTGTGAAATATTATTAGAATTTAAAATAACTGTTTTCTATTTGAATGTATTTTTTTTTTCCTGTGATGAAAAGCTGAATTTTTACCATCATTAGTCCAACCTTCATTGTGTCACACATATGTTTAGTTCTGTCATGTAATGTTCAGTCTTACGTCATGTCTACGCCTGTCCTCAGTTTAGTTTAATCAGTTATCCTTATCACCTGTGTCTCCTTATCATCTGTGTATATAAGTTCCTGTCTGTTATCCTTCCTTTGTCGGTTATTGTTTGTACCTCGCTCTCTGTTCCGTGTTTGCGACCTTTTGATTAAACCTGCTTGTTACCTGTATCCTCGTCTCCTGTCCTCCCGTGCGTGACAGAATAACCGACCGCATTGCAAAAAGGAAGAACAAATGGACTCACCGACGATCGAGCGTCTTCTCCAGCCAGAAGTTAGACCATACCTGGGCTACCTGATGGGGATAGTCCCGGGCGGCAGCTCTTCTCCGCCCCAGCCTGGAAGCCCGGGGTGTGCACCGAAGTAGAGGGAGAGCTGGATGACTTCGGAGCCCCGGTGGTGAAGCGCGCTGGTGGGTCCATCGCAGAGCCAGGAGCCAACCGGAACTCGATCATCTGGTGGGCCGCGGATCCTCTCCCCACCCAAATCCCCCCCCTTGAATCTGTACCTCCACTTCCGGTCCCGTCCGGAGGCCATCTGCCTGTTCCCCTGCCTGTCCTCCCTGTCCCGCCATCTCCGCTGGTTACAGCCAGCCCCCTGGATCCGTGGCCACCGCGACTGCCATCAGTAAACTCCTCGGCTCTGCTATCGCCGCTCACTCCATGCGGCTCCTCGACGGCGCCTCGGGCTTCCCTGCTACCAGCACGGCTTGTGGCGGAGTCCCCGGCTCCACTTCAGGCCTCCAGGCCCACGTCGCCACCGCGACTCATCAGCCCGCCGCCCGCGCCTCCCTCATCTTCTCCTCGGCCTGTCTGCCCAGAGGTGCTGCCAAGCCCCCTCGTCTCTCCTGGTCAGCCTGCGGGGGTCGACGCCCAGCCTCCGCCACGGACTTCCGGGGTCGAGACTACGTCACCACCTTTCAACCCTACGGCGTCAGCAGGCTCCTCCCTCCCTGCGACTTCCCCGTCATCCTCGGGAACCTTGGCATCACCCCTGTCAGCCAGAGCCTCGTCGCCGCCTCGGTCCCGCAAGCCTGCAGCTCTGGGCCGTACTTCCAGGTCGGCGGAGTCGCCCAGGGCTGTCAGCCAAGACGTTCCGCCGGGTCCACCACCAAGCACCATGGGGTCGACGCCTGCTATCGGCCCAAGGTTTCGCTCAGCTCCATCGTCTGGACTCCTCCTTGGCTCCTCCCTCCATCGACACCCCCATGTTGTCTGGGGCCATTGTCCCCAGCTTGCTGCCCGCCTCCAGAGACACACCCCTCTCCACGCCCCTCCCTGAAGCCTCCGCCCTCTTCTCTTCTATGGACTATACGGCGCGAGGACACGCCTTTCCGAAGGGGGGCGTAATGTCACACATGTTTAGTTCTGTCATGTAATGTTCAGTCTTACGTCATGTCTACACCTGTCCTCAGTTTAGTTTAATCAGTTATCCTTATCACCTGTGTCTCCTTATAATCTGTGTAAATAAGTTCCTGTCTGTAATCCTTCCTTTGTCGGTTATTGTTTGTACCTCGCTCTCTGTTCCGTGTTTGCGACCTTTTGATTAAACCTGCTTGTTACCCGTATCCTCGTCTCCTGTCCTCCCGAGCGTGACACATTGTCACAGGATCCTTCAGAAATTCTAATGCTGATTTGCTGCTTAAGAATCATTTATTATTATCGATGTTGAAAACATTTGTGTACTTTTTTTTTTTAAGTATTCCTTGATGAATATAAAGTTCAAAAGAACAGCATTTATCTGAAATAAAAGCATTTGTAATATTGTACAATATCATTCAAAAGTTTGGGGTCAGTAAGAATTTTTGTTTTTTTGAAAAGAAATTTAAGAAATAAATACTTTTACTCAGCAAGGATGTATTAAATCGATAAAAAGTGACAATGAAGACATTTATAATGTAACAAAAGATTAACGCTGTTCTTTTGAAATCATCAAAGAATCCTTAAAAATATTGTACGCAAATATTTTGTACAATTATACACATTAAATGTTTCATGAGCAGCAAATCCTCATTCTGGAATGATTTCTGAAGGATCATGTGACATTGAAGACTGGAGTAATGATGCTGAAAATTCAGCTTGCCATCAAAAGAATAAATTACATTTTAACATATTTTCAAATAGAAAAAAGTTATTTTAAATTTCACAATATTACTGTTTTTATTGCATTTTTAATATATTTATAATAAATATATTATATACATACATACAGTGGGGAGAACAAGTATTTGATACACTGCCCACATACAAAGCATGTAGAAGTCTGTAATTTTTATCATACGTACTCTGTGAGTGAGGGAATCTAAAACGAAAATCCAGAAAATAACATTGTATGATTTTTAAATAATTAATTTACATTTTATTGCATGACATTGGTATTTGATCACCTACCAACCAGTAAGAATTCCGGCTCTCACAGATCTGTTAGTTTTTCTTTAGGAAGCCCTCCAGTACTCAACTCATTACCTGTATTAACTGCACCTGTTTGAACTCGTTACCAGTATAAAAGACACCTGTCCACACACTCAATCAAACAGACTCCAACCTCTCCACAATGGCCAAGACCAGAGAGCTGTGTAAGGACATCAGGGATAAAATTGTAGACCTGCACAAGGCTGGGATGGGCTACAGGACAATAGGCAAACAGCTTGATGAGAAGGCAACAACTGTTGATGCAATCATTAGAAAATGGAAGAAGTTCAAGATGACGGTCAATCTCCCTCTGTCCTGCAGCGCACACAAGGTCCCCCTGCTCAAACCAGAGCATATCCAGGCCCGTCTGAAGTTTGCCAGTGACCATCTGGATGATCCAGAGGAGGACTGGGAGAAGATCATGTGGTCTGATGAGACAAAAATAAGAGCTTTTTGGTCTAAACTCCACTCTCCATGTTTGGAGGAAGAAGGATGAGTACAACCCCAAGAACACCGTCCCAACCATGAAGCAAGGAGGTGGAAACATCATTCTTTGGGGATTCTTTTCTGCAAAGGGAACAGGATGACTGCACCGTATTGAGGGGAGGATGGATGGGGCCATGTATCGCGAGATCTTGGCCAACAACCTCCTTCCCTCAGTAAGAGCATTGAAGATGGGTCGTGGCTGGGTCTTCCAGCAGACAAAGACCCGAAAAACACAGCCGGCGCAACTGAGTGGCTCCGTAAGAAGCATCTCAAGGTCCTGAATTGGTCTAGCCAGTCTCCAGACCTGAACCCAATAGAAAATCTTTGGAGGGAGCTGAAAGTCCATTTTGCCCAGTGACAGCCCCGAAACCTTAAGGATCTGGAGAAGGTCTGGATGGAGTAGTGGGCCAAAATCCCGGCAGAGGTGTGTGCAAACCTGGTCAAGAACTACAAGAAACGTATGAGCTCTGTAATTGCAAACAAAGGTTTCTGTACAAAATATTAAGTTCTGCTTTTCTGATGTATCAAATACTTATATCGTGCAATAAAATGCTAATTATTTACTTAAAAATTATACAATGTGATTTTCTGGATTTTTGTTTTAGATTCTGTCACTCACAGTTGAAGTGTACCTATGATAAAAATTACAGACTTCTACATGCTTTGTAAGTGGGCAAACCTGCAAAATCGGCAGTGTATCAAATACTTGTTCTCCCCTGTGTGTGTGTGTGTGTGTAAATGTGAATGTGTATATATATATATATATATATATATATATATATATATATATTCTTTTTCCAAATTTTAGAGTTTCATAGGACTACATCTGAAATAATTCTCTCTAATGAATAGATTTTCAATTATTATGTATATTTTAACAATTATAATTAAGGTTTTCACTATTTTACTGAAATAAACGTGGTTAGGTCAAATAATATGTGATAATGAAAGGCCTAGCTGTCCAAATGCCATGACCGTATAATTGAGGAAGTCATCAGGTGTAACAAAAGCAGATATTTCAGCAGCGTGCTCCGTTAAGGGAACTTGCCAGTAGCTTTTTGGTAGGTTAATTTTGTAACAAAACACGCAGAACCTACTTTATCAGTACAGTCCTTCATTAACTGGAGAGAAAAATGACCAACTTTTACTAAGGAACAGAGAGAAGGCTTAAGCTGAAAGAATGGGTGAGGTTGACTTTGTTGCTATGGATGATGTCAACATGCTTATTAACTATCCATTGGCTGATGGGGAGGGTTCTCTTTCAGTGATTTATTCATATAAATATTGTTGATCATGTTGCCAAATTCAAACAGGTTTTAAAATAAAAATGTTGCCATTTTCAAATAAAGGGATTCAAATAAAAATGTTGCCATATTCAAATAAATATGTTAAAATGTAGGCTAAATGTCACTATTAAACAAGTACATGTTCAGCTAATTATCAGCCTCTTACATATCTGCATCTTGAGAGATTTCAGAAGTCAAGCAACACATTATGTTTCATAAACAAAGTTCGGTAGGAGCACATTCAAACGGTCTAAACAGCTTGAAAGGAGGCATATACAGTATATATAGACATACAGTCGACTCCCCTACCTCGACAGATTCCTGCATCCCTCCGCCAACCTGACTCCTCACGCTCAGCTAGTTCCTATTCCCAATACGGGAGGTGTTTGGGCTTTTGGGTGTTCTGACCTCTGAGCCCTCGATCCCCTTGACAGCATGTCAAATACGCTTATTTTACTTGTATACTTTATTGGACATTGTCTATTAAAAATCTAAAAATCTATTAATCAAAATATTTATTGCATTTTTGAAGAAAAGGCTTAGCGCTCAACTGTATTGCTTATTGTCTCAATTGTGTACAGTGTCTTTGGATGGATTGCTGAAGCAGGTTATCAACAACAGCCATTTTAGGATTGTTAGTGATTTGGTCTTAGTGATCTAGGAGTCCTCTTCACTACTCCTAAATTTCACAGATTTAAGAGCTAGTTAAGCAAAATAGTAGTTACTGATTAGCTAATAGTGAACTACTACTCATCTGAGCTCTATTATTGACTAAGTCATTAATCAGAGTTTCTTGTTAGTAAATAGTAATTATGTTAATATCGTGTTACTCATTTGATCCTGTGTAGTAATTCATTAATAACGGAACAGTATTCTAACCTGTTACCACAAAAACTTATACAAATACTCATAAAATTGTACTTTGAAGTAATGCTCTCAGGTACTAACATAAAACTCTACAAAACTTGTTGCTTAAATGATCTATTATTAAATGAGTTTTTTTTTTTCAATATGGACTTTTAATAGATTTGAAACTGATGAGTAATTTAAAAATTCTAAATTATAAAAATGCGAATGCATAAAATCAAGATGTTTAATTATCATTTCCTCTCAACAAATAGTTATATAGAAATAGACCATGGTGAACATATTAAGACCGTGTGTGAACCCTGTATTGTTTTCAGACAATTTAATATAACTTTCAAAAAAGTCCTGTTCAAATGTTACTTGCCACTCATCAATGGCAGCTGTCACAGTTGCTAGGCAATAAGAACAATCCTCTGTAGTTTAGACGTCCCATTTAACAACGCTCAGTCCGACTTTCGTGGCATTCGAAGGACGCAGCTTCTGAATTGACCCTTCCCAAACAGTTTGATTGACAGGCGATCTAACCAATGATAACGCCGAATCCCCCATCTTATCCGACAAAGCAGTCAGGGAGTAGCCTATAGTAGATTAATGTTGGTTAACTTAAAATATTGTGTTTACTCACGTCTTTCTGCAGTTGAAACAACATTCCTTCTGATGTCCATTCATGCTTATTTTATGCTATAAATGAACTAGTATGAAGAGATGATCGGTTCACGAGCCATTTGAAGGATGTGTCACGACAAATTAAAGAGCCACTACACGGTATTTGTTTAAACTGCTTTAAAAAATTACAATATTTTAAATATGAAACTGTTTCATATGTTGTCAGTGTCCTCTTGGCTCCACAATGTATTTTTCACTGCGGGAGAAGCAAACACGCTCTGTAGAGCAGTTTGTCCGTTTAGGGCAACTGTAGAAACATGTCGACACAAAATGGCGACTTAACATGTAAGGTGACCCACGGTGTATGTAGGTAGAAATGGCTCGTTCTAAGGTAATAAAAAAACCTTACATAATGAACCGATATGTTTTATACACCACTGAAAACATAGTTATGTATATTATATTGCATTTTGCCCTAAAATTTACGCATTGCACCTTTAATGGGTTATAGCACTCCATTTAACCTTCTGATTAATGCTTGTTAATAACTGTTCACACCTGCTTTTACACCACACGATTCGATCTACTTAACATTTACAAAGAACATTATTATTCACTGACATGATAAACTGACAAACCTGAAGAATCCTTGTGTTGTTGTCTTGACCAAACTGAAGCGTTAGCATACTGTGAGTTTACATTGTAATTAGCCTGTCTAAATATGAAAACTTCAATGTCCAAATATCAAGTATTTGTATGTTAATAACAAGGTTGATAAAAATAACTGTGATGTTCATAAAACATGAATACTTAATAGTCCATTTTTGGGAGGATCCAATATTTTGATGTATTTGGCAGCTGTCTAATAAGCACTCAGTCGAAATAAAGCTGTTGACGCATCTCATATTCTGACCACCAGATGTCGCCCTTTACATTTTTTACACCAACTAAAAAAGTCTCTCGTGACAGTCCTTATTTCATCATTTCTTCTTCTTTTTGCCTTTTTTGCCATCTTTAGCCTTGGATTTGTTTGCTTTCTTAGGAGAACGCAGTCCTCTGCGTACAATAGTCCCCCGCCACCAGGCCTGGATCTGAAAAAAAAAAAAAAATACATTAAACAAAAGATACTTAAATATATCAGGGATTAGGCATACCAATAGTTTTTAATTTTCTTTCCTATATTGCAAATGGTGTGGATGATTCTGGTTTTTAGGGGCCAAGCACCAAAAGTGTGTAGGAAACTACTGTAGCTAAGTTTTATTATTAATCTTTAGTTTTATAATAAGTCTTTATTATTATTATTATTATTATATTACTGATTTTTGTTAACAGCTTAATGTGCTGACATGAAGTTTACTATCTATACTTGCTAAAATAGGATTGGGAAAAATTCAGGAACATAAAAAATAGGCTTAAAAATGAGCTGACATTTGAATGGAGTGGCCACAACTCACATGATGATGAATTTCAATTGAAATAACAAGAAAAATTATTTACTGAAGTAAATAAATTCAGCATAATAAAACAAAAAAGAATTTCAATAGTCTAAAGAGCTGCTTACACCAAGAATATTAATTGTAATGATAAATATAACCATAAAGTTTTAAAAATCATTCTAACATTTTTTCTTTCCAGCTGAACAATTAAAAATATTAAAAGCCAATCAAAATTCTTCCTAATTTTAAGTGAGAGCTACAGTTATGTCCTCCTAGTTCCTTTGTCCCAGTCAGTCCCGCCCGACTCCCCTCCGCTGGCTTCTTTAAGTCTCTTAGATTGGCTACGCCCCCTCTCCTCAAGCTCTCTAGTTCTCCTGCTCCACCTTAAGTGTCCCAATCAGCTTGGATTCACCTCAGGCCTCCAGGCCCAGGAATTCACTCCCTAGGCTCCAACATGGTTTCACTGTGGATTTCATGGCCTCTGGCTGCACCTCAGCCTTACACCTCTTCGACTCCACCAGGCTCCTCCCTCCCTCTGGCTCTGCCTTTGACCTTGGTCCCTCTGGCGTCGCCTCAGTCTGCCAAGCCTAACTCCACTTCGGTCCTGCAAGCTTGTGACTTTGCATTGGGCTTCCGGGCCATCGATGTCACCCTGGGCCATCGTCCTCTCAGCTCCGGATGGGTGTCCATCTTGTCCGGCTCATTCTCCGTCAGTCGGTTCCCTGGTTCTGCCTAGACATCCATCAGTGCTCTACCTTGGCCCCTCCCTTCATTCACTCTGACATCTTCTCAAGGGTCTTGTCACAGTTCTACACCCATGTCCATCTCACAGGTAGGTCTCTATCTCACAGGTAGGTCTTTCAGAGTTGCCTGGGGAGGGGAGGTATCCAAACCTCATGAACTGATCACTGGGGTTCCTCAGGTTCCATTCTTGGTCCCCTTCTATTCTCCATTTATACTACATCACTGGGTCCCATCATACAGGCACATGGTTTCTCCTACCACTGCTATGCTGATGACACACAACTCTACCTGTCCTTCCAACCAGATGATTCCACAGTTGCTGCACGGATCTCAAGCTGTCTGGCGGACATCTCGACGTGGATGGAAGAACACCACCTGCAGCTCAACCTGGCAAAGACTGAGCTTTTAGTCTTCCCTGCCACTCCTACCCTACAACACGACATCAACATACAGCTTGGTACAACCACCATTAACCCATCAAAGTCGGCCAGAAATCTTGGAGTTATCTTCGATGACCAACTGACCTTCAGAGACCACATCTCAAAGACGGCGCGGTCATGCAGATTTGCACTTCGCAACATCAGGAAAATCCGTCCCTTCCTGACTGAGCACGCAACACAACTGCTTGTCCAGGCCCTGGTCATTTCAAGGCTCGATTACTGCAATGCTCTTCTGTCTGGTCTGCCGTCAAGTGCAATCAAACCTCTTCAAATGATCCAGAATGCTGCTGCACGTCTTGTCTTCAACGAGCCTAAGAGAGCCCACATCACGGCCCTCTTCATCTCTCTGCACTGGCTACCCCTTGCTGCTCGCATCAAGTTCAAAGCGCTGATGCTTGCTTACAGATCCACCACAGGCTCTGCACCTTCCTACCTCCACACACTGCTACAACGCTACGTCCCCACCAGAAGCCTGCGATCACTAAAGGAACAAAGGCTTGAGGTACCGTCACACAGAGAGGCACAAAATCACTCTCCAGAACATTCTCCTTCACTGCTCCTTGCTGGTGGAATGATCTCCCAAGGACGCACCTTCTGGGAATGGTGGAGTACTGTTACAAATAGGTCCTGTTATGTTGTCTTTTATTTTGATATTCTGGTGCGTTTCCTTTTGTTCCTGCTTCCCCGCTCATACTTGCTGTTTCCTTGGTTACTCATGTTCTTGTTTGCTACCATTGTAACAATGATTATCGTTAACAATGTATATATTCTCCTGTTTTGTTCAGTTCCCTGTCGGTAATCATCATTATCTATGTGTAGACAAACATGTTCTTGGTATGAACGGGCCTTAACACAAGTTTGAGACAAGTAATAACATAATTAATATAGACAGCAAAAATTTAAAATACACAGCAATCAAAATGAACCTTAGTGTTGCATGATCCTTCTGAACTCATCCTCATATGCTGATTTGATCCTCAGTTATTATCAATTTTGGAAACTGTTTAATATGCTTAAGTATCACAGGTTATAAAAAAAAATAGCACTGTTGGAAACATTGATAATAAATCAGGATATTAGAATGATTTCTAAAGGATCATACGACACTGAAGACTGAAGTAATGGTTGATGGAAAAATCAGCTTTGCATCACAAATAAAACTGCATTTATATATATTAAAATAGAAAACCATTAGTTTAAAATAAAATAGTTTAATATTTCAAAATATTACTGAAATTACTATTTACTACCTCAATTCAAATTAAATTCAAATTCAGGGACTAAATTGCAATTCTCAACTAAATTCTGAATGACACTCATGCAAGTTGCACAAAATTGACTCGGTTCTCCACAAACAATTAAAGTTGCTGAAAAGGTATCGGTACCATAAAGCCCAGAAAAAAACAAATTTGATAACATCATCTACTTCAAATGTAATGAAGTAATAAAATGATATGTCTTCTGATAGCCATTATCCATTTATCCACTTTTACTAGAATAAAGCTATAATGTTACCTTAGTTGCTGCACCTCTCTCCTTCTGTTCTTTCTCCAGCTGTGCACGCAAACGTTCCTTCTCCATCCTGTCCTCAATGATGACCTCTTGCATGTCTCTGCACTGAGGTATAGAGAGCTATTTTACATTTTGCCTCTTATTGATACTGACTCTCTCAAAAGGAATTTTGAAAGGAAAGAAAGTCAGGTGAGAGTAAGCATAACGCAGATGCGTTTCATATAAAAACCTTTTTGGACAGCTCTTGAATTCTTGCATGGCTGTTGTTTCTCTTATTCTTTAGAGTAGTGATCTCTTGCTCCTTCTCCTCCATGTCTTTCTCATACCGCTGGATCCAAAACTGGAACTTTTCCTGTAAGTTCTTTCAGGCACAAAGAGTTAAGTAACAACAATTAATCCTGATGGATTTGCATCAGAATAGGTAAAGGGCTTACTAACAGAACTCAAACATAACCAACAAGTCAGTTTAGTCAGTTAGCTTCATTACCAAAGTTTCAGTGGTGAGCAGCATGTGAACTCTGTCTGTCTATGATGAGACCGCAAGATTCTGTGATGTGTTTCCCAAAAGCATCAATAGCCAACAATGGTCGCTAGTTCCGTTGTAAGCAACACGTTTCAACGATTTGGCGTTTACCATAAGATACATACTGCCTAGTACGTATATTTGTTTTGAAAATTACTTCATGTCAAGTAATAAAATACATTCTATGTAGTATGAATGAAATTTGGACTTGTTACTGTACATCTTCCAAGTTTTTACTGTCACATAAACTACCAGTGCCAGTTCCGTGGCTTCATGGCATAGTACAGTGTTCATCAGATGTGCAATTCAGAATCTTGCTTCTGGCAAGTTGTAGGTCACCTGGGTAATTTTAGCTTGCTGTGTTATGAATATGAACGCACTGGTCGTTTCACATACTGTTTCACAAGTAGGAAAGTATACGTATTCGGACACAGGGATAGTTCCAAATTACATTCGCAAACAGCATTGCAAAGTTGTGTGGTTGGAACAACAACTCTCGACCGGTGGTTAGAAGCATATGTGGCAGACGACACCTAGGGAGAAGGGGGTGTGGTTGCCTACATATAAAGATCAGCGGTAGGAACGAGAATAGGAAGTGCGTTTGTTTCTGGCCGGCAGAAATACATCTGTACTCTTGTTGTTTGGGATGCAAGAGGTTCATGTGGATGCTCTGGGATCACGGAGATAGTCCCATGGAGTGTATTCAGTTATTTGCGAGGTGCATGTGCCGTCTGTTGGATCTCTGATAGCTGTACGGAGCCCATTTGTTGCTCTTGTTAGAGTTGAGTTTTTCTTTATTTTGTTTGAGTGTTTAGGTTTGGTTATGTTTTCTAGTCCGCCCAGGTACTTTAATTGGTAATTAAATAAGGATTGGCAGGTTGGGCGGACTAGGGTTTTTTTTTGTTTCTTTCGTTTGTTTGTATTTTGTTTGTTTCCCCCATTGTTGTGTACTTTGTAAGCGGACCATCAGCTTAGTATGTAAGCAGAGTTGAGCTATTTTTGCACCTAATTTGTTTATGAATTGCGTGATTTCACAAGTTTTATTTTGGTATTAACTTATTGAATGTTTTTTGTGTGATTTATTTTGCCTTCCCTTGGTATGGTTTGATGCTCAACTCTTGCTTGTCTGACTTGCATGTGTGTGTCCTGCTTAATTGTTATGTAAGCCATAAATAAACTTTGGGGATTTATTTAATGAACCTGAGTTTTGAATGATTGTTTTTTTTGAGGTGGGCCTTGTAACACATAGCTATAAGCAAAGGGGAAGGTTAGGATAATTTCAGGTGGCCTCATCAGTGAGGGGAGATAATAATAGAAAAGGACATTAATTGCAATCTTGAATCAACTAGCAGAAGTTATTATTCCATCACCTGTGCATGACGTCATTAACAGCAGTCCTATAATGGTATTATGGTACTATTATGGTACTATTACCAAGGCCACATTTACACTGCATGTCTTGATGCCCAATTCTGATTTCTTGACTATATCTGATTTTTTTGATGACATCTTCTTTTAAAAGTGATTCATAGCCGATACTTGCATTTACACTATACATTTGGTGAAACAACCCAAAGTAGACGTACTGACCCAAAAAAGCATAGGCCAAAAATGTTGCGATTTGCGATGGACAAAGAGGAAATGATAATACAAGCTTTTGCTTTCCACACCTTCTTTAAAGGTCAGAAAAACATTGAGTTGAGCCTTGCCCCATTGAAAAGAGTCAATTGGAGATAGTGTCCACATGAGTTGATGTCATTCGCCACGGTTGATTTTTCACAGGGGAACACTTACATGGCAGATGCAAATGCATATATCCAATTCATATCAGATTTATTTTACATATGAATGAGGCCTGAAACCGACCTGAGAACATCGGAATCCATGTGCTTTTTTTCCTGCTTACACATTCATGGATCACATCTGATCTGTGCCACATAGAAGGGAAAAATTGGGTCACTTTAACAATGTAATGTTAGACCCCTACCCTATACCAATCGGGTTACAATCAGAAGTGCACATTGCTGCAAGCACAAATCTAGTTTGTTTTTTCAAAGCTTTATGAATTAACCCTTCGCTGGGAGTTTGATTGACAGGTGATCTAACCAATCATAACCTTGATATAATCCGCCATTTTGTTCGACAAAGCAGTCAGGGGAGTTAGTAGATTAACATTGGTAAACTTGAACTTGAAAAATTGTGTGCACTCGTGTCTTCCCTCGGTTGAAACAACATCCTTAATGCTAATATGAATAGATGATCGGTTCACGAACTGCTTGAAGGGGCTACAGCGATCCGTCACGACACATTAAAGAGCAACTATATGGTATTTACTGTTTAAACTTCTTAAAAATAATAATAATTTTGAAATTTAAAACTTTGTTTAATATCAAAAGTAACCTACTCTGTCTTGTCGATGACGCCTCTTTGCTCCGCAATGTATTTTTACTTCGTGAGAACATGATGTGTGGTGTGAAAGTGCATAGCTTTTCGGTCATAGCAATAGTAACTAAAGGGGGCAGGTCTTTGCGAAGCCTCAATTATGTTGCATAAAATAAAGTTGTGCTTCACTCACTGCATGTTGTCTTTTTAGGAAGATCTCTGTCTCCATGTGAACAATCTTTTCTTCCTCAATTCTCTCTTGCAGCATCTGAGTGTTCAAACAAAAGTGGAAGTTCAAAATATGATGGTATGTGGTTTTTACAGTATGTGTGGATATGCCATAATTATTGGAATTACTGAAATGATAAACTTGTTATTTGGAAACTCTGAATTTATAAAAAGTTTTGACCTCTGTTACTTGACCATATTTATGTAAAAAAAATACCAAAATGGTGGTGGCAATTAAAGTACTTATATAAAGTACTTACCTGAAATATTTGTCTATATTGTGATAAATGATTTGTCCATAAAATAACATTTGGTGGGGTCAGATGTTGTCTGGACACCCACATTCTTCTTTTGTGTTACAACTTTAAGGATACATATTTTGTATGATCACTAAGACTTTGATAATCAGTTGCCTACTATAGTGTCCTCTGTTTTCAAGGACAAAAAAATAATACAGCTACATAGAGGAGTAGAACAAGTTATCAAACACGCACCTCATCTTCATCTTCCAGTTCATTCTCTTTGTGACTGTTAAGTTTCAATCCCTGGCAGACTAGCTGTTCCGCACAGCTCTTCACAAATTTCTCTTGTTGGTTTGTCCTCACCCTCATCCTCTGTACCTGCTCCCTCAGCTCTGCCACCAACTCCTCAAGCCTCTGGAAAGAAAACAGTCTTTTCAGTCAGAGTGCAAGTCACATGTGCTTTTGTCCAAAATGTTAGACTAAAGTTCAAAAGTAGATGAAGCAGTACTTTTGTGTATCAGCTTTGGTTAACAATTAAGATTTTTTGCATTGTGACATTGTTGTGATGACAGATAAGTACACATTTGCTTTACAAACACCGGTGAATTATGCACAGTAAAATCAGGAACATTATGTAACCAGTGTTCAAGTCACAGTAAATATGAGTTGACCGATGATTACCTCACACTCCTCTGTTTTTTGCTTGCGAATGTCAAGTAGCTGTTTTTGCAGTGCTTTAATCCTGAGGCAACCCTCTTCTTCCCTACAGTTCATGTACAATATGGTGTATGTTCACTGTTTGAGGCTATATAGTATAGAACAAGATATTTTGGGGTAAATAATGTGTTGGTTTATGTTAAGACCTGTTTATTATGTCCAGAAGTTGGACTTTCTTCTTTCGGTCCTCTCTTAATGCTGAAAAGAGACTCTGAAAAGTGTTTTCCTTCTGGAGCTCGACCAGTAGCCCATTTATCACATCTGCAACAAACTGCCTATGGGATCATAGATGATGTTGAAATTGCTTATAAACATGTTCAAATTAATAAATAAAATTACAATTTAATGAATTCCAATTTTAAATAAAAAACAACAGCTAAAACTTTTAATTATATATATAATGTAGTATTATTATAATATAGAGACCTGTCTCTCTGCACTTTGGCCAGGTTGTCAGGAGAAAGTAGACTCTCCTGAATACGTATTTGCTTTTGGAATTTGTGTAATTCTCCTGTGAAATCAGACAAACTGCTCCGGGCCATCAGTTGAGCTGTTTTCAGATGCTGTTTAGTCCTTTTCTGCTAAATACAGAGAGTGATACAGAATGTGGTTCAGAGAAAAACATGATTAGGAGAAAAACAGCCAATTTTCTATTAATATGCCAATATTCAAATAAACTCTCAACATCCTAGTAATACGCATGCAAATAAGCAGCTAGTTCATAGTGAGGAATTGGACCCTAAACTAAAGTACTACCATTTTAGCAGCGCTTCTGTGTTCCCTTTCGAGAGAACTTCTACGCTGCGTCATATGACGCTTTGGGAATCCCCTCTGCGTCAGCGCGTCTGAGTCTGAATGTCAACTAGCCATTGGCTGAAGTGAGCGTCGCGGGCGGGTGACGTCACGACCAGGAAGGATAAAAGCATATCTGGAAAGATCGCTCGCTAGCTTTTCTGCCTCAGCAAAGCGCTCTCTGTCAAAACTGTCTGTCTATTTACTCTTATTTGTCAAGTTCACTAAGCACGTTATTATGGCGCAAACATTTAGGAAGTGTGTTCCTCCCTGCCCTCGTTTTCTCTCGGGTGTAGATACACATGACCTTTGTGTGATGTGTTTGGGAGCGGAGCATGCACTCTCAGCCTTCGAGGGGGCCGAGTGCGAGCATTGTGAGAGATTACGTTGCGTTCGCTCCACTCCCGCCTGGCGCTTTTTGAGAAAAGTGCCCAGGAATGCGTTCCGCATGGCTCAGGACCCGCTGCTGCCGAGGCAGAGCGGAGAATGAGAGGGGTGTGAGACGGGCGTGGGTGCCCTTTCTCTGCCTTCACCTGAGAGATCCACCACTCTCTGCGATCGGAAGCCCGCTCTGCGGTTTCTTCCACCCGGGGAGAGAGCCCGTCACTTCAGCTGTCTAGCTCTGAGGAGTTGGATGTGCTGGGTGGCGGAACGGGGGAAGATGACTCGCCATCTCTTTCCCCGGCATATGAGGGGCTAGTGGAGGTGATGACTCGTGCTGTGTCTACATAAAATATCGATGGGCCAGCCGAGAAGCAGGGCACTCGTCCCAAAAGCAAATTAGACGAGCATTTTCTGACTTCAAAGTCATCATCTTCACCGAGGGGCCTTCCTTTCTTCCCCGATCTGCACAGTGAGCTGTCTAGATCGTGGAAGAAGTCGTATTCATCCAGACTTTTCAGCCCTCAAGTGAAAGTTTACTCTGATATAGGGCTGAAAGAATACGGTTATGGGGTGATGCCCAGGGTTGAACAGACGCTTGCGAGCTATCTGTCTCCTGGCTTAGCATCGTCCCTGAAGGCCCCCACGCTGCTCTCCAGACCGCTAAAAACAACATCTAGTCTGGTGGGCAAAGTGTACACGGCAGCGGGTCAGGCTGGTGCTTGTTTACACACTATGAGCATTTTACAAGCATACCAGGCTGACCTGCTGAGGGAAATGGATGGCGGTGAGGGGATTGGCCCTGATCAGAGCAATTGGGCGGTCTATGGCAGCCTTGGTGACGACGGAGAGACATTTGTGGCTCAATCTGTCTGAAATAAAAGAGAAGGACAGGACCTTTCTCCTCGATGCCCCGCTTGCGCCCCCTGGCCTCTTCGGCGACGCTGTCAACACAGTCGTCGAGAGGTTTCAGGAGCCCAAAAAGCAAGCGGAGGCTTTTAAAAAATATCTTCCACGCCGCCACCAACCCTCTGGGACTGCTGGGCGTGAGCAGTCCCAGCCGTCTAGCTCCTCATATAGAGAGCAACAGAAGGAGAGTGTTGCTTTTCGAGCCCCACCTCAGAGACACGGGGGGCGGAAACGGCACTCTCACCCCAAGCCTTCCAAACTGAAGACGGACCTGAGGGCCGTCCTTCAGGCGAGGAAGGCTTCGGGAAAAAGGTCCTGATGCCCCTGGCGTCAGACCCGTGAGGGCAGCCCCACGCGGGGTGGTGCGGTGTACACCTCAGTATACGGTGCCCGCATCATCTCGTGGCCCTCAGGGGGTCGTTCTGCTAACCCCGCCACCCTCGGTGCTTCGGGGCGCAGCGGCATCCAGCGAAGCTGCACTACAGTTTAAGCCTCTGAGGAGGTTAGAGATACAGTCAGGTCAGTTGCTTCCTGCCAGTACGTTTCAGGCCACCGACACGGCTGTATTAACTTCACCAGAACACACACATACAGAAACTGGAGTTGAGGTTGAATGCCAAAAAGAGTGTGCTTTCTCCAGTACAGAGGACCACTTTTTTGGGCAGTTCTTTCAGCCGTGAAGGAAGTAAAGCTAGGCCAGTCACTCACTGTAAAACAGTCCCAGAGACTGCTGGGGCTGAAGGCAGCAGCGTCCAACGTGATTCCTTTTGGCCTGCTGTTCATGAAACCTTTTCAGTGGTGCCTCAGGGCCAGAGGGTTTTCCCTGAAAGGGAACCCGTTCCGTACGACCAAGATCACACGGCGAGTGCTCCGAGCCTTGGCGATATGGAAAGAAAAATGGTTCCTGTCCCAGGGTCCTGTGTTAGGAGCGCTGACTACAGACGCCTGGCTACAAGCTGGGGAGCGGTAATGGAAAGCCGTTCAGCTCAAGGTCTGTGGAGGGGTCATCAGCTCTCGTGGCACATAAATTGCCTGGAGATGATGGCTGTCTTCAATGCGTTGAAGTTCTTCCTCCTAGACCTGAGGGGCCATCATGTGCTTGTCCGTACAGACAACACATCAGTGGTCACCTATATAAATCGCGACCACTTTGCAAACTGGTGCACCTGATCCTCCTGTGGTCCCTGGGAAAGATGCTCTCCTTGAGGGCGGTCTTTATTCCAGGGGCTCAGAATTTAGGAGCAGACATCCTGTTGAGACAGGGGCTGAGGCCAGGGGAATGGAGACTTCACCCCGAGCCAGTGAAGTTTATTTGGGAGATGTATGGCCAAGCAGAGGTGGATCTGTTCACGTCTCAGGACACGACGCACTGTCCACTTTGGTTCTCCCTCACACATCCAGCTCCTCTCGGACTGGATGCCATGGCACAGACGTGGCTGAGGTTGCGTCTATATGCTTTTCCCCCAATCATTCTGTTCCCAGGAGTTCTAGAGAAAGTTCGCCGGGAAGGAATAAGTCTACTGCTAGTAGCGCCATACTGGCCAAGCCGAATCTGGTTTTCAGACTTGGTGACTCTCCTCGACGGACCTCCCTCGGAGATCCCACTCAGGAGAGACCTTCTGTCTCAGGCACGGGGCACGATCTTTCACCCCCGTCCAGAGATGTGGAGCCTATGGGTTTGGCCTCTGAGGGGGCCCAACTCGTAGGAATGGGTCTTTCAGCTGAGGTTGTTGAGACCATACTCCAGTCCAGAGCTCCTTCCACGAGGAAACTATATGCGCTGAAGTGGAAACTGTTCACCACGAGACGCCATGATCCAGTTAACTGCCCGATTGGTCCAGTACTAGAGTTCTTACAAGACTTAAAGGTACACGTGGCAGCTATTACAGCGTACCACGCTCCTTTGGATGGTACTTCCTTGGGGAAAAAAAACATTAATAATTAGTTTCCTTCATGGCACTTTGAGGCTGAGGCCAGCAGCACGCTCCAGGGTTCCTGCTTGGGATTTAGCTGTGGCTTTAGAGGGTTTATCTTCCGCTCCATTCGAGCCACTTGAGTCTGTCTCGGAAAGATTTCTGACTATCAAGACTGCCTTTCTTCTAGCTATTTCGTCCCTAAAGAGAGTAGGAGACCTGCAGGCCCTTTCGGTTTCTCCCACGTGCTTAGAGTTTGCACCTGGCATGGAAAAAGCATTCCTTTACCCGAGACAGGGCTACGTCCCTAAGGTTCTGACCCATGTACCATGGCCTGTAGTGCTGCAGGCTTTTTGTCCTCCGTTTACGGATCCAGACCAGGAGAAGCTGAACTTATTATGTCCAGTTCGTGCACTGGACACCTACGTCCACAGAGCTGCCCTGTGGAGAAAGTCAGATCAGCTGTTTGTCTGCTTTGGACCACACAACAGGAGTCTACCAGCGTCAAAGCAGACAGTAAGCAGGTGGATAGTCGAGGTTATCTCAGTTGCTTACGAGTCTTCTGGACAGCTGTCTCCTTTGGCTGTCAGAGCTCACTCTACTCGGGGTATGGCGGCCTCGAAGGCCTTACTTTCGGGGGTTTCCCTCTGCGAAATCTGTGATGCGGCGGGCTGGTCCTCGCCGTTCACGTTTTTGAAATATTAGAGCCTTGACCTGGTCTCAGCGCCAGGCTCCTCGGTGCTCTCGTCCTGATGTGCCAGCAGTTTCACGCAGACAGGCACTTGGAAGTACGCCGTTTTGGCATAATGTTCCCAAAGCGCCATATGACGCAGCGTAGAAGTTCCCTCGAAAGGGAACGTCTCAGGTAACGACTGTAACCCTAGTTCCCTGACAGAGGGAATGAGACGCTGCATCTTCCTGCCATACTCCCTGCATACCTGTGATCATTTTGCTTCGGCTATTCGAAGCTAGTGAGTGATCTTTCCGGATATGCTTTTATCCTTCCTGGTCGTGACGTCACCCGCCCGCGACGCTCACTTCTGCCAATGGCTAGTTGACATTCAGACTCAGACGCGCTGACGCAGAGGGGATTCCCAAAGCGTCATATGATGCAGCGTCTCGTTCCCTCTCTCAGGGAACTAGGATTACAGTCGTAACCTGAGACGTTCTACGTACAGCTTGTAGTAATAGGAGACTGCAGCATGGTAGTGGCGTGCTGAACAGCAGGGGGTATGCCGAAGGGTTTCTCATTGGTGAAAGGACTATTGGTGTTGGCCAATTAGCGGTGACCATACATTTACGTAAATTCCTGGCGGCTGTAAGACGTGTGATTCGTCATAGATAGTTATACATTTATCTATGTGATTAATGCTTTATTTATCATAGATATGTATAATATTCTTAAGATCATTGATGCTGTTTTTACATTAAAAGAATGGAATTTTGGTTGCATAGTATTATGCTGGATTTATTGCTTTCTGTAGGCCAATGGCAATTTAAGGGTGCGTTCACACTTGTCATGTTTGGTTCGATTAAAACGAACCCTGGTGCGATTACTCAGCTAGTGCGGTTATTCAGTTAGTGCGGTTCGTTTTAACATATGTGAACGCTGCCATCAAAACCCTGGTGTGTACCAAACAAGCGGACCGAGACCGCTAATGACAAGTAAACGAACCAAAAAGAGGACGTGATGTCACAAGATACGATGTTACAAGTCAGCTGATTTGATGACGCAGGAAGATCGGTGTATCCAAAATGAGTAGAGAGCAAACGTGGAGCAACGAGGAGGTAAAGTGCCTAATCAATATTTGTTTTCTGTATACAACGGAGGAAATCCTGGTGCTGTTTTGAATGTTTTGAACATTTCATGTGCTCTTCGTGAGTTCTCAGCTGGTAAAAATAAAGCATATGTACACGCATAAAATGATTGTGTTTAATCCAGCACACAGCATTGTTTTGAATGTTCGGTAAGCAAGCTCCATCGCAAAATATATACGTCATAAAAGCGACCAATCAGGTTGTGACCGTATCCCTATACCTTTGGTTCGCTAACTTAAGGTTCGCTATTAAAAATGCCAGTGTAAACACTAAGCGGACAAGGACTATATGTTTTATTGTTTTTTGGTCCGGACCAAACGAACCGAAATACAAGTGTGAACACACGCTAAGAGTATGGCTGGCTTTTATGCGGAACAGGTAGCTTTCGTGACCAATGAGAAACTGTTTGGCACGCCCCTATCGTCCGACACGCCCATTACTCCAAGCTGCAGTTGCTACTGTCTCCATTATTGGCCGGGCCATGTGTCAGCATCACAAGCATGCGTCGTACTGGTCACGTGTAAAGCGTTGGCCAACACTGAGTACAGTTCAGGACGTAAACACTGAAGCGCTGAACTGTGTTCATTTTGTCAACTGCATATGACTCAAACTGATAAATAAAGTCGTTATTTGTGCACAAAAAGTATCCTCGTAACTTCATAACATTATTTTTGTACCTCAAAAGGTGCAAAACCCTCAGATTGCATCAAAAAATATGTGAAAAAAAATCTTTGGAAAAAAACCATTGAGGTTCTAAGATGAACGAAGGTCTTATGAGTTTGGGAGGACACGAGGGTGAGAACTTAATATATATATATATATATATATTTTTTTTTTTTTTTTTTTTTTTTTTTTTTCCTGAGAGTGCAGGTAAACAAAACAGAACCACAGTAGTTACATTACAAATTGCTGTTCCGTCAACAGAGTGTGATGGCGTTACTCACAGTGTCCGCTCCCGGGCGTATGACGTTTCCTAACACTGACAGCTGATCAGCGTGGTCCTGCAGCACAGCACACGCTATGAGCACATCCACAGACATCATACTGCTTATTCTTACTAAACATATGGGAAAGTTTAGAAAATAACAAGTAACTCTGGATCCAAAATGTTCCTTTCTATCCTCCTAAACACAGAGACAACTCGACCATGAAGAAACGACTCTCACAGGTGCTGCCATAGCAACGGCGTCCGTTGTCATAACAGCACGTCTTGTACACAGATCCGCTCAGATCTTATGGCTTATTATTATTATTATTTTTTTTTTACACTGGATTTAATTCTTTTTATTTTTGCGCTAATGCACAACTATCTAATGTTTTATTGTCTATTAGCAGTGTAAAAACGGCATGTCTCTCACTGGTAACGTTATAATTAAATTAAATTTAAATTAATTTAAATTTTATTAATTAACATTATATGTAATTGTACAAAAGACATTTAACATGATTAAAAACGGCATTATATGTAATTTATGTTAATGTTTAACACATGTTATGTTAAATGACGTACGAATCTATTACATCATGCTACCTTTTCTTTTTTAATGTCTATGTAATATTATATTAGCCTGTTGTTGTCTTTTTTCTGTTCTTCTTTGTAGTGTATGATTTCCAATTTACAACTTAAAACTTTTAGTATTCTATTTTTTTCTTTCAGTTTTCATTTATTTAATCTTTCTCATTCTCATTTCCATCATTTCTGCATTACCATATTGTGTAAACAGTCAATACTAAGATCTTCTATGAAATCCCCCTTTAAATTTCCAAAAAGAGAGACTGTATTGCAAATATCTTTGACATTGTCTGAACAGTGGTTTTCATGGCTGTTGCAGTGCATGTCCAACAGCAGAGGGCAGCAGATCGGACGATAAAGTGCCGCGCATGTCAGGCTCTACTAAAAGAACCCAGAGTTCCTCAGAAGACGAGCATGTGTGGCTGGGTTGAATATTGCACACCAATTAAATGGATGAAAACACGTATACTGTATACTGTAAAGCAAGTGGAGCTCTCTAAAACATGTTAAATGAATTACTTTTTTTTCTCCCAATCCTTAAAAATGTTCTCTAATTTGATTAGATGTGTTTTATCATCATGTTCCTGACAAGCCAGACCTCCTACTTACAGGCCACGACCGAATCACAGCTGTGCCGATGTTGAACAGCACTCTTACACACGTTATTGTGTCTCTTCAATTGCAAATGCCTCTCACAAATGTCTTTACCATTTGCAATGCTGCAAGAGCGACTACCGAACTGGCAGGATATTTACATGGTGAAGGTTTACATCCACTATATCCCTTACCTCGCCACATTCAGGGCAAACAGATGCCTGTTTTTAAATATTAAACCAGGTTAACAGCATGAGGCTAAATGGTTAACTATGAGAATCCTGTGACTATTAGTTTTGTGCACTGTGGAAGTTCAAGAGTTATGGAGTTAGAGAATGTGGGATTAGCAATACAGTGTTGCCTTGCAATCTCTGTGACCTACACAATAAATATTTAACTGTGTGCGAATATGACAGTATGGCACAATTTCCACTGAGTGATTTAGCAACAGCTCCACCCCCAGTTACATCCTGTTAGCAGAAACAAGCTAGCACTATAGGAGGGAAAGATTGCCCTGCATAGCCAGCTGATCAAACATGACTGACCAAATGGCTTGGAATGGGTTCTTACGCACACACACTCTCACACACACACACATTCGTTTTGCTATCAAAGTGAGGACATTCCATTGGCGTAATGGTTTTTGTACTGTACAAACTGTACATTGTCCCCCTACCCCTAAACTTAACCCTCACAGAAAACATTCTGCATTTTTACATTTTTAATTAAACCTGGTTTAGTATGTTTTTAAAGCTGTTTGAAAAGTGGGGACATATGAAATGTCCTCATATTTCACTTTGAAGTTGTAATACCAGTGTCATACCCATGTCATTATACACATTTGTGTCCTGATATGTCACAAAAACGCACACACACACACACACACAAAGTCGCTTATGTCATTTTAGTGATACTAAAAGCAAATTAAAGAAGCCTACCTCACCGGAACAGATGCAGTAAGAGGTTGCAGCTGCTTGGTTTTCAGTGGATTTAAATGTACAAATACTGTGTCAGCAACAGGTTTAACCCAATTAGTTGTAGAAGCATTAAAACACTTTCCAGTGTAATCCAGTTTAGTTCATAATTTTAGGACATTAATCATACAAACAACACTGGGTGGCCGACATTTTGAGACAACGCACACAAGCATTCAGGCAGACAGCTGTAAAGCATGAGGTTCATTCCGCATTGAAACATTTAACATTATAGTGTTTTTGTTCTTTTTAAAGATAATAATTTTAAAATCTCCCATATGTTGAATTGAATTTCCTGCTGCCTTTTATGTCACAGCTCAGAATGGTATAAAGTATTGATTTTTTTGAAAAGCGAACTGAACTGCAGTTGTGTTTTACTACCACAAAACATAAATAAATAAATATACTCAATGATGAATATTAGACAACTTTACGCAAGGGTAAATTTACTAATGTAATTATTTCCAAAATAATATACTTAAGTGCGAACTGAATGTAATGTTTCACACACAAAGTGCATGTTATTTACAAATAAATAAAAACTTTTTTACTATTGTATACTTCAAAAAACGAATATAAATTTTTGCCCCACTTAAATAGGACTTATGTATGTACTTTTATAATCGTCATAAATATATTTCTTTGAAATATGGTTCAAGTGTACTGTCGAATGTACTGACAAGCATGCTAAACTGAAAAAAAAAAACACCATATAATGTCATTTCTATTGAAATTTTGCCATGTATTTAATGTTTCTTTGTTATTACAACTTTGTGGCGATGATGTTCCGAATTAGAAAATACATGAACTTTAAAATGTGTCAAATTAAACAATACAGTTAAAATTAATCAAGTACTTCCCATGTGCTTTAATATGTTAGTCAGCACATCAAATTAAACTTACATCTTTAAAGCATGACACAAGATTGTTAAAACAATGTACTTTTTAATAAACCTTTAATTTGACATTACACAATGCAAAAAGTGTACTTAAGTATGAATAAAAGGATTGGCCTACTATCATTAATTGGCCTTTAATTGAATTATCTCCAAGTATAGACCTACTTTTAAAATTTGAAGTAGCTACTTTTTTCCCCCAGAAGGATAATAGTGATATAGATAAAAATGACGTAAAACGTTCTAAAAGTCATTAACATAGCGTTTTAACGAACATTAGCAACAAAACGCTCTCTGTATTGTGAATGGTGTTTTTTTTTAATACCTGTATTTTGTTTAAACAGGCTTGCCGTCATGTCCGCATCGAGTGTTTTAGCTCTTTCCTCACTCGATTGGTTCGGCCTGACGCAGTGTCATAAGCAGAAACATTCCTCGCGCAGCTGAGAGTGAGTGAGTGTGGAGGGACATGATATCGGCTGTCAGTGCTGCTCTTCCCCGCACACAACATGGGCTTCACCGCCCATACCACCAAAAGCAGAGCTCGAGCATCACTGCAATGCCCCGGACTCGGTTATGTGTCGTGGATCGCGTTGATTTTTGAGATTTCTGAGGTATAGAATGTGGGTGATGGTGCTGTGGACAAGATGGCAGCAGTATGAGACACACACATCTACATGTTGTGAGTTCAGTTGAAGTGTGTAAAATGATCGGAGAAGACCTGGATTATATCTACTGTTACTTCGTGTGAAAGGTGAGTGTTTTTTTTCTTCTTCTTACTGTTGATGGTAAACTAACTCGGGTGGTTTATGGAGCACAGTCAAACAAAAACGGATGATCTCATCGTTGTGTGTTAAATCCTAGTGAGTTGCCTACATAGACAGCATGTTGGGTATCATAGGCGCTTTGCGAATTCTCAATTAGAATGGCACCTTCCCTGTGATAATATGAACGAGTTACAATTCGGTTTGAATTCAAGTGTCAAGGTAGAGGCAAGGATTTGAGACAGTCAATTGAGGTTCCGCTCGCTTCAACTGTTATGTGGAACCAGTAAAATAAGAAGTTAAACTAATTTATCTCTTGCTTTAATTATTGATGGTAAATAGAATCACCTGGTCCTCCACGCCATTGAATGACTAAAATCTCCAATAACGTTGGATAAACTTATAGGAAGAGAAATGGATTTGTGTGTGTGTGTGTGTGTTTGGACGCGCGCGCGCGAGAGAGAAATCATTTGCTTGTCATTTCTAAAGCGTTTGAATTGGGCATTTTCAGATGTTAAACAACTGCAACTTAAGCAACCATTGCTATGTTATGTGTGTAACATGTTCCAGCGGTTTTAAAGAAACCTTCAGTCTTTATCAACACGCATGTTGTTGACCAAAGTCTGCACCGAGTTTAGAGGAAGTCAACTAGTCAGTGTTGACAATGTGATTCAGTGGAGAAATACATTGTACAGAAGATGGAAAATTAATTAATATACATAAATAAAACTAGCCAAGGAAAGAATATAATGAGTTCCCGAGATTAAGCCAGGAACAGAAGACATTAGGATACTTTTTTTTAAAAGTGCTAATTAAGGTTGTTTTGAGACAGCATTCATCTGCAGTGGAATAGGTCAAGTGTTAAATAAAAATAGACTCATTTACTATGCATGAGAAAAACTCATGTGGGGTGTTAACATTACCCACAGTGCTTTGCCAGATACTTTTAAGATCTGAGGGCTGTTTGTCTTGTCAAAATAAAACGAAGCGCTATGTTGTTGACGTTTTGGCAGTAGACAGTAAAGCAATAGTTCAAACCAAAAAGAAAATCTTATGTAATTCATGTCATACCGTAACCAAATGAAACTCCTCTAAAACAAACTTTGAATAGCCCTATTTGAAGATGTTTGATGTAATGAATGTAAGAACTGGGGACGTTAAATGGATAGTTCACATCGAAATGAAAATTCTGTCTCTTACTCGCCAAGTTATTCCGAACCTGAATGAATTTGCGTCTTCTGCTGAACACAAAATGGGATATTTTGAAGAATGTTAGTAACCAAACTGTTGATGGACCCCACTGACTTCCATTGTTGTTGTTTTTTCCCCTACTATGGAAGTCAGTAGGGGTTCATTAGAAAAGTTCTTTTCAATAAACCTGTTGATCCTGTATGCTGTGCGATTGATTAGTTTTACGAATCAAACTGTTCACAAGTTTAACGATATGATACTGCAAATCTGATCCAGGTACAAAAATGAAAGGTGCAGTTCACCCAAAAATAAAAATTGTCATTGTTTACTCATCCTCACGTTGTTACAAGACCTTCTTCTGTGTAACACAAAAGGAAATATTTTGAAAATTACTGGCAACTAAACGGTTGACTAAAAAAATCTTCTTTTGTGTCCCTCAAAAGAAAAAAAGAAAAAATCCTACAGGTTTGTAATGACAGGGAGTAAATGATAGGATTTTCATTTTTGTGTGAACTATATAACAGCCCACTTATCAGTGAATAATATGAATCATTCACTATGCATGAGAATAATAATTTAATACATGGTGCTTGACCAGGATATTCTTTACAAACTCACTTTGAGTTTCACAGAAAGAAAATATCTGTTTAAAACGACATGATGAATAAATGATGATGTTTTAGGGGTGAACAATGTCTGTGAGTTTTTATGATCTGCTAGTTTTTGTTTTAAGGCAACCCCAAAGGAAGTGTTTTATATTCCTTGTTGTATGGTGGGTAAGGCAGATTTCATCAGCAGGGCTTTGGGGTTTTTTTTTTGAAGAATGAGTTCATTTAGCGGCGGGGGAAGTTCAATAGAGGAGTCACACGATAGCCTGGCTGCCATTTGAGTTCTGCTGAGTGCAGAGACATGTCCACACCAACAGCCCACTCCGGCCTGTTACTCACTGTGGTAAGGCTTACGACCAAAATAGACCTGACTACAGCGCATGCTATGACTCCATGGAATTTACATTTTAAGGGATGGCTCAGAAATGACATTCTTTGTTTGTCTGTAGTTTAATCAGCGCTATATTGGTTTTTATTTGAATTATGGGAAAAGATGCTAATCTAAACTTTTTTGATTTTTATTTCTGTGGCTTTATGGCCTTGCATTCTTGTAAGTGTGTTCAGTTCAGATCACTGATTACCTTGCTTTTTGACCCTTGGTATGAGATTCAGCCCCTCCTACTGTAAAGCAACAGAGTTTTTAGTCTTGTCAGATATTGAAGGGATAGTTCACACAACAGTTAAAAATTTTTCATCATTGTAACAGAGTTCTTAAGTACGGGAAGAAGGAGGCGGGAACCGGCGAACGTTCAACATAACTTTTAATCAAATAAATAAACAAACAACAAAACGAAGTAAAACGGCGCAGTTACTCACGGCGACTGCCGCCCACACAAACATAATAAAACACAACATAAAATCCAGGCCTGGTCCTCTCTCATCCTTCACTATCGTCGCTCCTCATTTATGCTTCCGGAGCGCCTTCTTGAGAGATACGAGACCGGTGTAGCGCGCAGCTGACGCTCATTATCACTCGCCTTGCACTGTTCCCTCACGGCTCTCGCCCGCCCCTTCTCGTCACAATCATGTAACGTTACACACTAGGGGTGGGAATCAGAGGGTTCCTCACGATACAATCACAATAACGATAATATCACAACACAGCGATAATCGATACATTGCCAGTGAATAGGTTAAGTGTAATAGGTTTCTCTTTTTTTAAAGTTCAAACTATTTGACACACAATTTTTCAGTCTGTAAATTAAATTTAACTTTTTAACTAGCATTTTATGCTTGCACTAAGCTTTGTTGTTGTTGCGTGTAAACCGACACGTTTAGCCTAAGTTAACTGCTTTTCGACTTTTTTTCTGTAAATCTGGTACTTAAAAAAAAAAAAAAAAAGACTAGCCTTTTCTTATGTAGACCTGGGAATATCTCAGTGTTTACCAGCTTCCTTAAAATAACCATGGGAATAGTTAATACTTGGGTATTTTGAAATGTTAAAAATATGATGATACCAGCTTAGCCTAGCATTTTTAGTGCTTTTGAGTGGATTCTTAAACACCTCTGATTGGCTATTGTGTGTTCAAGCACTCAACATGTCTGTGATTGGCTACAATGATCGATACTTCACGTTCGCACACATGTTGTAAATGGACATCTTTGACACTTCACCGAGCACTTGTCACTTACAGATTCACCCGGGAGCATTTGAAAGCAGGTATGCTCTGATAGACGAATCTGCTGGTAGATGCCTGCTTTCAAGCGCTCTTATCTATGTAAGCACTTGGTGAAGAACGTCAAAGAAGTCATTTGTCACAAAAGCCTAAGTGCATCCAGACTTTGAATTAAACGTGACTGAGGCATCTATTATTTTACTCGCACCGCTGTCCGCCATCCCGGTAAAAACCTATTTTTCTTAAGCTAGCTAAATTATTTTTCACGTGTGCCTCATTCATGTGTTGATTCACCACCTTGAAGTAGCGACGTCGATATTTCGTCCCACCCCTAGCACATATCCTCATGTTGGTGCAAATTTCCAATCCTTTTTTTTTTTTTTTTCCCCCTCCTGTGGAACACACACAAAAAAGGTATTTTGAAGAGAGTTTCAACTTACAAGTCCTAGCCCTGAAAACTTTCAGACCGTTTGAGTTGCTTTATTATGTTTTAACCAAGTGTCACGGTTTCCATTGCTATTTCTTGGGGTTAGAAATAAAAAAAAATGACGCTTGTTGAGGAGAGACATGTTATTTTTTCAACCAACTGGATGTAGATTATTCACCTGGCGGGCGATAAAACATTTACATATTTGTTTATTTATATTTTAAATTTATTAAATTTGTATTAATTTATTATTTAAATATTTTAAAAATCAATTCGTCCCACTGCAGGACCATTTAAAATGAACTAGTGAATGCAAAAAAGATGATTTTTAAGAAAGAAAAAAACAAAAGGAAAGTTCACATGAAAAGGACAAAAAAAAAAATGTCTGGGACAAATCTCCAGTCCCTCCCGAAAAACGCGGATTTTTTTTTTGTGATTGTTGCGGGCAAAAATCCTTGATTGTGTGGCACGTTTTCTTAAAAAATGTGATGGAATATGCAGGTTATTTTTTGCAATTTTATGCAGTGAAATTGCGTGAACTTGCAAAAACTGTGGTTTGATGCAAAAGAGGAGAAAAAAAGGTGATTCACCCAACACCCTGTTCTCACTAGGCTACTACCTTAATGTAAAGAGGCATTTCTTATTACTTCCTATGATGAGCAAGCAACCTAAATCATAGAATATTTAAGTTCTCATTCGGTTTTATTTCAGACCTTAATTAACACATGGCTCAAACCTTCAAAACATTGAGTCAAACAAGTATTGTAGCTTTACAAAAGGAATATTCAACAACTTATGTAAAAATGAATAAATAAAATATACATATGTATGTATGTATGTGTATATATATATATATGTATATGTGTGCTTCCTGTTCTAGAGGTAGCTATACAAAACTGACATCTGTTAAATTTTGTAGAGTGTGTTAGGCTACTGTAAATGAATTACTGATCAAAGTACTAAAAAAAACAAAACATGATCGCATACCCAACAAACATATATGGACAAAAATAAAATATACAAATTTAATAAGAGATGTTAAATAAAAAGATAAGAAATATGTTTTCAGTTCTTTTTATTAGGAGGGGTGTGGAGTGGGGGCCTCCAACAAAAATTTTGCCTAGGGCCTCCAAATGTCTAGAACCGGCCCTGGGTTGGAATTGTAAATTATTGTCCAATGAAGAACTAATTGTTAAACGGTGTCCTAATCAGGCAAACTGTGACGCAAGATGAAAGATGTTTTTCCCGGGCTAATCAGAGTTTTTGTCCTAAACGGCCATGACAGCGATAAGTGATGTGCGACAGGGGATTCTATTTTTGGAATGATTTCTATTCAAGAACATACAAACCTTGTGTCCAATATCACTGATGATCTCAGGTACTGATTATTGCTTTGTATATTGTTAAAAGGGTTTATTTTTGGGTTTAGTTTGATCAATGATGACATTGTATCAATGTGCATGACTTTAATAGCCCTAATGTGTCAAATCAACAGTGGAATCTTGAATAAATCTTAAAAATAGAAGAAATGAGAACATTCAAACATGTGAACCTTATTTAAAGAAACGGGTGTATTCCCTGACAAAGATTTTATTGATTGTAGATACATAAACACTAGTGGCGAGTAGTGCCTTTTTTTTTTTTTTTAACCGGGGTTCTGTCAAAAATGCACCTGGTGCAGATAACTGAAAATATTTTTAAGTGACTTTTTTCACTTAGTTTTGTCTCAAATACAATGTGATTTTTATCTATTTTTTTTTTAATTATTATTATTGGTGATCCAGATGTGGCAGCAGCAGCACATTTTTCCTCTTGGCTGAAGGATCCGATCACAACTTTTCCTGCCCATGAAATCCCCCATATGCCACCAAACCAATGAGAACGTGGGACAATGATGACGATACGTAACAACTGAGTGAAAGCACAAAAACTGCTGTAAATTACTCAGAAGCAGGACAGTTACATGCACATTACCAACATTTTATCAGTTAGGCTTTATGGTACACCGCAAATAAGGGAATTTATAGTGTTAATGTTAATCAGCGAGTCTTTGAATGGCTTGAATATGTAGAGCATTCACAACTTAAATGGACATTGATATGCACAGTATTTAATAATGTTAAAAAAAATCATGTTTTATATTGTGTATTGCTTTAATTGTAGATCCAGTTATCAATTAGGCTATTTTGATAATGGATTAGTCGCAATCAAATTAGTTGATGCTATAAATGAACTAGTAAGAAGATGATCGGTTCACAAGCCGCTTGAAGGAGCTTCAGCGATCTGTCATGACACATTAAAGAGCCACTATATGGTATTTATTGGTTAAACTTTGTTTAAAAAATTACAATATTTTGAATATGGAACGGTTTCATACATTGTCAGTGTCCTCTTTGCTCCACAATGTATTTTTCACTGTGTGAGAACATGTGTGGCATGAGAGGGCATGGCTTGTTGGGCATTTCAAAAGTTACAAAAAGGGGGCTGGTCTTTGCGAAGGGTAAGTTGGACTGCAGTCAACTCAAAACAGTACCATATTTTTCTTTGACCTCAAAACCAGGTGATTCATAGGGCTTCCCCAGGAATTTCCAAAGTTTCACTGCATGAGATAAGGCTGTGTAAAGCAAGGGATCTTACAAAATTGTGCCATTTCAATGGACACAAACATTAGATGCTGAGATTAGAGTGCTGTGATTTAAACGGTGTAAGAAAGTTTGTGAATTTGTTTTGAATTTGTTTGTGAAGTGAATTTGTATCTGTTTGTTGAGTATTGATATTATATTGTTTGATTGACTGATTATTAAATGGACTTATTATTAAATTTTGATCCACCTATCTATCAAAATACTAAAAATTATTGAGGCTTTAATAGTATTAAGCCGTGTGTGTTACCCAGTCCTGTTGCATATTATTGGCCGCCTCACTTGTTTTTCTCAAATAATTTGTTTACTTGGATTGTGGAATTTTGTGACTCTATAATTTTGGATTGCCTTGAAAACAGGGGAATTTGTTGAAAATAACTTCCTCTTCCCTTTCCCCCCTTTTTTTTTTTTTTTTAAACTCCCTCGAGGAGGGAAAAAAATGCATGTCCTTACTACAGCAGTGAGTATCCACTTGACTGCTGTCGCCACCATACTCCTTATGGATGATCACATACTTTTTTTATCACCATTATTATTTTTAGTTGTTGTTGTTGTTATTATTATTTTTTATTTATTTATTTTAAATTCCCCAACCCAGTTAAGCACAAACCGATTTCATTTGTCAGCTCAACACGTTCGCCTGTCACGAAATGTTGTGTAGGCAATTAGCCCTGTGACCAGTGAAATATTTAGAATCAATTGTGGGTGGGAAAAGTCACAATTTTCATACTGACAGCCATTTGCATTGACAAAGTCCATTACATTATTACATTTCGAGAGTTAAGATCTGGCAACACGAGACTGTTGGTGCATAGAACGTTTGTGGGGCCCCCACAAAAAATGTGTTTTTGCAATTCAAAATTTAAGCAAGTTAAATTAAGTGCTCTAATTCAATTACTTTAAATAGAGTTTTTGCAAACTACAGTTTTAAAGCTTTACACTAGAAACACTAGAGGCCTGCTTGTGATATTTACTTCTCCACTTCCACTGCTCCATGGAGGTATGTTGCTTTTTATTCACTAATTTAGAACTTTTGGCTTGTGACAGATGTTGTTTTGGTTTGTTTTTTTTTGTGTTAATTCAAACATGTTTCAGGAGATAGGTTACACAGCAATACATTACTTTAGGTTGCATTTTAAAGAGGGTTAAACTTAATTTATTTTGATAAAGATAACTAAAACAGGTTATTATCTTAAATGAGGAACACTAAGCTACATATAACTTTTCTTGAGACAGCAGAGAGAAGTTTCTGAGGCCCATCAGGCGAGATAAGAGACTGTTCTTGTGTATGTTTGGATTTGTGTCTGTTCTGTTTGTTTGTATGTAACTTCCTTATTCGCATCTTGTAGCAGATATGTTCACCAGGGGTTTGAATCCTACAGATCCTGCAATATTATGACTTTTCAGTTACAGGACAGTACGTTTTTATTTCATGCTGTCGAACTATATAAAATAGTCAGTGTAATGTTTCAAAACAATCCACATAGAAAAAAAAGGGGGGGGGATTTCTCTGGTACTCTACAGTAAAAACCGAAAATGAAAAATTCTGTCCTCGTGGTACTAAAGACAAAAGAAAACATGGTATTTCCATGGTAATTTTAAAGAAATGTAATTCTTCTTTTTTCCTAAAAATATCCTTGTCTGTTTGAAGTCTAATCCTGATCATTTCATAATTCTACAATAATTACAAGGATGGTTGTATAAATTAGTTGGCATACATTTCTCAAACGGAGTCAACATGATGATCTTCAAATAACAAATAGCCAGAAAGGATAGTAGAATTAGTGTAAATTAGACCGCTGAAACTAAAAACATCCAGCGATTTATATATGATATTGTCTGTGTTAGCAACAAGATTTGTTTTGTATATTTAATTAAATTTTTTTCTGCTTGGAATGGCCTTTTTGGAATACGCTTTGCTATGCTCCTGTTAGCTGTTTGCACTCTACGAAAAAGTTCCTCTTGTGATTTTTAAGAGTGCTTCAGCCCTTAACTTGATTTGAACAAGCCACATCATTTGCACAGAATGTCAGCCAAATGAATGTGGAATTTTTTTTGTTTTTTTAAATTGTGATCATATGTTTGCATGCTGCAAAAGGTACTCTTATTCCCTTCCCTTTTTTCCCCCTAAGGAAAGCATTACTATTACTGCTTGTATAGTCAGTACTTCCTAAATTTGACATTTATTGAGAATAGAGAAGACATGCAAGCACAGATAATGATTTTTTTTTTTTCCCTCACACAGTAATGCTCATTTTGAAACCACCATTGCCTAGAGACCCCAATTCATGGAGACCGATATGAAAAGGTCATTTGAACTTGTGAACAGTTTGTTTCCCTTTACAGGGAATTCCATTGATGGAAAGAGGAGGGTTGGTAGGTGTTAGAGGGAGGAACTCGACCTTCTTCTGCAATTTTGTCGTTTTCTTGGCCTGTCATTGCCGCTGTAGCATAGGGGCAGAGGTCAAGTATGATGTCAGCCTGATGATGCAAGCAACTGCACTCAGTGTAAACAACTTGTGAGGGGTCATTGATCCTACTAAGTTCATGGGCAACGGTGATGTCACATAACAAAACTCCTCTAAAGACATGAGTCATTTTATTAATGATTATTGAATAGAGACCAGCGATATCAACTTTCAGAAATGTTAGAATATAAAATGGCGTCTTGGACGCAATTCAATCAGAATTTTTTAATGTAAACATGCTATATTGATATTTAACCATTGTGCTCGCATCTTTTGCAGCATCTCACATGACAAAGCATTCTAAAAACATGTTAAAAGTTAAAAGTTCAACATTAAAAAAAAAAATGTCGATAGACCTTACACTTTTGTTCATTCCACTGACCTCCGTCTTTAACAGCTAAAATGTGTTGCGAGTGTACCAGTCCTAAATGTACGTTTTCTTTCTTTCAGTGTTACTTTGAAAAGTGTGATGATTAGTGATTTTCTTTTTTCCAAGAACATTGAAGGAAAGTGGAGAATGATCTGTATATGTTTTTCTTGTGTTTACAGGTATGGCCTCACAAGTCTTGGTCTACCCACCACATGTTTTTCAAACTCAGACAAGTGCCTTTTGTAGTGTGAAGAAACTCAAAGTCGAGCCCAGGAACTGTGTTTACCATGAGAGGGCCTACCCACAGACTTACTTGAATGGTAGAACCCTTGGCATTGCTTACCCGACAAAACTCACCGCTTCGTTCAAGACACGATATTCTGTGATTGGCAGACACCGCGGGCAGGATTTTCCATTGCAGACTGCTACTGTACATGGTGTGCGACGTCAGCATACCACCACAGCAGCACAGCAGCAAAAAGGGGGTATCTCCTCTCAGGACAAAGGGCCAGAGCACCAGGACAAAGGAAGTGGTTGCAGCAGTGGAGCTACAGGGGCAGTTGGAAGGGGTAGGGGAGAGGGAAGCAGCAGTCAAGAAGGAGGTGGAGGCCAGGGTGGAGGTGACTGTGAAGGTGGTGGAGGAGAGGACGAAGGTGAACGGGAAGACTGTGGAGGTTTTAACTTGCAAGACAGCTCCCACAGATGCGGGCTGAAACGTAAGAGCGGGGAGCTTGAGAACTTGGGGAGCGCAATGCAGATTGTAGAGGACCTGTCAATGTTACCTGCAATGTTGCAATCAAACGTGGGAAACCCACCGGTTGCAGTGCCAGCGGCGGCTGGTGGAGGGCCTGCAAAGCAAGGTGGAAATTCCAGAAATGGGGATGGAGACTACCAGTTGGTGCAGCATGAGTTGCTTTGCTCGTTGAAGAACACCTATGAGGTATTAGACTTCCTCGGCCGTGGTACTTTCGGCCAGGTTGTGAAATGCTGGAAACGAGGCACCAATGAGATCGTGGCAGTGAAGATCCTGAAGAATCATCCATCATATGCACGACAGGGCCAGATTGAGGTGGGCATCCTGGCTCGCCTCAGCAGCGAGAATGCAGACGAGCATAATCTTGTGCGAGCTTTCGAGTGTTTCCAGCACCGCAGCCACACCTGCCTTGTGTTTGAGATGCTGGAGCAGAATCTGTACGACTTCCTGAAGCAAAACAAATTCAGCCCGCTACCTCTGAAGGTGATCCGTCCCATTCTTCAGCAGGTGGCCACGGCGCTAAAAAAATTGAAGGCCATGGGACTGATTCATGCGGACCTGAAGCCTGAGAACATCATGCTGGTGGACCCTGTACGGCAGCCCTACCGAGTGAAAGTCATAGACTTTGGCTCAGCCAGTCATGTCTCGAAAGCAGTCTGTTCAACGTACCTCCAGTCACGGTACTACAGGTATGTGCAAATAAAAGACTGAATTAGTGCTCCGCTGATATCGGTTTGATATTCCTAAGCATTATGATGATTATCTCAAAATGTCCAATTGTGTGCACTTACTAATATTTTGGTCCCTATACTGAATGTTGAAGTTGGACTGTCTTCAGTGGAATTTGGCAGAGTTGTTCTTTTTGGGCATTAATCTTTATTTGCTGCAAAAAAAAAAAAAAAAATCTGAAGCACATAATTCATAAAACATTCTAAAATCTGTAGCTCTCTGTATATGTTATACAACTAAAGTCCTTGTGGAATTACCAGTCAGGAAACGCCACTGATGTAAAACAATTTCCCTTGTGTTCTAAAGCTACTCTGACCCTGTAGAACTATTTGACCCCACAGTGCAACAGGCAGGGGCTAAACCATTCTTCTCACATCTCCATGGGAAAGGAAGTGATTTTTTGAAAGTACTTTGTACAATAGAGTAAAAACAACTGGTTTAGAGTTTAGAGTTTAGAGCCCTGTTGCGTATATAATCAAATAATATCTTTTGATTGCAGGGAACCTTTCTAAATATTACCTCAATTTGGATGTTGAAATGGTGGCTGAATTTATTTTTATCATAAAATCATCATGCTCAATCTTGTTTCCTGAATGCATCAAAGGATATGTCTTGAATGTCACATTGATGGACTGGCAAAATTAAAAAAATAGACAAAGAATTAACTTTGTCTAACTGTCTAAAAAAAAAGAAAAACAAAGAAATTGCATTTATTTTTGTGCTGTTCAGCGATTGTGATCTGGCCTTGCATAGATGGAATAGACACGGTCAGGGCATCAATTGAACTCGGGATAGAGTTCATTTGCTCCAGCTTAACACTCCCAATGATCTCGTGAAATTCTTTCAGGGCGACATTGAGAACCCCGCTGAACTTTCCTCCTAAGAGACGTCCCCCTCTGCGCCATTTTGCGGAGATTTTCGCTTAATAGTTTTAGTGGTTATGTGCTCATCTTCCCTTGATTTTGGTCTACGCTCCATTATTCCCCATTGCTCACAAGTACCAGGTAGACTTTTAGCACTATTTTGGCAATGTGTCCGTGTTTGTTTCATACTCACATTTTTAGAGAGCTCTCCTGGTTATGTCTAACGTGCATCACGTGACTCCCCATTTTTGTCCAGTTCTATTTGAAAACATAACTGGTGGGTAACAAGTCTGCTATAATAATATGGGTAAACCTTGATCCCCTTGATCCTGTCACAAACCCCCATCAATTTGAATTTATGGTCCTCCATTAGATGTTTGTTTTCTATCCCTTCGACTATCCTATGTTTTATGCAAAGAACAAATTCTGAAACCTTCATATAGAGTTTTAAAATATTACTCTTACTATGAGTACATTCTGCAAGTAGTGTACATTTATTGTCTCAAAATTGAGAATGATAATTTTGCTGTTTTAATTTAATTTTGTGTAACTCAGGAATAGGAAAAATCGTGACTACCGATTAATTTGTCTCAATGAAAGGGTCAGTCATTACATTGTGGGATTTCATGCAGTTTGCTCTAGTTGCACCACGCATTTTGACAAATGCAGTAGTTCAACCAGATATTCTGCACATAGGGCCTGTTTACACTTGATCACGTCATGCGTTTTCTCTGATTCAGATGGCTACAAGATTTAGGTCTAATTTCCCTCCGAAACTTATTTGAGACTGATTTAAATCCGATCACTCAAACCACTTCAGGAGGTGGTCTGAGACCTATTCCAGTCAAAACTGAACAAGTCTAAATGCATCTTTTTGTTGAAACCACATATGTAAATTGAGTGTGTTAATAGCGTGTTAATAGCGTGTTAATAGCGTGTTAATAGCGTGTTAATAGCGTGTTAATAGCGTGTTAATAGCGTGTTAATAGCGTGTTAATAGCGTGTTAATAGCGTGTCAGTAGCGTGTCAGTAGCGTGTCAGTAGCGTGTCAGTAGCGTGTCAGTAGCGTGTCAGTAGCGTGTCAGTAGCGTGTCAGTAGCGTGTCAGTAGCGTGTCAGTAGCGTGTCAGTAGCGTGCTATAGCCAGATGTGACAACACTACTACATCACAGATGAGCAGCTGAGTATCTTCAGCAAACCCATGTGCAAACTGCCGCATATGAAACCACAATTCCCGCTCTCTCCTATTGCGGTCTTTGATTTTGAAATTGGTAATGATCAATAAAATGCAGCACATTTATTGCTTTCAGTGACGTGAACACCATTAAATCTGTATATAACAAATTAATATGGGAAATTTAAGATCTGATTTACATCTGTTTTGCGGAGACACATTTGTGGCCCAGTGTAAATGGAATCGTTTTGAGAAATCGAATTGCTATCTGATTAGTAAAAATGCATGAAGTGACAAAGTGTTAACAGGCCCATATAAACAATTTGCATACTCTGCACAGTGTATACTGCAGAAATGAAAAAAACGTAATCTGCTTCTCTGAACACAGCCATTGTATTCAAATCTTAAAGTTAGAATGTTAAATAGTTGTATGAATTCTTTTTTTTTTTTTTTTAATTGTAGATAAATCTTTTCATGCGACTGAAGAGGCATTCTCATTTTAATCAGTACATTGAACCTAATGCCTGAGAAAATGTGCATTTGATTAGCTGTCGGTTTGGCCTGTGTCCTGCATGAGGAGCACTGTAATCACATAGGTGTGGGTAACTAATCCACTCAAGCCCCTGCTGTTGCCCGCCGGATTACATCTTAAGTCACAATCTGTCTGAGGCAGTTCACTTTGCCCCCAATTTTACAGCTGGCTATGACTCCCAAGTTTGTGAATCCTACACTTACGCCTCCTTGTTAGGTACTTATGTGCTCATAAGTGTTACTATCGTATTAATAGCAAAACTGTATGTTTGCATCACATTTCTGCCATCTTGGAGACATGGCTGAAAATAAGATTCCAAAGATGACAACCTACACTAAGTAAGTGTAAACATGCCCATGTTTCTGGATATCATGTCCATCTCAGATGTTTGATTATCACACATTTGTTTGATATTTCATGTGTTATTGGTCTAGATATCTTTAACTTTTCCATGGAAATGTCATGTAGATTTATTGTACAAAAAGTGGGAAAACCCTAAATCTAAAAACAAAAGCTGAAAGTAGGGGTGTGCAATTTTATTCTGAATTAAAAGTCTGAACAATTAAAATATCTTTGAAGAAAGTTCATAGTATGTGAGCATTCTATCATTTGCAGTTGACGTACGTTCACGTCACGTTAAGCAATACTGGGGTTAATCTAACGTGACATTGCAGTTCTTCACCATCACAAAAGTTTACTATTTGCATGCGTTTTAAAGCCTTGCCAGTTAAACTTTCACATACACACACAAAAATCCTGTCACACAGCACAAGTCTCATTGCACTTGAACTGTCAAATACAGTCATTTTATATATTAAGTTAATGTAGACCGCTCAGATGCGTGCCACTTGTAGATTAGATCCGTGCGTTAGGTCTTAAAGTGACAGCAGCCTAATATACCTGCTGCTGTCTGTCTTCAGTGTTAATCAAACAACAAAATATGTAAAGAAAAACACTCACTGCTCTTAACTGAATAACTTCAGTAGCTGTAAGAATTTGTGTATATTTAATTTCTATATTGAAGTCAGTGTAGTTTTTTTATTGCATTTGTTTATTCTTACTTGCATTTGTTAGTTTCTTACTTGAATGATACTGTTACAGTAAATACACCTTATGTAGCTGAAAGTATTAAAGAACAGTATATTTAATTTGTATCTCATTGCATTTGCCTTATTTTAAATTTGCTTCTTTGTTCTTATTAACAAAGAAAATAATTAAATGAAATGGTGAAATAAGAGTTTGGTTGTATCGCTCACACCTACTTCGGCTTAAATGGTCTGTAATTCTTTTTTTTGTTACCTTGTAAGGTTACATTTATAAAATGGGGAACGTGCTAGAGAAGTTTGGCTGTACTGCTTAATGACTTGCAAAATAGTTTGAAATTTACTGGGAAAAAAGATAGTGGCGATGCTACCAAAAAAAAAGTGATACACTTTTGCATTATCACCCACGCTGCTATACTTTTATTGGTATCCAATTATTGCAGTGAAAAATTAGTTTGTGATTGACAAGTTTTTGAAGGTTTCTGATCAACTAAACTGATTTTTGTGCAGTCCATCTATATTTGGGAAAGCATTGTGTGTATGATGTGTGTGTGTGTGTGTGTGTGTGTATATACACACATGCATATATACACTTGTTTAATACATTTTCTTCACCCTCTAAACCCAAACCCTTCCCATGTCACGTGAAAGTGATTTAATCTCACCCCCGTTTCTGCTGCTGTAGGGAGAGTTCTCTCAAACTCACTGTGGGGGCTGCACTCAGGAGACTACTGCCTAAAATTAGCTGATGGGAGGATGGCCAACTCTGTTTGACTTCTATAGATGGTGAAGTACGCTGGCAGTCAAAGTGAAATAAGGCAGAGCAAAATACTAGAGATCACTTTCGCGCTCCGTCAAGGTCACTGTCTTCCAGCGTCAGCTGTTTTGTTGCTTTTAGAAGCGGGAATATAGATAGACAGGAGTTTAAAAAGGAGGTGTGTTCCTGCAATCACAGAAAATGAGCTCCACACTTTTGGTTAAAAATGTAAATTAAAATCACACTTTTATGAAAATGGCAAACAATTAAATTGTGTTCGTAAATGAGCTCCAAAAATGGGCACTAAAAATATAGTCCGTATGACTTATAATTTTGATATGACATTGATCCTGTTGTTAAGTGGCAAACAATTTTCTGGAGCCAGTTTATTAGATACAGGTTCTTGTCAATTTAGTGTTTTTTCCATGATGATTTGGCATGAATGGCCAGGACTTGGCATGTCTTTGACCATGTTCTGTTTGAGTTGGAAACTTTACCTCATCAATAATTTATCTGCTAGCATTGGCAACATGGCAAACAAGGACAATCAAACTGTCCTGTTAGAGGAAAAAAAGTAAATGGTCTTATATTCTTTTTTTTTTTTCACTGTTATACCATTTGTATTCCATCTCCTCTGCTTTCCTCTATTAGTTTAAAAATGAAGTAGCAAGTTGGATGGGCTTTTCTAAACATATGAATGACTGTTCAAGTACGACCAATCCTATGTGTTGTTACCAAAGTCACATTTGGGAAGTTTACAATTCAAAAGAAAAAGTTCCAAACTTGCCAAACCCAATCTACTATATCAAGGATTCTTAGTGTTGTCAAGGCCTGTTTGATATATTGTCAAGGATCAGAACTCCAGGACAGTGGCAAAAGTAGTATTGTTACTTTAGGGGTCGTAAGATGCTATTTTAAAAGTTTATTATTTTGGAGGGTGGTGAAACGCAAGAGAGAGTAATAAAAAATGCACCCACTATTTTAACATTTACAGCGTGTGTGTGTGTGTGAACATTATTGTTACTTAAGTACGCTACTTGACCGTTTTGTGCTTTTTTTAGTATGTAGTTCAAAATGCTCCTGTCATCTGATGTTTTCGGGCGTAAGTTTTGTTTGACTACATTGAGGAAGTGTACTTTCTTGGAGCAGATTAAATGACAATGTTTATTTGTCTGACTCCTTGAATTCAAATTACTCCTTGACGAAATTGTAGCCATGGGCATAATATTGCAACACATCTCACAACACATTTAATGGTGTCAAGTCAAATCAAATCACTGGCATGATAATCGTATTCGAATTGAATCGTGAGACCAGTGACGATTCACACCCCTAGGTTTTACCTTATCAGTTCAAGCCCGAGTCGGATTCTGAAAATGTGGATGATCAGGCCGATCAATTGGGACCAACTTTGCAAGCGCGACTTGAGCAAAGCGTTAAGTAGTCTTTGTATGTATTCTGCGTTGTACTCTTCCAGGTTCAGAAAGCTGTCCTTTTGGTGCACTAGCAAATTTTTGGGTTGTGCTGCTCAAGAACCGCTTTATAAATAAATCTTAACCTCTTAAAGCAAAAGTGGTTTTGCTTTCGCATCCGACCACGACGTCTGCACATCATGACGACAACAACCTCATCTTCCTTCTTTTGCTTATACCTTTGGGCGGGCGTTATGCTAATGTTTCACACTGTGACATGGATATTTGAGAAAGTAATATATGGGCTTCGATTGAGGCATTTTATCCAGTTTTCTCTCTTAGATAGAATAAATTGCTTAATGAGAGACTGAGACCTATGGGAGACCTTTAACGCGCCTATGTACAATTGTGCTTTGTTGCTGTGAGCTCGCACCGCAGTTTTCAACACTTCTGTAACACACATGAATGGGGGGTGGGTGACTAAAATCTTATGTCACGATATGAGTAATTTTACTTCTTGATAACGATATATCACAATTTAGTTATTTTTAATGATATTATAATTTAATACAATTGATTTCATTATTCTCGTAACCACTTTCAATATCACAAACTAATACTACTACAAAGAAAAAAAACAAACTCAAGTTTACAGATGTCAAGTAAACAGTTGGTGATTAAAATAAAAACAAAGAAACAAACTACAGGAAATAAGACTACGATAATACAGACAAATGAAATAGACCTTCCTGAAAACATGTTTGTTTGTTTTAGGATTTGATATGTTAAATGCTTCAGTTATTCATTGAATTTTATTAAATATTAAACTACATAAGAAGTATAATCAAAGTACCTTTAAGACAAGTAATTTCACTCGGCGAACGTCTTTGAAACGCCTCTCAGGCAAGCAAATACAGCTCCAGTCTCTTTGAATGGGGAAACATCAAATTCTCAGAAGCTGTTCGCCAAGTTTTCGGTTAAATTTCATATTTGAAATCAGCGCTGAAATCTGACAACTGTCTCATGAATTGTTTCGAAATGCTCAAATCATGACAAATTTATTTTTCCGTCTGGATCAAGCTCATCCTATGTGCGCGTCTCTAAAAGAAGTGTGCGTCTGACTGTTTCTATAGGAACCGGAGCTTCTAACGCTAAGAGCGATTGGCTCTTATTTCGAAGACAGGATTTATTCTTATCTTGCGTTGCACTTTCTACAATTCAAAATGATACGAGTGACATGTCTTGTTCATTCTGTAGTCTGTGGAATAATTCTGTTTGTTTGTTTACCTGCAGGAATTGGTCGCAGTGAGAAAATTTGTCTGCTAGATGAGATATTGAACCTATTTATTTTAGAACTCTAAATATTTATTTTTGCTTAGAATGATGTTTTAATGTTGTACATCATGTTGTCTCCATCAGCTAAACTTGTTTGACCTCTTCCAACTCAACTGGGAACAGATTGGAACTTGCTGTTTAGAACTTGGAGTGTCCTTTAATTCAGCATACTGAAAGTAAACCACAGATGTTAGGATTTTATGGGAATCCCTCTCACAAACCACAGAGTTAAGAATTCACCCCTCCCTCTGGGATCAGATTCTTTATTAGTCTTTGTTTAGTTGCACTTCCCAGAAGTGGTCTCAAAAGAGAACTATGATGTGACTCAGAAATGTCCCGCTTCTTTTCCTTCATCATTGTAGCTGTAAGCTAGAAAAAGGAAATAGAGTATGTGAGTTATTGGATTTAAGTTATCAAATTTGAGGTCTTTTGTTGTCCAAACTCTCTTTCTGATGCACTGTGACTTCAGATTACTGTCTTGTGATGAAGGGGATTTCTGTCTCTTTGCTTTATCTGGTCAGGTTGCCTGTGTTTTCTAATAGTGTTCATGTTGAACAAGGGTTATGTTGAGCCATTTATCTTGGATCTGCTTGGACACCGTAAATCTGGCTATGGTTTGAGTTTGAAGATATGCTTCATCTCCAGGTGTTTTTAGATTTGTTTGTGACTTTGTTTGGTTATCTTGATGTATAAAGATTCTGGAAACTCTACAGAAACAATCTAGAGGGTGTCCTATACACTTCCACTAAACTACTTGAAAGTCGCTGTACATGACTGAGTAGCCGGGAATTTCCTTCGGCCTCTGAGGAATACTTTCCTGTTTAGTTCCAACCTGTCTGTGAGGCCGTATTATTATTTTGTGTGTAACTGCATCAAAACATTTTCAACCCCATAAGAATTTGTTTTGTCTGTCTCACTATGATAATGGTTATCTTTTTAGGTCTATATACATGACAATCGTGGTGTTTGGTTTCAAAAGTTCATTTCCCCCAGGTAACACACCTCCTATGTGAGATTTTAGCTTGCCATTTTTTTTTTTTCTCCTCTAAATATTGTTTCTTAAGCTTATTGCTTTAAAAAACGTGAGCCCTGTGGAAAGGTAATCTTACTCTTATGTATATGTGGTTGTCAATTTAAAATCTTTCAATCGACAGAGCTTCTGTGGTTGCCGTACACCGTCAGCCTTGGTGATTTATTTTTGCTTGAATTCAGCTAAAAGCTCTTTATCAAGAGAAAACTTGCCATTAGAATGACCATGGTCATTTCCTTAAAGTTTTCACTCCCACACAAGGTTCATGCCGCCTAGCTACTTATCAGGGAACACGTTGAAATAACGCATGGGCGTTTGGTTTCACAGATTGCACGTTAAGGCTTTAAAGTACTGGGTTTCACATTAATGCAAGAGATCTGGAAAAAAAAGTGGTGGAGTGAGAACTGCATTGCCCTCTACAAACCAATGATTGTGTAAAGAAAAGGTGGTCAAATTGGATTCATCTTACTGCTCCCTTTTGATGTTTAAGTTCAGTGACTATATGGCTACATTCCGCTTTTTCCACAATTAGACCACCAGCATAAGCGTTGACGTTCAGTAAACACACATACTCTTGAGTCTCTTTATGGTTGAGTTTAATCAGAATAAGAGAGAAGTAATTAGTTGTTTTTCATATTTCTGCTAAATGGACTCCATGGACTTTGTCTTACTCATTACTTCAACTATGATTTTTATTACCAGACTTCAGTAAACATTCTGGGAACAGGCCCACAGGTGCTGTGTAGCTATGATAGGGCAGAAGCATGTTTCTTTGAATGTCCCACTCGTTAGGGTAATGAAAATTACTGTATTGTTACGAATATAATACGACTCAGATTATGAGACATCTTTTCAAAATGTACCTTTTTGAGGACCAAATCTGAAGTTTCTTTTATTTGAAAATAAATTATTTTCAGACGTCGACTTGTAGCTGGTCATGGTTTATAGAAGGTTAGAAATCTTTGAAGACCACATTTACACTCCATATCCAACAGAATGACAAATAAATGCATCCTCAAAGAGTGCTCTACAAGATATGTTTGATTAAACCACCTGGGTTCTCAAAACTGATCGACGCTTATTGTACACGTAAGTTAATCACCATTTTAAACCATGTGTGCTCACAGAATCATTCTGTGGCGCTAAAATGTATTGACCTATTCTGTGATTTATCAATAAAATAGCTTAGAAACTGAAAAGTTCTAACATGTATTTCGTAGTAGCTAAAACCCACAGCTTTACTATTTGTAGAGAGAAGCTGCCTGGTGGAATTAATTCACACAATCGCTCTCACTAATAAATTCATATAAATGTAATCTTTACTGTGCTACTTTATCTATATCTAGAACAAGCAGAAATCTGTGAGAAAATATAACAAAGTAACTGAACAATAAGCTGTTATGTAGGAGCAATATTTGTGGGCAGCATCATATGTCATAGCTGGGGTTCAGACTTGGGGCTCGTTCACAAAAAATGGATTTTTGCTTTCAAAAACGCAAGACGCAGGCAGTGAAAAAAAACCCGTCTCGAGACATGTTTTTAAAGTTGAGCTGATTTGAACTTGAGCCCCACGTTTTTAGAATGCTGTGTCATGCACAAAACGCTGCAAAAGAAGCATACAAGCGTCATACATGTCTATCAAGCACGTTTACCTAGAAAACAATGGAAAAGTAGCTCATTGGAATGGAAAATTCATTAATAATGTCATTAACTAGTCGACGTTGACTCGACTTTAATCACATAATTGTTGAAAAATCTGAAGCCGTTCAATCCCTAGTAAATGCTGGTAAAGTGTAACAATCACATTTAAAAAATAAACACTTTATGGCATACAATAAAATAACCTGTGGTTCTCATTTCCAGTAGACATCAGGTGTTTGTTCTGCTTTACCTATCTGATCCAAGGGATATGAATGTTTTTTTCCTTTTTGCCAATCACAGCGCTGAAAAGACAGCAGTTTTTCTCAGAAGTTGGAGGGTAAGCACTGGGCAAGACTTGTTCTACGGCATAATGCTAATCCATTACGCTGCATCGTTCCGCATCAAAGCGGCTGCTTCGACGATATCAGCAGGCAAGTGTGTCACTACACAGCCCGAAATAGGAAATGAGGGGCTTGGTGGTGGATATGTTCAGCTCTTTGGCAATATACAGTGCCTTCAGATGGATGATGGCTCTGGTTATAGGCAGCCCCTCATTTCTTTTTTCGGCTACGTACTGACGTGCCTGTCAATTTCTTTGAAGTGCCACTTTTAGGGCTGCAGTAAGCAGTATAATAAAAAAAACAAGCTGAAAACGCACTTCCTGAATTTTTTTTTATTGCTTTTCTATTGCATTAAGCCTCAAATGTCAACTATACTTTGGTTTTGTTTCTTCATTAAATAAAAAAGTAAACACATGCATGTAAAAATAATAGGGCTTTTGCACAATGTTGTTCTAGAAACTTGGTTATATAGCCACCAGGGTGGTGGTGAACTAATGTTCCCCTAGGGCCATTTTCCTGGTTGCATTTGCACCACCAGTAGGAACTCTGAAGTGACGTAAACTGCATTTGTTGTTCTTTTATTTTGACGGCGCTGAGAACAGTTCAGAACAATTTTAAGAGTTCCTGTCTAATACTTTATTAGATATACAGTCTACTTTCTTTGTATAACAGTTAGAGTTTAGATTCTCTGGCCGCCGGGTCGGGCCAATATTTCCCGCCACTATGCTCGGGCCGGTCCCTTTGATCAAGTATTGGTGTTTTTTTTTAATTCATTATTTTAGCCCAATTGGATGGGGAGAAAGCTATACCATAATCAGAAATATTTTATATGTGTATATATATACATATATAAAAGCTGGCAGCTGTATTGTGTAGCTTAAGTGTAACATGGAGCTTCAAGAGGTAAAGAAAAAAATAAAAACAGGAGAATTAACTTTGAGAAAGTTTGGAGGAAAGTCGGAGATATGGAACCATTTTACCCCATCTTCGATAATAGCGCAACCAGGCCGGATTGTTTCAGGTATCCTTGTAAAAGGTCTGAAGATCGAATTTTGTCTTCCACAGGGTCAAGACATTAGGGTTTGATTTTGTAGCCTACTGCCCAGAGAAAGCGAAACTAAAATCGTTGGTGTGTTTATGCGCTATAGTCCACAAATAAACTTAATAGCCTACAAACTGTGCTAAATAAAATCTGAAGTAAAAAGGTATATTCGTCCTACAGTGTTTGTTCTACTTGACCACAGCAAAGGATGTGAATAGGTAGCCTATAATAGACTTAATTATAAGCAAACGAAAGGAAGAAACGTTTATAATCCCCTGGGAAAATAGGTGGGATACGAGTGAAGATTTGTGAGGGGAAAAAAACGTAAATAACGGCCCACGTAAATCGGGCACGGGCTCATAATTACAGTTAATGTGTCGGACCGGGCTGAGCTCGGACACAATGTGCACAGGCTTGGGTAGGGTCGGGCTTAATTTTTTGGGCTCTAATAACAGCTCTAATAACAGTTCTATGAAAAAGTTTGAGCTTTTTAGCCCAATAGCACTAGCTGAGAAGAAATACATAATCGTGTCGCTTGGTCCTCTCAGTCGGGCTGGATTTTCGTAAGGTTGAGAGGTCCATTTTTTTCCATGTTTGAAGAATGTTTGTGGAGTAAATATATAGGCTGTGCGCATAGCTTTTTAAAAATGGCTGGTGACGGTGTTTCGTCGTGATAATGAAATTTGATTAGTTGTGCAGCCTAACTGTCTTTTATATTCGCAACAATACGGTAAGCCTGTGAGGCAAGAGGATATTTTGAATCCCAGTGCAAAAATAGTTGGGCACATATTGCATCATATAGGCCATACTATGTTGTAGCTGTAAGTACATGGAGCTGATTTTAGATCAGCATTTGTTTTGAGCTGTCTCTCTTATGACATGAATGTTCTTAATTCTATCCTATGTTATTTCTGGTTTAAATATGCAGTTGTTTTTTTTTTAACAAAGTATTGCTCACATTGGTACATTTTTAGGATTACACCCCATCCTCCGCCCTCCCCATTTCTGCTATTGATCATTTCATAGTTTTTCAAACATTTTTCAAAAAATTCATTTCGAACACATTTTCAAATTTTAAAACATTTCATGTTTAATTTTGTAATTGTTTATATCGATTGGTACCTTGGAGTCTGATTGGTTGGTTGAGACATTGTATTCATTTAAACTGCAAAATGTGGTTAATAATGATTTTAATTAAGTAAATTATGTATTTTATCATTAACCGCTTCCTCACCCTTTGAAAAACACTGACTGCCACTGTTTGGAAGTGCTGGGAAAGTGCTTGAGTTTCACTCTTAAAAAAAATATACAAACATTGTGTCCAGCTGGTCGAATGATTCTAACTACTGTTCTTGGTAATTTGTGTCTGCAACTTTCAAGACTCTTTATTTATTTATTTATTTTTTAATTTTCAGCCAGAAGACTATTGTCTACACTAGTGGTTCCCAACCTGGTGTCTAGGGGTTGTCAGAATTTGCAACCGGTCTACAGAACTTGATTTAAGGTCAAATATGGCTTCAAAATAACTTTCGTTTCTAAAATAAATAACATGGTTACAAGGTGTGCAATTCAAACCACTTTATTAAATATCTCCCAACCCATCGACATTACAAATAGCTGCTCTTCAGTCCGCATAATTGTGCGGCTCTCCTTCGACTCTCTTCTGAACTCTTTCCTCACACAAGCCTGTTTTTTCATTAAATGTGAAGGGTTGCCAGATATCGCAAAAAAGCAACCATGACCCTGTATTGTGTTTTGGCTTGGAAAGCACAAAAGTTAAAAGGCAAGAAATGTAATTTATTATGAATAAAATAGTTCAGTATACAATATTGAATAAAAACAAAGTGACATTTTAGGTTTTCAGGGGCTTCAACAACAAAAAATTGGGAACCATGTGTCTACTTGCAGGAGCAACCCACCGTCCAAAAATATCCCAGTTTTCATTACTGTATGCAATCACTCTGGGAAGATATTTTCACTACCGTGATTATTTAGTGCCGCCCCTCAGAGACAGATATGATATATGGATGGAGGTGCCGTTAATAGATTGTCTCTCACCTGTTTATGAGGAAGAGACGATATATGAGACCTGCAGTGGATCATCACCCAGCGGCTGGTGGAGATTGAGCTGGTTTATGCATGGAGACGTCAGGAAGCTCTCTGAATTCCTTCATTTAATGTAAGGGAGCTTTTAGTTGGAGGCTTAAGGCAGGGTTTTTTGAACTGAGTTAGGCATGTCTCACAATAATGTACATTTGTTCCCCTCATACAGTAAAAGTAAAGATGAGATGAATCTCACAATGCGTTCTCCCTTTTTAAACTTTAGTTAGATGCCATGCTACATAGGCAGCATCCAACCCAAAATTGAACCTCATGTATGCTATGTCCTTGGTCACTACTCATTCACACCACATAAATAGCACTTCAAGTAATTAAAAGCCCAAAGTATACCTTTTTTATGTGAATGCAAGGGTATGCGTATGCAGTGCATATGACCATAAATTTCTTCATCAGTATAGTATGTAATACTGTACATGCACAATTCTGTAATAGTGCAAAAAAAGAATTAAGCCTCTTTTGTGCTCTGAGCGGTCAGATTATACACAAGTTAGTTGGTGAACAAGCAGATCTCAATAGTTCAAGCATTTTCACTTGCATTTGCTACTAAAAATGCAAGGTCATAAAAAGCATTTCGGCCTGGTTTCACAGACAGGGCTTAGACTAAGCCAAGATTAGGGCTTAGTTCAATTGGGGCATTTAAGTAGCTTTTATAAACGCATAAACATTACATGCATTTTAGTCTAGTCTGTGAAACCTGGGGTTTATATCTTAAATGATATATATATTTTCTTAATCATTTTGGAAAGTCTTAAATTTGGGGATTGGAAAGGTCAAAACTGATGTATATTTCAGGCTTAAAGTCAACACCAAAACAATTGACCCGGTTTACTTTGTTAATAGTGAACTTGTGGTGAACAGTTGATCCTGTGCAAGTTGATTTCACAAAAAAGGAAAAAAAAAAAAAAATGTTTAATCTTTAATCAAAAATGAACTTCCGTCTCTGATGTCAGTTTGACTCCTCGGGTAGAACATCCTCTCCAACCGTCAGTCTGCTGCGCTTTGAGAGGAAGCTGAATGGAATGCGCACTTTTCTAGATCCAATCAATTCCCAGCAGGAAAAACAAGCTACACCCTCTATTTTTCTCATTCAATATTCAGTTACGGTCTAAAAATACATCACCGTACTGAAGTCGTGAACATCTGGTTCACGTCAACTTTACACTATAGCTTTATTGATATTAGCATGTTGCTAAGCTAAAGTCTTGGTTTTACCAGTAAGCAAACAAGATACATGAACCTATGATGCCTAAGAATTTGTCTATAATGGCAGCTCACTATGTTTTGAGACGGAGCATGTTTTTCAATAACAGAATTGTTTGTCCTTGTGTAGCCTGAGTGACCGTAATCTGTCATAGAATTAACTGAGATGAGTGCTGACTGGAGCAGCATCACGGTCTCACACGGAGAGACCTTAATGCCATTCAATGAGATCACAGTGGTGATTCGTTACTAAGCAGTCACAGGCTTCCTGCGTCACCATGTCTACGCTTAAAGTAGTCTACACTCTGACCTGGTAACCCACGTGAGACCAATCCTACCCTAAACTAACATGCATGGCCTGTGCCTTTACAAAAGCAAAATGTTTTTTAAATGTGTAGTTGCATGTTTTGTATTGTATTGTTTTGTTTAATCATATTTTCCCTTTATATTGCCCACTCCTTTTAGGGCTGGATAAAAATATCAATCTTTGTTTTGTATGATTTGATATTGATGCCTTTTTACAGTTGATGTGCCAATTTCCACTAAAATATTTGTTGTGAGAGCTCCTATCCTGGTTATGAGTCTGGTGAATAGTTCCATGTACCTCTGTCACTCATCACATCAGCTTGCACTATAGAAATGGGAAAGAGTGCTCTAAATTTACCTCGTCATTTTTAAGCAAAATGTCATAACTGCATGTCCAATCACATTTTAAAGGGGTCATGAACGGCATTATTTTATTATGTTTCATGTGGTTATAGAGGTTTCCTGATGCTAGTATAATTTTTTTATATGAAACAAATGGTAACAATTTAGACATAAAAAGACATTTTTGACCCTATTTTTAGCCCTCTGATTTGAACGATATGTTTGAAGGGGCATCTGCTGTGAGACTGTAAATGCCCACTGCTATGGTTCACTAACATCTTTGCATCTGAAATATTACACGTGGAACTGTCTCTAATTCTTTAATTCTTTAAAATAACATTTTTACTGTTACAGCTGTTGAGATTAACTTATCATGAAAGATGTTTTTTTTTTTACAGCATTATATTTAGATCTACTCCCGTCGCATAAAAGTTGCAGTGATGAGCATTGTAGCCGATGACAGACATGCAGTGGTGTATAAAGTACTTGAAAGCAATACTTGAGTAGAAGTATAGATATCTTACCAGAAAATGACTTTGGTAGAAGTAAAAGTCACTGTTTAGAATATTACTAGAGTAAAAGTTATAAAGTATGTGATATTTGTTTTGTACTGAACTATGAAAAGTATTTTTCAGTTCTGATTAAACATCAGATATTAAATGTGCTTAAGTATTGAAAGTAAAAGTACAAGTAAATGCAAAATACAAAAAGAGCAGAACATATTATTAAAAATAGTTCTATACAGAACTTGAGCAGCGAAATTGTATGAACTAATTTTTTTAAATTTTGAATTAAAAAATGGCATTGTTTATTGTAAGTTTTAAATATAAAAAATACTAATATTTTAATTATACCTTGATCGTTCATGTTAATTCATTGTAAATTATAATTAATGTGAGAGGCAACTTTAAAATGTTAAAATATAAATGTTGAAATTAACAATGAACAACACTTTCATTAACCTTTAATGTTACAAATGAACTCTTATTGTAAAGTGTTTCCATTTCATATAAATCCAAACAGTCATGCTTAAAATTGCCATCTTTACGTACAAAGGCATATTATATGTATACTTTCACTCATCATTTGCTTCCATTTTAGAACACTTGATAATTATCTAATCAAAATGTTAAAGTGCTGATAAAAAAAGAACTGAAATTGAATACATTTCTGATTTGTTTTGTTTCTGTCGGCTTCATGATTTAGATGCAATTTAAATATGCATCTTCTCTGGATAACGAATGCGTAAAATCAAACAAATGGATATAAACTAATGCAAATAGAGGGTAACAATCATGACGTTAAGCAGTTGGTGTTTTTGTCACATTCTTTTAACTGCTTGAGGTAATGTTAGTAACGTCAGCATCTAGTCAACAAACTAATAACTTTAGTGATATGAAAACGTATACCGGACTGTACTGTAAAACGTACCACTTTGTTGTCTGTTTTAAATCTGTTTTTGAAGTGTGCAGTTCTGTGCAGCGTGCAGCCTCACATCACGTGTCAAAACAAACGGTACGAGGCATCTTTGACAGTTTTATTTTGCCTCTAGAGGTCGCTCTCATGCCTCACTCTTCTCAGCTGCTCCAGCAACGGATACAACCCAGAAAATGAAATCAACTGCGGTTGAATGAGCACTTGCACATGCTTGTTTGCAGTCTGCGTTCTTCCGACTTTATTTTGTAGTAAATAACTGAAGCTTTGGGGAAATGTATCGGAGTAAAAGTATACATTTTATTTTGGAAATGTAGTGGATTAAGAGTAAAAGTTGACAGAAATATAAATACTCAAGTACAGATTTTCCCCAAAAATTCTCAAGTACTGTAACAAAGTTTTATTACGTCATTACATTACACCTGTTGAACGCATGAATGCAGTGATTGCATCATTGCTACTCGATTTCTGCGCTCACAAATGCGTTCATCATAACTAACAATGCTAACACAATGTAAATAAAGCACTCATTGCGGCGTGTAGACAGCATCATTGATTATAATGGGAATTTTGGCGAGTTTAGAACTTGGTCAAACTTGCGCTGTGTGATTGATAGCTCCAGCGTTTATAAAGGGTGGGTTTGCTTTCTCTATATAATTTAATCACAATTTACATGACATATTATTTTCATGCTCAGAGAAACAATGTGAAGTTGACACTTTTGTCACTGACTTGATTTACCGATGCACAAACAAACAGTATATGAATAGTAGAATATTTTTTTTTTGTATCTGTCATGTTGCTTATATTGGTGTTTGTCATCTTCAGGGCTCCTGAGATCATTCTTGGCCTGCCTTTTTGTGAAGCCATAGACATGTGGTCGCTGGGATGTGTGATTGCTGAGCTCTTCTTGGGTTGGCCCCTCTACCCAGGAGCCCTCGAGTTTGACCAGGTAATTTTTCTAAAATGCCTATTCCATCCACCTTCCTTTAAGTATCTCTCTTCTCCCGTCTAAACAAATCTTAGGAAACCTGCCTAGAACCAGAACCTGCCACACACTTCACCACCAAAATGAAATTTGGTGTATTTGTCATACTGTTTTAAGTCACTGGTCATTTTAATTAATTTTTAAGTCATTTTAAACCGCTGCAAAAATGTTTTTTTTTTTTTTTTTGGTAATTTCTTTGTTTGCTTTATTTTGGGGTGAAATGTGAGCTAGACTTGGTTTCATAAGATCGAGCCATATCTATATGTCTCTTTCTTGGTTTCAAATATTGTTTTATAGTCTCTTTGATACTCACTCACTCTCACATACACTGTATGTCTCTTCTTGACCAGGAGTTCTCCATGTTTCTCCTTCTCTTGACGTAATCTGTTTAGCACAGAGCAGTGGTATGTGCTGTCATGCCCAAACAATCTCCAGAAGAATTTTCACGGCCGCTTCTTAGCGGCTGTGTTGGCGTACAAGTGTCAGCATGTGGGTGTTTTTTGTGTGCGCTCCTGCTGCTTCTGTCTGAGTGTGCATGGTTTATGAGTGTTTTGTAGTTTTTCGTCCCGAAAACTATTCCTCCTGCTGCTGGGCCCCTGAATGCCCCAGGGTGAAACTTAGGGGAGGGGCATTACCAAGTCTCTGTGTGTCTGCATACGTGATTGATACGCCGGAACAAGCCCAGATTAGAACACTGTTTCTGGGAAGGGTTTAGAAAGGAGAGTCCCAGCAGTTTCTGACTTGACACAGCAGTTGACTGCAGTAGCCGGGGGTTTGATGGGTTTTCCTCCTCCTCTTGGCCAGGCTGTTAACGCAGCTGGGTTATGGATTTAAGCTGCCAGCGGGTGCCATGAGCTTCAAGTCTTAAAGCTACATGCTCCTTAATGCTCTCATATAACCCTGTATTATGCCAGGAGGACCTTTTTAAACCCATGATAATTTGTTCTGATGGGCATAATTCAGCTCCACTATTACAACACTCTAGCTTTAACTCCACACGTGTGAGAAGAAAAGTCATCTGCTAAAAATGACTTATTTTTTGTGGGGCCGTATTCACAAAGCATCTTAGGGCTAAAAGTTGCTCCTAACTTACCGATTTAGGAGAAACTCCTAAAAATATTGGGCGTGTCAGTCCTAAATTTAGGACTTGGATGCGTTATTAGATGTCAACTGTCTTGTATAGCGGTGTTAAACAACTTGGCATCTTTCTTCCAGTCCTTCCAAGACCTGGGGCCGTATTCACGAAACATTTTAAGGGTAAAAGTATCTCCTAACATGCCGATTTAGGAGAAACTCTTAAAAGTAATTGGCATGTGAGTCCTAATTTTAGGACTCCTAAATTTTTGCTCTAAGAATATTTCACAAAGAATTTTAGCGTTAAAAGTACCTCCTAAATCTGTGCAATGTTAGTATTCAAGAGGACTCCTAAGTCACTAAAACCAAATCATAAACAATCCTAAAATGGTTGTTGCTGGCAGTCCGCCTCAGAAATACACCCAAAAACACTGTACATCATTGAGGCGATAAGTGATAGAGCCTTGAGTGCTGAACCTTTTCTTCAAAAATGCAATAAATATTTGGATTTATGTTTTAATATGCGTTCACATAACATGCAGTGCATCCGGAAAGTATTAACTTTTTCCACATTTTGTTATTACAGCCTTATTCTAAAAGGGATTAAACTCATTATTTTCTTCAAAATTCTACAAACAATAGCCCATAATGACAACGTGAAAGAAGTTTGTTTGAATATTTGCTGTAGAGGAGGCGTGTATATATTTTATTATATATATATATATATATATATATATATATATATATATATATATATACACACACACATGTATATATGTGTGGGTGTGTGTGTATATATTATATATAATAAAATATATACACTCCTCCTCTAAAGCGGATTAGATAGACTATTTGAATGTGCTTCTCCAAACTTTGTTTGTAAAACATAATTTGCTGCTTGAATGCTACAATCTCTCGATATAAGAGACTGACAATTAACTGAACAGATACTTGTTTAATTAGTGACACTTAGCCTTCATTTTAAAATCTTTATTTGAATATGGCAACAGGGTACGTCATTCTACAGTGTTTCTATGACTAAATCACTCACAGTGAACCCTCCCCTTTCAGCCAATCTGTGGACATGGTAAGCATGTTGACACCATCCATAGTAACAAGGTTAACCCCACCCTTTCCCCTAGCTTAAGACTTCTCTCTATTCCTTAGTAAAAGTTGGTCTCAGCAGCTTTGTGAATAGGTTTTAATAGAAAACTCTTAACTAAGAACTTTTACTAATATTTAGGTAAGATAATTTGTGAATACAGTCCCTGATCTCTAAACTGGAGGATGGAGCTCTTGTGTCTCTAGGGTTTTTCTGTTTTCTGTACGGAAAGAAATCCAAACCCATATGCTGTTTTTATATTAATGTGCTGTGCTTATTAATCTGTCTTTTGATGTAATTGTGTGAGGAACAGATTGAAATTTAAAATTAAATTAAATTATTATTTTTTTTAATTTTAGTCAATTAATCTATTATTTTTTTTACAATTATTCAATATTTTAATTTAATTATAAATAAATAACACCTTCCATAAATCTTTCGATATTTTACTCAAACACCTTCTTATAAAAATACTTAAAATTCTTGGATCGATGCATTCATAGATTTTGCATGTAGCGTATATAACAGACAGTTATTCGATAATGGAACGAAAGTACTCTGTATTCTCAGCATTGGTAGCTGGCTTTGACATTAATGGTCATCTTCCATAAGCAGTTTTTTTTTTCTGTAATGTCAACTGCTGTCATGACTGAGCAACGGTTTGAAAGTGACGTTTGCTGAAAAGTATAAAAAAAAAAAAGTTTGACATGTTTATAGCTAGATACCTGACACTGTCACCCCCCTTGAGTACTGAGGTTTGTTACTGCCACAGGATGGCAATGCAAGAGCACATGAAGTATGTTTAACAGGACTTTCTCTAACAATTATATGTGTGGGGTATCACCTAACTGCCTAAGGTGTGATTCCAGTCTAGGGACTAAAATGGTTTGTGGTATCATGCTCCTAATCCACGCGCCTCCTTCACCAGGGTGTTCAATTTAATCTTACACAGCAAAAGATAATTATAGCATAAATGAACGCCCCCTTATGGCACCAATCGTAGGGCCTCATCTCACAGGCATGTGGAGCCTTTCCTTTGACACTGCTTCTGTGTTATAGCAAGTGGCTATTAGACTTTGAATGTAGAAGAAATGTGTGTTAGCAGACTGCAGCCCTGGGTGCAGGCTTGAAATATGTAGGCATATTCTTAGAGAACTAAAGTGATGCATCCCTGTTTGAAAATAAAGCTGTTACTCTTAGAGGCTGAAACACCCAGAACACATACACAGGGTGCAGAATTAGCACTTACCAAGTGCCAAATGTGTGTAAAAACAAAACTGACTCACTTTTTTTTTATTATTAAAATGTTATGCATGATTTAAATGGCAATGAAAGAATGACCATAAAAACCTGACCTGAGGGTTGGGTATGTTGTCTTATAACTTTTACCCAAATTGAGAAATTTATCTAGGAAGTCAAAAGGTACAGCTTTCATTGCTCTTTCTCCTCTGTTAGAGATTTGCCACAGACAGACAGCATTGACAAAACCTGATGATCATGCTATCTAGCATTATTTGTTTATTTGAGAATGTTCCAAAGAGCAACCCGTGCTTCAATGGAAGGTTTGCCAATGGAAGCAAAATCTGACCTTTTGTCACTGTTCATTTGTCAACAGGGTCAATGTCACAAATTAGGCTGACCTAAATAAAAATAGTGCTGAAACTTAATATTCCTTATTCATTTTATCAATTTGCTTTTGTATCTTATTTGGTTATTTAGATCTGCCACTTGTCATGTGTCCATGATTTTATTTTTTTATTTATTTATTTTTTTTCATCATGGCACCTGTTAGTGGGTGTTAAATTTAGGCAGCAAGTGAACATTTTGTCCTCAAAGTTGATGTGTTTGCAGGAAAAATGGGCAAGTGTAAGGATTTGACAAGGCCCAAATTGCGATGGCTAGATGACTGGATCAGAGCATCTCCAAACCTGCAGCTCTTGTGGTGTGTTCCCGCTCCTGCCATCCATGTGGATGTGACCTTGACATGTACCACCTACATTAGCATTGTTGCAGACCATGTACACTCTTTCATGGATACGGTACTCCCTGGTGGCCGTGGCCTTTTCAGGATGATGCATCCTGCCGTAAAGCAAAAAATGGTACGGGAATGTTTTGAGGAACGCGACAAAGAGTTTGATGTGTTGAATTGGACTCCAAATTCCCCAGATCTCAATCCAATCGAGCGTCTGTGGGATGTGCTGAACAAACGAGTCCAAACCATGAAGGCCCCATAACCTACAGGATTTAAAGGATCTGCTGCTAACATCTCGGTGCCAGATACCACAGCACACCTTCAGGGGTCCATTCCTTGACAGGTTAAGGCTCTTTTGGCAGCAAAAGTAGAATCTTTGTGTTAGGCCTTATATATCACCCAGCCCTACTATAGCATCAAAAGTAGCCAGTTGAGGTAGCTCAGCCCTCTGGTCAGGGTGACTCTCAAACTCCTTTCAGTTGAGGGATTCTATGCATGTCCAGTTGGGAAGAGATGCAGTAAATACTGGAAGGACTATATTTCCCAGCTTGTCTGGGAATGGCTTGAGACCCACAATATGGATCTGGTGCTGGGAGAAATTGTCAGTGAGAAGGACATGTGGGCACATCTACCTGCTGCCACCTCGACCCGGTGCCAGATAAGCAGCAGGTGAATAGATGGATTACATATACTCGAAATCAGCTGTGCTGGAAACTACTTGCAACCCAAACCACTGAAAGATATTACCGACTGGAATTTCTAAATTCATCATTATGGGCTGATATGTTAAGTGAGGTGTCTAGATGTGTCAGTAGATGTCAACTGTCTTATCAGATCTTGCATAGCATCTTTCTTCCTGTCCTCTGTGCTGATGCAAGACCTGGAACCGTATTCACAAAATATCTTAAGGCTAAAAGTATCTCCTAACGTGCCAATTTAGGAGAAACTCGAGTACTCCTAAGTCACTAAAATCAAATTACAAACAATCCTAATCCACCTAAAGATGCTGTACACTGTGACAACAATGATAGCCTTGGGTGCTGAATCTTTTCTTTATAAAGGCAACAAATATTTTGATTTATAGATTTGAATCTGATAAAACAGCAAAAATAAATCTTTAATAAATGTCCGATTACCTGTGGCAGTTGTTTTCACACTTGCAAAAGATCGAAAAGAGTAAACAAATATATATATATATATATATATATATATAAGCGTATTTATTTTGCTGTCCAAGGAGATTGAGGGCTCACGCTTGGAATTCAGCCCAAACCCAGAGCTCTCCTTCGTATCCCCAGCCGATTGTGAGGAATGGGGTCTCTGTCGAGGTAACTATAGGTGAGTTGGCTCTCATCTGTACCTCCTCTCAAGCTAATTAAATAGACCACTTAAATGCACTCCTCCCAAACTTTGTTTATAAAACATCATTTATTGCTCAAGACAGACATGTAAGAGGCTAACAGCTGAACATGCAGTGGGTACAGAAAGTATTAAGAAAGACCTCCTTAAATTTTTCACTCTGTTATATTGCAGTCATTTGCTAAAATCATTTAAGTATATAGTTTTTTTTCATCAATGTACACACAGCACCCCAAACACATTTTTTTTTTTTTTACATTTTTGCAGATATATTAAAAAAGAAAAACTGAAATATCACATGGTCCTAAGTATTCAGACCGTTTGCTCAGTATTTAGTAGAAGCACCCTTTTGATCTAATACAGCCATGAGTCTTTATCGGAGAGATGCAAGAAGTTTTTCACACCTGGATTTGGGGATCCTCTGCCATTCCTCCTTGCAGATCCTCTCCAGTTCTGTCAGGTTGGATGGTGAATTTTGGTGGACAGCCATTTTTAAGTCTCTCCAGAGATGCTCAATTGGGTTTAAGTCAAGGCTTTGGCTTGGCCATTCGAGAACAGTCACAGAGTTGTTGTGAAGCCACTTGTTCGTTATTTTAGCTGTGTGCTTAGGGTCAATGTATTGTTGGAAGGTAAGCCTTCTGCCCAGTCTGAGGTCCTGAGCACTCTGGAGAAGGTTTTCGTCCAGGATATCCCTGTACTTGACTGCATTCATCTTTCCCTTGATTGCAACCAGTCATCCTGTCCCTGCAGCTGAAAAACACTCCCACAGCATGATGCTGCCACACCAGGCTTCACTGTTGGGACTGTATTGGATAGGTGATGAGCAGTGCCTGGTTCTCTCCACACATACCGGTTAAAATTAAGGCCAAAAAGTTCTATCTTGGTCTCATCAGACCAGAGAATCTTATTCCTCACCATCTTGGAGTCCTTCAGGTGTGTTTTTTTTTTTTTTTTTTAAAGCAAACTCCATGTAGGCTTTCATGTGTCTTGCACTGAGGAGAGGCCTCCGTCGGGCCACTCTGCCATAAAGCCCCGGCTGGTGGAAGGCTGCAGTGATGGTTGACTTTCTACAACTTTCTCCAACTTTCTCCCATCTCCCGACTGCATCTCTGGTGCTCAGCCACAGTGATCTTTGCGTTCTTCTTTACCTCTCTCACCAAGGCTCTTCTCCCCGATGGCTCAGTTTGGCCGGACGGCCAGCTCTAGGAAAGGTTCTGGTCATCCCAAACATCTTCCATTTTAAGGATTATGGAGGCCACTGTGCTCTTAGGAACCTTAAGTGCAGCAGAATTTTTTTTTTTTGTAACCTTGGCCAGATCTGTACCTTGCCACAATTCGGTCTCTGAGCTCTTCAGGCAGTTCCTTTTGACCTCATGATTCTCATTTGCTCTGACATGCACTGTGAGCTGTAAGGTCTTATATAGACAGGTGTGCGGCTTTCCTAATCAAGTCTAATCAGTATAATCAAATACAGCTAGACTCAAATGAAGGTGTAGAACCTCAAGGATGATCAGAAGAAATTAAATGGCACCCGAGTTAAATATATGAGTGTCACAGCAAAAGGTCTGAATACTTGGGACCATGTGATATTTCAGTTTTTCTTTTTTAATAAATCTGCAAAAATGTCAAGAGGTCTGTGTTTTTCTGTCAATATGGGGTGCTGTGTGTACCTCAATACCTCATTCTACAATATTTCTGATTAAATCACTGACACGGACTCCTCCTCCATCAGCCAATCTCTGTGTGCATAGTTAGTAAGCGTGTTGATATCATCCATCGCAACGAGGTCAATCCTGCCCTTACTCTTAGCTTAAGACTTCTCTTTATTCCTTGATAAAAGTTTGCGTCAGCAGCTTTGTGAATAGGTTTAAGAGAAAACTCTTAACTAAGAACTGTATTGCTATTTAGGAGAATTCTTAGTGGTGAGATAAAATGTTTTGTGAATATGGCCCCTGTTTTCGCCCTCTCCTATCAACATTGAACTTATGTTGACTTCCTCTCCAAATGTCTTCATTTATGCCCTTCATTTATTCCAATATCTAGCCCTTCATTTCATCACCCAGAGGTTAAACATGTTTTCTCTTCCTTTTTCTCATGAGTTTATGTCAGATCAGCAGCTGGGGAATTTACAATTCTCTTCATCTGTTTTCCGCATGGACTGTTTAGTTTGTCTTAAAGCTCAGGACTATGGTGTGTGTGTGTGTGTGTGTGTGCGCGCAAAGAGTGTGTCTAATAGTAACTACTGTTAACTTTCTTAGTTACAGTGCACCGAAGGTTTAATCATTTACTCGTATGACTTTGTTTTTTGAATCCTTAAAGGCTTAGCAGAAAGTGTGCTGTTATTGACCCTACAATGAAAGCATGAAGTGACTGTCAACCTCCAAAGGAATCATAAAGTATCATAAAATGAATCCACATGACTTGTGCACTCTATTTCAAGTCTTCTGAAGCAAAACATAACTTGTGTGAGGAACAGAGTGAAGTTTAAGCTGTTATTCACTGAAAATCTTTCACAACACCATAACTCGCAAATGTCAATTTCACTTCTGCATTCATAATCTGTTGCATACGGGATATTTTATGAATACTGAAGACAAGCATTAGTAAATTATTACAGAATATTCATTATTGTCTAAACTACGCTTTTAAGTGTGAAGTTGCAGTCTAAATGGTGTGACACACCAAGTCAGGATCGAAGAACTACAGAAGTTGTGATGTCGCCTGTATTTTGGCCAAAAAAAATTGTGCTTGAACACACCACAAAGACTACAGCCAACAGCCAATTTGCACATATGTTCTGTGCCTGAGTGAGAGAAAATATCAGCAATACTTTATATCAGCAAGTGGTAGTAGTTTATATTCATCATTCAAAAAAGTAAAACCATAGCTATGTAAAGTATCCTTTTTTTTTCTTTTGCACTACTTTTTGCCAAAAGCCAACATTGAGATCTGACCAGTGTCAACGGTGGAAAAACTGAGCTGACAGACACTCAACAAGCTTTGATTGACGGCTGACCATCGACTTGGTGTGTCACGGCCTCAAAACATAAAAATACCATACTGATTTGGTGCAAATGTTTCTCAACTTTTATTGTTGAATTTCTTTGGATGAGTTCATCCTTTTCTAAAGTTTACCTGCATGACAGGCTTTTTAGAACAAAATAAATGTTTTCTTTCTTGCCAAGGTATCACGAACATGCTGACCCAGTCTGGGTTGAAAGGTCAAAGGGTCATGTAATCTGATTTTAACATGTATCACCGCAGCACTTACACCTCTACAGTCTCCATGTGACACTGAACATCTAATAGGTCTTTCTCTCGCACCACAGTGCCTTTGACGTAAGAACACACACAAAACGGCCACACACCCCCTCCTATATTTTTCACACAAGCATGACTCCATAAATCGCCCGTTTCTGTGTTTTTTCAAAACACGTGCTGCGCACTGAACGTGTTATTAAGAACACATGCTGTTTCTAGGCATCTGACGGTCTTTTGTTGACGTATCCATTTACATTGGACTGTGTTAAAACATTAACAATGATTGAGTTCAGCTAGCTCTGTTTCACTCTTTCCCATCTGTCTCCCCTCAGATTCGCTACATTTCTCAGACGCAAGGTCTGCCAGGAGAGCATCTGTTAAATGTGGGGACAAAGACGTCTCGCTTCTTTTGCCGGGAGTCAGACTCACCGTATGCTGGCTGGAGACTTAAAGTGAGATCAAGAACTGACACATGCGCACACACCACCCACCCAGAACACCTTTATCATTTCACTAATGATACGTGCATGCGGAAGCGATGACAAGAAACAGGATTCTCAACACTTCCAATATATGACCTAATATTCAGCGGGCTGGACTTTATTTTATCTGTAAGGATTTGATTGGATTCTGAAAAGTTGGCGGTTAATATTATTTTTACCCACCTACGTGGCCTTGATTATATCATCATATATGGAAAATTGTTTCAGACACAATGACTAGAAAGTATTTTGGCTTAAAGGATTAGTTCACTTCAGAATTAAAATTTCCTGATAATTTACTCACCCATGTCATCCAAGATGTTTTTTTTTTCTTCCTTCTGTCGAGAACATTCTTTTTTTCTCCATGCAGTGGACTTCAACGGCTACCTACAGGTTGAAGGTCCAAATTGCGGTTTCAATGCAGCTTCAAAGGGTTCTAGTTATCTAGTGAAACAACAATAGGTAATTTTCTTAAAAAAATAGTTTGAGGTTGTGTAGAGCCCTTTGAAGCTGCATTTAAACTGCAATTTAGACCTTCAACCCTTTTGGTAGCCATTGGAGTCCACTATTTGGAGAGAAATCTTGAAATGACCTGAAAATCCTCAAAACCGTTTTTTTTTTTTTTTTATCTCCTCCATTTAAAGAAAGAAAGACATAGACATCTTTGGTGGTATGGAGGTGATTAAGTTATCAGGAAATTTTAATTCCCAAGTGAACTAATCCTTTAAATAAATCAAGCTGTGGTAGAACAGCTTTTTTTTTTTTTTTTTTTTTTTTTACAAGATTTTATACATTTTAAAATTATTAATTTTATATATATTCTAATATATTTACTGGTGTATTACAAATTTAAGAATGCCATGGATTTTTGTTTTGTTTATGTTTTCCCTAAAAAATGTATGTTTGGATCTTATTGTGTGTTGTCAGCTAGACATCTCCTCTTGAAATTCATCCATTATTACATTTAAATGAAAGACTATGAAAACAAGTACATTTGTGCACAATAATGAATAATGCATTGTAAGATCAGGGAGAAGTATCAAACTAAGAGTCTATCTGATTTTGTGTTTCTTTAAAATACATTTGTTTCAGTCCACAGAAGAGCACGAGACCGAGACGGGGCTGAAATCAAAAGAAGCCAGGAAGTACATCTTCAGCTGTTTGGATGACGTAGCGCATGTATGTATCTTTGAATCAGGGGCCACAACTTAGAAAACCTCACTTTTACCACATCAATCTTCAGAATCAATCACAACTCATTTTCTCCTAGTGGAAAATCCCATGCAAGGAGAGCTGCAGTTACTTTACAAATGCAAATAAAAAAATAATTTTGTGTTGTGCAAGTGAAAAGTGTAACATGAACAAATCATGTCTATTAAATGTTATTTAACTGCAACTTTCAATTCACTAATGACAGTAAATGTATGTTAATCCTTTATTTTATTCAGTAGGACCACATGGAATTTGTTCTAACCTTTTGTCAGTCAAATCTGTGGATTGGTTTAGGTGAAATGTTTCCTAAAATCATTCATCCCCCTCAATTAATTTTTTTTTTTTATTGAGGGATGAATGATTTATAAGTCATGATGATCAGTGAAACACTGGTAAGATTTTTTTGAAAGAAATCTCTTATGCTCACCAAGGCTGCATTTATTAGATCAAAAATAATGCAAACAAGTGTTTTTTTGTTGTTGTTGTTGTTTTTTGAAATATTACATTTAAAAAAAAAAAGCTTTATATTTTAAAATGTAAGTTATTCCTGTGATAGCAAAGCTGATTTTTTTTAACAGTCATTACTCCTGTCTTCAGTTTCACACAATCCTTTGGAAATAATTTTATTATTTATATAATTTTATTATAAAAAAAATAAATTCATTATACACGTCTTTTACTTGTGTTCAATTTAGTGTGTATTACTATGCAGACCTCATTGAGTAACCTATGTGACTAAGCATTTGTCGTTTTTTTTTTTTTTTTTTTTTTTTTTTTTTTCCCCCCCAGGTGAATCTAGTGATGAATTTGGAAGGCTGTGATTTGTTGGCAGAGAAGGTTGATCGTGCAGAGTTTGTGGGTTTGCTGAAGAAGATGTTGTTGATAGATGCAGAGGAAAGAATTGCCCCAAGTGATGCCCTTAGCCATCCTTTTGTTACCATGCAGCACCTGCTAGACTTCCCCCACAGCAACCAGTGAGTGGCTTTTCATTCCTTAAGCTTGTTTGTAATTGATTCCTTCTGACTGTTTGAGGAAAAGCACTTTGACAGAGCTTTTGTGGTGTGAATTATCTCTTTACAGTGTCAAATCCTGTTTTCACATTATGGACGTGTGCTGCTCACGACCAGGTAGTTATGAGTCCCTCAGCCGGACCAAGGCTCAGTTTGTCAGGACTGTCCCAAGTGCTGGTGCAGCGCCCAACCTTACCCTGCCCTTCTGCAAGGTGACTGGGATTCACACTCAGGTACTGAAAGCATCGCCATTACAATTCTGCTAGAAAGATTGTGAAACCCCTAAGATAATTTATTTAACATGAAAATCAACTCATATTTCTGCTCCGAAGTCTCTATTGACCGAAGCATGGCATTTTCATTTGTTTTCACAGCTTTTACTGTTTACTTCATACACTTCCTGCTTTATTGTTACCTAGCAACCTTGTAAAATTGTCTTTTGTGCTGCTATCTTTAACACTTCATGTGGAGGTCAAAGCTGTGCATGACGCATGTGCTGAAGGCCACGTGAAGTCCTCAAAGTTTTGCTTTCCTCTAGCTCAAACTGTAGATAATGGAATGCACAAATTGATGAATTGAATGTCTTTAGTGTAGGGCTGTCATGATGTCATGTTTTCACTACACAATTATTATGGCCAAAAGAATTCACGATAATGATATTATCATATCTAAAGAAATTTTGAAAATGATGCCAATCAGTCAAATTCATCTTGAACTTCAGCCAAAACAAAAAGAGAGAGTTTGTAACCATAACTGGACAAAAAGAACGTACTGTTCATCTCCAGACGTACACATCTCCTGCAGACTGCAGTTTATAACGGCCCGTCTTTTTTTCGGGGGATTCAAACTCCCACGCTGGTGAAATTTTTTCTTCTTCTTCTTCCTCTTCCTCTTCCTCCTCCTCTTCTTCTTCCTCCTCTTCTTCTTCCTCATCTTCCTCTTCCTCCTCCTCCTCCTTCTTCTTCGTCTTCTCTTGGTAGAGGCTTGAGTGTCTTGCTTTCATCCCTCTCCTTTGTAGCTACAAAACTGGTATACATGCACTAATTTCCGTCTCTTGGCATGAATCCAAACTGTTTAGTTTAAATGTGCATTACATGTATTCCGCAGTGCGCAGTCATCGTGTTCAGAACTAGAGAAAGGCAGCGCAATAATGTCACTGTGAGTATAATTGTAGTTTTTGCATTGATGACATACGTAAAAATTAAGCTGACGTGTATTTGCCTGCAAATATTTGTTAAATATGCATTCTCCTCCACTGACCAATTCATAAGACGTGACGCATAACTAAACATACATGCACTTCCACATACATGTCTTCGCCACCCCAGTCAATCTAAATTTAATTTGATCAGATTGATCGAGGTGTTCACATGTTTCAGTCTGATCCAAGCCATCTATCCAATTATAAACATTATTTAGGTGAACATAAACTTGGTTACTGTGCTGACTACTTTTTTTTCCCATGTTATGCTGCGTGGCAACAAGCGTTAAGGTGTGATACCGCCACCTATTTTGTTGGAGTGCCAACCATATACTGGCACTTGATTTACATTATTGTCATATGTGTATTTAAAGGGTTAGTTGACCAAAAATTGAAAATTCTATTACTTGCCTTCATGTTGTTCCACATACGTAAGACCTTTGTTCATCTTCGGAACACAAATTAAGATCTTTTTGATGAAGTCGGAGATGTTTCTGTCCCTCCATAGAGATCCAATGCAAGTACAACTCCAAGGTCCAGAAAGGTTGGAAAAAAAACATCATTAATGTACTCCATGTGACTCCATTGGCTTAAGCTCAATATTATGAAGCGATGAGTGCTTTGTTTGTGCAAAAAAAAAAAAAATACTGCTTTATTTAAAATTACAGTCAAAATAATATTGGCCAAAGTGTGTTCACGCAACCATGTCTGTTCTCTTGTGAAAACACGCATGCGTCATGATGCTCTCATGAACGCGCATTGCAGATCAATATTTTTGTAAATAAAGTGGTAAATTATGTTTTTGCGCAAACGAGTTTAAGCTACTGGAGTCACATGGAGAACTTTAATGTCTTTTTCCTACCTTTCTGGACCTTGGAGTGGTAGTTGTGTTTGATCTCTATGGAGAGAGAGACCCCTCTCAGACTTCATCATCTTAATTTGTGTTCCGTAGATCAACGAAGGCACGAGGGTGAGTAACAAACAGTAGAATTTTCATTTTTGGGTGAACCAAACTTTTAAAATATATCAATATATATTTATTAAAAAAAAAAATGTTACTGTATACCTTATAAAATGCATAATGTATACCATATTAATTGTGGCCTTATTGAATTATTCCTAAGTAACATATTGCTGTATTTATCAAAAGTAATGCATTAGTTACCTTTTCTCTCAGTAAGTTGGCTTTTTATAAGAGTCAAATAGATGTTTGATCTCACAGAACCTGACATGAGAGAAATTCAAATATCAAAACTCGGAAAAAAGAAAACACATGGAAAGGAAAGACCGTATATCTCTACGGGAGCCCCTGAAGGCACCTTTGCAAAAATAAACAATATACAGACTTTCTTGTGCGCACAAGAAATGTTCACATGGGCACGAGAAACTCCGGTTTATGTATTCTACAACCTATTTAATTTGTGCGTCACTGCCAATGAATAAAGCGAGCGTGTGGATGCTCATGAATTAATAAAGCTGTATTTGCTCAATTTGGTTTTCGTTAGACCTGTACGTCTACTACGACGTTTGACATTACTTAAACGCGGACATCCCTTTATATCTAAAGTCCTTTATGTCTATGTCTCTGCTTTCAATATGCGCCGTTAGAATTGAATGAAGAAAATAAGCATTTCTCTGCCACATGTAAGGATGCTTTAAATCCGACAAACTGTTTTAATAAAGTGTCTTTTGATCTTGATATTTGAAATACGACATTTTAGTACATTTTACATTTCAATTAAAGTTAAATGGGACAATATAAATATAGTCTACTGTCCTTACGAAATCCAAATGATCATTTTTACTGTACCAATATATTTTCATAAACCATTAAACGTGGTATAGGCCTATGACATGCACACCGAGCCCATTTCACACGACAGAGTTAAATTCATTAAAATGGACACGGCTTTGAAATATGGTGCTCTACCCTAGCAAAAGCCACATTTTTAGCACTTTTTACTGTATCAGCCTTTTTTGAACTTGGAAAAAGGACAATTGCGCCATCAGGTACATCATTCTACCTATACCTCATTTCGTCAGCGGTCATATCTCCCTGTCGCCAAAGACTGGTTTCTCACTGAAGCTAAGCAGGGGTGAGCCTGGTTAGTACCTGGATGGGAGACCTCCTCGGAAAACTAGGTTGCTGCTGGAAGAGGTGTCAGTGAGGCCAGCAGGGGGTGCTCACCCTGTGTTCTGTGTGGGTCCTAACACCCCAGTATAGTGATGGGGACACTATGCTGTCAAAAAGCTCGGTCCTTCGGGTGAGATGTTAAACCGAGGTCCTGACTCTCTGTGGTCGTTAGAAATCCCAGGATGTCTTTCGAAAAGAGTAGGGGTATAACCCTGGCATCCTGACCAAATTTGCCCCTCTGGCCTCTGTCCATCATGGCGTCCTAACCATCCCCATATACTGATTGGCTTCACCACTCTGTCTCCTCTCCACCAATTAGTGGTGAGCGTTCTGGCGCATTATGGCTGCCTGAAAGGGGTTTTGGTATACACAAACCAAAAATTGTAATGCGTATTTATGTGCGTATTATATTTAAGTTTATCATGCCCACGTGAAAGTCTGTATATATATTTTTTTTATTTTTGCAAAGGTCCCTTTAGGGGCTCCATACATCTCATAGTCCAAACACAAAAGTATCTTTTTAATATGTGTAGGCGAATCTGGTGTTTCACAGGAGCAAACTTGCATTAATTAAGAAAATGCCCGGAGATTTTTATTATCTTTTTTTTTTTTAATGGTGTCTGTAATGGTTTGCGCACACTTTCATTTTCATGTGCTGGATCATTTTCCAGACAGATACAGTATTACATCATCTGTCCTTTTACATTTTTCCTTTTGCTCTGTCTTGCATTCCCTTCACTTTGTTCCTTTTATTGTGACTTCTGTTTCTTGCCTTTTATTTTGTTAACATGTGGAGAGTCACGTTGACTCATTCCGCATGACATGCTCCATTCAGCGCAGGTGATGACAGGCTGTCAAAACAGGACTGTCACAGCACACACTGCCTCTGTCTACATTTATAATAAGCCTCAATGGCCACGTACACACAGTAATGTTTCAGGCGTGACAACAGCAATTAAATGCGAGGGTGAGTTCCCTAAATTATCGTTCCATATGTGCACGTAATACGACTCACTCCCGAAAGTGCGATGATTGACATCGTGGTAAACATTGCAGTATTCTGGCATCTTGCGTGTTTGGTATCCGCTATTCTAACCAAAGAAATATTACATTGACACAAGTGACTTGTTGTGTTGAGCAATTTTAACTAAGGCACAGTCGGTGGAGGTGTCGTGTTTTGTTTGTTTAAAGGCTGCTTCTTAGAACCTGCTCTTGCAGTGTTGCCATGTCCACTTATTTATAAGCGTAAACAAATTTTGAGTTATTTAAGTGGGTAGGTGCTAGTCTTGATATTTCATTCTCATTTTCCGCATAAAGCTTTTCCATTTCTTTCACTTTTTGTAGGCTTGTTCTCGTTCGCTTGCAAGATCTGGCAACACAAATGAGTCAGGCTTTTACCGCATTCATTGTGATTTCTTGCACCGCACATACAGACGAGAGAGAAATCTGATTTACTTATTTTAGCATCAGAGGTGTACCTTTCGTCTGTCATCTTTTATGTCTCCCGTCGTACGTAATTAACAACTAGCTGTTCATTTCGGCACACTGTATAGAATTTAGGATTTTTCGGGAGATAATTTGGTTGTTTTACTACCGTAAATTATTGCAGTGTGTATGTGCAAGAACTAATTGTGAACTGACAACCAAATTTAGCCTCCGTGTGAGCGTTGCCAATGTAAGGGTCATTTCTGGGATTCTGTAATATTTCATCCTGGATTTGAGTTTTTTATAAACTACTTATAATTAATTTTCTAAATACCCCACATCATTAGGCACCTATCAAACCTCCAACAAATCATATTTTCCCACCTAGGGCATTAAATGTCGTTTATTATTTTCTTTTTTGTTTGTTTGTTTGTTTTTTTCCAGATTTACACACCTTTTTACTCTCAATCTTGGACCAAATGGGGATTTTACAAAGGATTTTACACAACTTGTTATAAAACAAATGTCTACCTACTGCTCACGTGTCCCTCAAAAGAATTTAATTGTTTAAAATGTAGCATTTAGGATAATTTTCACATTTTTATAGGACTGAGGTTAAAATTGGACCATTTTTGGGAGGGAAAAGTTTTCAATTTAGATGTTTAACTCAAACCACTTTTTTAAATAATTGTTTGAGGTTTCATTATAATACAAATATAACAAGAGATCACCAAAAGTAGAAAGAAAACAAACCAAAAAATACACATAGCTTATATTTTTATATATATATTTTTATATATATATATATATATATATATATATATATATAATTTATTTATTTATTTATTTATTTATTTATTTATTTATTTATTTATTTATTTATTTCTTTATTTCTTTATTTCTTTCTTTCTTTATTTCTTTCTTTATTTCTTTCTTTATTTATTTCTTTATTTATTTCTTTATTTATTTATTTCTTTCTTTATTTATTTATTTATTTATTTATTTATTTATTTCTTTCTTTATTTATTTCTTTATTTATTTCTTTATTTATTTCTTTCTTTATTTCTTTCTTTATTTCTTTCTTTATTTCTTTCTTTCTTTTATTTATTTATTTATTTATTTATTTATTTATTTATTTATTTATTTATTATATATATATATATATATATATATATATATATATATAGATAGATAGATAGATAGATAGATAGATAGATAGATAGATAGATAGATAGATAGATAGATAGATAGATAACCATAATATTAACTGGCTAGGAAAAAAAAAACATATTTCAAAAAGATAAATAAAAAGACAAAGAAACACCCATGTCCAGAGAGTTACACAATTACAATATTCCTTGTAATATAATAGGGCGAAGAATCTGAATAGTCCAGATATGGGGTCGAGACTTAATAAAACTGGCATGTTTTTTGATGTGGTCCATAAGACGCTCCAGGGGAATCAACTCAAAAATAATTTTATGCCAACCTTTAAGTGATGGAGATTTATCAGTGATCCAATTAAGTAAAAAAAAAAAATTCCTGGCAGCAAAGGATAGAATATTATACAATTTCTTATTAGCTGGTGAAACGCTGCCTCCATTAGGTATACCCAATACCAGTGAGACTGGGGTCACCAAAAGCCCCCCTTTTCCAAGCACCAAAAACCAATACCTTTGCAGTCTGTTACATGACCACAGACAATGTGTTAAAGTACCTTTTTCTGTTTTTCACTTTAAACACACAGGTGATAGAGAGCGGTTAAAAAATGCCTGCAGTTAGGGGAAATATGGAGTCTATGTATGATTTTAAATGGTATTTCTCTTGTATGTGTACAAACAGGTATTTTCTTGGTATAAGACTAAATGTCATCTGATGTTTCATCAACATCAGTATAATTCTGTGTTAACGGGTTAATATGTTAGGTGGTAATCTGCAAGAAATGGTTATTTTTTTATTTTTTTTCCCCCAAAAGAATAGTTAAACAGTGTAACATGTTTGAAGAGAGCATTCAATTTTTTTATTTTTTATTTTGTTTCTCATAATGTGCTCTTCTTTCTGGGTCAGCATATCTGCTTGCAAAACGGTCTTTCTGCTGCTGATGTGGGTGCCTTTTCTGACATGGGATGCTTAATTTAAACGGACACATTACATCAAGTATTCTATTTATAACAAAATTATGAGTTGTCATGATTTTGGTAGGTATGTCTTTACTGAAACATGACTGTTATATATGACTTTATATATGAAGTGGGAAACTCAACTCTGTCACAAATTTTCAACCCCGAAAAAATGAGAAATATTCAGATTTCAGGGTTGTTGTTTTTTGTACAAAATGGCCAGTGCTCCTCATGTTGTGTAGGAGGTTAGACCGGATATATATATTTATGGATAATTTTCCATCTTAGTTTTATATGATGGGGTTTTATATGATGAATTATGTCAGACTGACATAAAAAAAGATATTTGAAAAAAAAAAAAAAACTGATTTAAATTTGTTTTTTAGAAAAATATTTTTTCACAAGAAAGTAACACAAATAAATACTTAGAACATTGCCTAAAATTGCAGACAATGTGCACATTTTGTTAAATACTTTCCAAATATCAATTCAGTGCACTCAGACATAACAAAATGCTTAGTTTACTATAGAAATACAACATTATTTTATGCTAAAAGTAATTTAAATGCAGTAATGATTTTTATTCATTATAATGGTGATACCAAAGTACTGTGAAAAATCTTTTATTTCATTTTGGTGAACCACCACAAATTCTGGGGGACTGAAATATTGGGAAAAAAAATCACAGAAATAACTCATAAGCTTTCCTCCTCAAATCAGGCTGTCAGAAACCAGCATTTGATGCAAGCTAGTATTGCAAGGTAGTATGTGGTGTTGTAATTTATACTATCCAGTAAATGAGTCTTATCAATTCTGCATTATGGTCTTTCCTATATCTCACAAATTTGAACCTTTATTGCCGTTGTCATGGCAACATAGCTGACATCATGGCAACGTGCAAAGGACATTTGGTTTCCAAGGAGAGACACTGCAGAAAAACTTTCTACCCACACCAAACTGACCTTAGATGGCACACGCAGATTGTTTTAATATTTTTGATGACCTTTTAAGCATGGTAGTTTGGTTTTCATAACATAATGTAGTCCTCCTTGACTTTTGTAACATTCAATTTTGAAAATTAGTAAATTGAATTAAAAAGTAAATGCATTCAGCTGTTCACAATTAGCTGGAAAAGACTGTGTGGCTACTAAAGGAGTTTCCCGGTCACATTGACACTCTTCGAACATATTCGCACTGCTAACACACTGTTTGTGTACTTCTGTACCCTGGAGTTATGGCTGTGTTGCTCAGGAGTATGTGAACTTTGATCCATAGGCCTGTAAATGTGTATATGAATGGGTCATAATATAATCTGTAATATAATGTAATGTAATATATTCACTATATATTATTATAATTGTATTATTGTATAATATATTCTACAATAATAAAATAACTAATTAAAAAGTTATTTCAATAATTTATATTAAAATTATTATTTAGGGCAAGGCCCTACAGGTGAATAGAGTAACCATTTTAACTTCTAATAATAAATAACATATTTGATTTCTTTTTTTTTTTTTCACAATATAGATTGGAATGGTAAAAAAAAAAGGTTGGTGTATGTAAAAATAACAGTAGTTTTGCCTGTAGTCGTATGCTGTAAGTATATAACACAATAAAAAGACTGTAAAATAATAATTATAACAGCAAATTATCCTGTTCAAAAGTTGTTTTGCTTCCTTGTACATTAGTGACTGCTTGCAGCCATTTGGAATTGTATGATTCTCTCATGGTATTAAGAACCAAGCATGTAAACTTTTGAACTGGAAGATTTATGTAAATTTAAATATTCTTAGGTGTTGTATAATATACAAAAATCATGTAGTCAAATGGCTACATCAGGGTAATGCTAAAGTTTTGTTTATTTATGCCATGTCGCCCTCTATAGGACATTTGAATGAAATTCACTTTAATGTGTGTCCACAGAAACGTATCATTTGGTGCAATGTTATTGTGAGAGAGAGGGAAAAAAAAAGAAACGCTACGAATCTATAGAATGAGGTTGCAGGTTATTTTACAGTATGTGCACTTTCAGTGTGCCCAATAATGTACTGGGTAATATAAAGTGACTATATTGCTTAAGGTTATGTTTAGGGTTATTACATGGTAATTACATAGTATGCACATGCATTACAGGACTGTAAAGTCAGACCACTTTAGTATTTATCATTCAGACAGTATATTGTGTTTTCTTTCTGTAGGCTTTAGCTTCATCTGCCCCTTCAGTGATGCATCCTGGAATCCCTCTCCAGACAGGAAGCGCTCAGTTTGGTGACTCTTTCCAGCAGGCGCTTATTCTCTGTCCCCCAACCATACAAGGTACTTTACCTTCAGTCATCTGATTAAAGCCAGTGTCAAACACAATGTTTGCTAACAATATAATAATATATATTGATAACTATTATACTTTCCATTAATTTTGTTTTGTTTTGTAATGTTATTTTAGTATGATTGATGTAGTTTTTGTGAATATTTTACATTTTAATTTTTCTGCTTTAATTTTAGTTTGTGACTTTGTTGTTTTTTGTTATTTTTATTGATTTTCATCTATATAGTTTATTTTAGTACTTCAACCTAAATTGAGAAATGCTGTTTTATTATTATTATTTTTTTTAGATGTTTTATTTTGTCAAATAATTTTATTAGTATTATTATTTTTTTTATGGTTTTAGTTTTAGATAATAACCCTGCCTCACGTCACAGGTCTACCACCTAACCCAAATAAGCCAGCGGGGTTCTCTGTGCGCATGGAGAACACGGTACCACTGGTAACACAAGCCTCTGCCATCCAGCCTCTACAGATCAGACCAGGGGTCATTACACAGGTAAACACACAGAGAATGACCGATAATTAGTTACAACAAACTTGTGTTCGATATTCACACTCCTCTACTTAATCAGTTGTTTAATATTGGCCTTACAGAAAAAGCAACTTATTTAACTTGGGGTGAATTCGGGTTGATTAGGGAACTTTTTGCCATTGAGATGACTGGGTAATGGTGTCCCAATCAACCTGAAACATGAAAACAGAAACATGTTTTAATGGAATATTTCAGAAAATCTAAAATCTAATAAAGTGATACATTCTATCATATGTCAGTTGAAATGTTTATATAATAATTAAAATTTTATGGATTATGTTATTGACCTTGCGTCTCATTCATGAAGCCTTCGTAAATATAAATTTCAGAGTAATCTCTCTGTAAACTCTCCTCCAGATTCACAAATGCTTCGTAAACATCAGATTTAATAGTTAAACGTGTATGTTAATGAGCTCCAATCATTTGTAAATAGGCCACGCATGCACACTCATTCACAATTAATATATTCGCCGCTTATGAATTACATCTACGTATATTAAGTGTCCAGGAACGCAGTGGAATCTTCCGGACTCCCTTTTCAGGTTCGGCTCCAGTATATTACAAATATGCAAAAGGCCATATACCCAACAATAAATATTCAAGTAACACGTGTCCACCAAATAATTTTTAGCTAACTGAAAAAAATGCCTCGTGCTCTTCTGATAAAGGCCAGCTGGTGGCGCTTGAGAGCACTTTGTAGGCGCAGCAATATTAACTTCTCCATTGTAGTTTAGTTGGTGTACAAGTAGGATTGGTTGGTTGGTGTAACAGTCCCGCCGCCCCTTCGCTTTTTTTTTTTTTTTTTTAAAAGACTGGGCAAACAACTCGTTATTATGGTGCATAGTGCATCAAAATGCAGTGCCATCAGTTTGCCTAAAAGAACACATAATGACCAAATGTTTTATGTACCGTTTAAATTTGGTAGGGAACATTTTGAAAATATTCATGAATCCGAAAATGAATGTCATAAAGGCTTTACACACAATTTGTTCTGCTCATGTTTTAAGAATGAGGCCTGTTGTGTTTGCCATTTAAAATAAATAAATAAATAAATAAAAAGCCTTGACCCCAGCATGCGTTAACTTAAAGGTCCAGTGTGTAAAGTTTAGCACTATCTAGCTACCGCTCACCCCTCCCTTTCGAAACGCATACAGAAGCTACGGTGGCCGACACAGGACAAAGTTGTTGTTGTCTGAGACAGAAGAGAGAAGCCAGTTTAGTTATGGGGTCTCTTCTTTCTTCTAATAAAGAACAGTCTCTGCTTCTAATAAACCAGACGATTACTGCCACTATTACTGCTAGTACTACTACTACTACTACTACTACTACTACTACTACTACTAGTAGTAGTAGTAGTAGTAGTAGTAGTAGTAAAAAGTGAAAGTCGTGAGGTGTAGTAGTACTTTGTGCATATTCAACAAAGTGACAATACAATTTGCCTTTAAAAACACCAACGAAGAGGAACAATACTGACTATATGCGCTCTGTAGAGCAGTTTGTCTGTTTAGAGCTACTTTAGAAACATGCTGGCACAAAATGGTGACTTAACATGTAAGGGGACCCACGGTGTATATAGATATAAATGGCTCATTCTCAGGTTATAAAAACGGTTCATTATGTAAGGTCTTATACACCACTAAAAACATAGTTATGTGTATTATATTGCATTTCTGTCCGTAGATCCTCCTAAAATCTACACACCATACCTTTTTAATAAAAATAAACAAACAACCGGTATTCACCCTTATTGTTTGTATGACATTTTTTTGTGTTTGTCCAGTAACCATGTGAACAAAATGTAGTGTATAAATCTTTAAATGCAACTTTAAGAAGGAGACATGGACACCTTTTGAGTTCCTTATCCATGTCAGGAAGTTTTCATCTCTTGTTTTATCTTTTCTTTACAGCAAGCATGGTCAAATCGTGCCCAGCAGATCCTGGTGCCCGCTTGGCCTCAGGTGGCCCCTTCAGCAACGACATTGGCTTCAGACACAGTGGCAGGTCCACAGAGACTAGCAGAATGGGGGTGGGTGAAACAGGCCGCTCTGTCATTGTATTTGCACTGCTATATTTATCTCTCATTTGTACTGATGTTAAAACACGACTCTTGTGTGAGTCATCTTTCTTTATACACTTTCCTCCACAGTGAAATGCTTTGTTTTCCTCTCCCATCTTTTGCAGGAAAGTTCATTCCCATGGCAACCATTACAGCTCCATGATGCCCCACCAGCCGCTGTTAACAAACCCAATGGCCATGTCAGCTCACCAGCCTATCAGCATAGGGATAGCTCATGTTGTGTGGCCACAGCCAGCTGCTAATAAAAGAAATAAACCATCTTCAAACAGGTTAGTCCACATACCTTATCTGGACATGCTGTCAAAGAATGGAGGGCTAGGAATGCCACTTAAAAACAAACAATTAAGGAATCGAATAAAAATGTAAATATAAATGTTATGCCTCGCATAATAAATATATAAATATATATATATATATAAATAAATATAATATATATATATATTAGTGGTGGGCATAGATTAATTTTTTAAATCTAGATTAATCTCACTGTAATCTTGGAATTAATCCAGATTAGTCTAGATTAAAATTGCTCATTTGAATTCTGCCGAAGGTGCTACACACCTCGCCTCTACCATCTTCTCATCTTTTGCGGCTTTCTCTGCGGCCTGCTGGACATGTATTCTCCTCATGATAGTTCGCCTAGCAGGTAGTTTGTAAGAGGGGTCATCTGAACAAGCTCGAGCCCAACATCTTCAACCACGCTGTGGAGCCACTTCTGTGGCATCTGTCGTTGCTATGCAACCATGAACAGCTTTCTCCTCGACTACCCGGTAGTTTTAATGGATTTCCATCACCAAAAATCCCTCGCAGAAGCTGTAGTATAACATTTATTTATGGAGAAGAAAAACAAACTCCCGCAGTGTTTGGGTGCACCACGGAGAATTTCACAAACTTGTCCAAAAGCTCCGTCTGGACGATGAGAGATTCAAAGCCTATTTCAGAGATGACAAGGACCAGTTTGATAATCTTTTAAGAAGAATTGGCCCAAGCGTCACCAAACAGAGCTTCTGCTGTGAAAACATCTCTCCTGCATAACGACTCTGTGTTTTTCGGAGGTGATTAGGTGACCGTTAGGGAAAGGGAAAGAGTTGATTGGATGGTTCTTGTCACATGACCTGCGATGCGCTTGCGGCATTATGAGAAATTGAGATGTTTTCATCTCGCCGCTGCACAGACGCGCCTGGAAAAAACGAGCACGCCGCACTGAATGCGCGTCTCGACTGTGTCGCTTCCATTTTGAGCGTGCTGAGCACGCTTACCGCGCGCCTACATTGGAAATAATGAATATGCGCGCGCAAAAGACGCGATATGTGAACGGCCCCTTAGTCTTGTCGAGGTTTCCATTGGGAAGCTTCTTAAAAATAAATTTTCCCTGAAGCAAACCCGGAGGCTTCATACCTGCATCCATGTTAGCACGTCACGTTTGATGTGGTAATTTCACAGCAGGCATACACACAGGTTCGAAGACTCGTTCTCGTCCCTACAGTGCAGTTCGGCTAGGTATACATCCGCGCTAAACTATCATGGTGAAAGTCATCATAGCTTGCGTAGTATAGACCCAGCTCCCAACCCAACTTTGAGAATAGATTAATAGATATTTTTTTATCACCCGATAAGAGTCTCGCGTTAACGCCGATAACGGCCCACCACTTATATATATATATATATATATATATATACATATATATATACATATTGGTATGTATGTGTGTGTATATACAGTATGTATGTCAGTCCCTGACTAAAGTTTTGTCGTTTGTGTACAAATTGACCTGTTGTGAATATTAGAATACTTTTTTTTACAAAGACATAAGTGTTGTCACCTTGTCATATGAGCTTCACCTGTGACTAATAATCGATCAATTAGGTCTCAGGTGTGTATAAAAAGAACCCCAGTACACTAGACCTTCACATCAACTGTAACTAGACCTCAGCAAAGATTCACCCTGAGGCTAAAGTTTTGATTATCAAGAGGATGAAGACCAGATCCACTGCTGATGTGGCAGACACCTTCAATGTGTCTCAGCTTCAAGTACAGAGGATAAAAAAAAGATTTGAAGAGACTGGAGACGTTTTTGACAAGCCCAGGTCAGGCATACCCCGCTAGACAACTGCTCGAGAGAACCGTTTGTTTGTTCGAAAATCCAAGGCAAGCCCATTTTCCACTGCAGCAGAGCTCCACGAGACCTGGTCACCTTAAGTCCCTGTGTCAACCAGAACAGTTTGTCTCAAAATGGCCCCCATGGTTGAATCAGAGCCCAGAAGCCAGTACTAAACAAAAGAAAATTAAAAAATCGTGTGGCATTTGCCAAGGCCCACAGCCTACTAAAAGGATGGACGCTGGAAAAGTGGTAGAAGGTGGATTTTTCAGATGAATCTTCTTTTGAATTACACCAGTCGCCGCAAATATTGCAGGAGACCTATTGGAGCCTGCATGGATCCGCGATTCACCCAGAAAACAGTGAAGTTTGGTGGCGGAAAAATCATGGTCTGGGGTTACATCCAGTATGGAGGTGTGCAAGAGATCTGCAGGGTGGAAGGCAACATCAATGGTCTAAAATACCAAGAAATCTTAGTTACCTCTTATATTCCCAACCATAAAAGAGGCCAAATTCTTCATCAGGATGGTGCTCCATCGCATACTTCCATCTCCACATCAAAGTTCCTCAAAGCGAAGAAGATCAAGATGCTCCAGGATTGGGTAGCCCAGTCACCAGACATGAACATCATTGAGCATATGTGGGGTAGGATGAAAGGAAGCATGGAAGACGAAACCAAAGAATATTGATGAACTCTGGGAGGCATGCAAGACTGCTTTCTTTGCTATTCCTGATGACTTCATCAATAAATTGTATGAACCTTTGTCAAACCGCATGGATGGAGTGTTTCAAGCTCATGGAAGTCATAGATATTACATTTGGATCTCACAGCACCACTACTTAATTTGCTGACATATTTTTGTATTTGCAGTAAATTTGTTAAATTTCTGTATAGGCGACAAAACTTTTGTCTTTTGACCTTTGTTTTGATTAAATGATAAATCTTTTTTCAGTGAAACTAATTTATTTCAGTGCATTAAACATCATTTTAGCTTTTCATATGAGCTATTTCTAACACCAATTGATTAATTAAAAGTCAGGTTAATAGCAGGTGTTTCTACAAAGAGACAAGTATATATGTATGTGTGTATATATATGTGTGTATGTGTATATGTGTCTTGATTGGATTGATCAACCATTTGCCACTGTGCTTTGTTTCCTACAAGTTATCAGCAAGCTCAAAAGTAGTTGACATCAGTTATTACATTCTTGTCATGCCAACTTATCTAATTAATCATTATCATCCCATGTAGGAGTAACAACTTCATGCACAGCATCAATTCCCAAAACTCATCATGCCAGTCCCCAAAGATGGTAGACTGTGCCAAAAACACAGAGGAAGAGGCTGCAGATTGTGTAGTTGAGGCAGAGTCCGAGGTGGTGCCGGAGGAGGAGCCTGCATGCTGTAAGGCAAAACAAGAGTACGAGGACTCGACTGTGTCTCAGAAGCAGAGACAGACCATTGTGATCGCTGACTCTCCGAGCCCTTCAGGCAGCGTCATCAGTATCAGCAGTGGTACAGATGAGGAGGAGGGGTCGGACACTCAGAAACATTCACTAGAGTGAGTCTAATACCCCTTCATTTTAAAAGATTTCAGCACAGCTTATGATACTGAAATATGTTATGTTTGGAAAGCCTGAGCTGAATTTGATCAATTGAGGCTTTAGTTTTCATTACAATCACTAGAGAGATGCTTGCAATGTAGCTAAGCTGTGCATGTGATTAAATGGTTTGCAAAGGCAGTGCTAAAGGGTATGCACACACTGCATTTCAGGTGTAAAGGTAATCCGGAGTGTGAGGCATGTCAGAGCACACTCAATATGGAGCGTGTGTGTTCCCTGAGCAGCCCCGATTCGACCCTTAGTACCAGTTCATCTGCTTCAGAGCAGTCCAGCTCCTCCCCCTGCAAGAGACGCAACAGGTCCGTCTTTCATGCACACACGTTTACTAGCTGTCTGAATGAGGACTTGAGCCCACAGTATACTTCATCCATCCATCCGTGTGACGTAATTTTTGTCATCGGGAGGGTCTGTGGATATTTCGCACACAACGTATGCAGCACAATTTTTGTGTCCGTGCAGACGGTGCGTGTACAACAGCACAAGTGTGAGTGACAAAGTTTGCTAGATAGATGTTCGTGGCCAAAGGATTATACTTTATACTTATGTAAGTCTCACCGGTATATATAAGTATATCCGGGCCTTTAAGGCCTGTTCACACCAAGGCAAATGGCTCTTCAGACAGACACAATCATAAAAAGAAGTTTTTTAAATTTTTTTGATCAACTTTGATACATGCTTTGGTCACATGGAACTGCTGTTGCTTATAACTACAACTTGGTAGTGCTCAAAAACAGACATTTTGCTAGGCGACAGTGGATAGCAGTGGAAGAATCTGCAACTGGCTCCCTTTCTCTTTACTCTGATAAACACCATAGCGAACTGAAAAAAACTGAACAGCTAAATTCTGTTTGACTTCCTTTGTTCTCCATGACAATTGGGTGTCAGAAATGGAAAGTTTCAGCGCTTTGTGTTCTAGAGGGACCAATCCCTTTTTTCTTTAAACAAAACCTAGTTTTCTACCTATAGCGAATTTGCATTTTCATTCAGTCTCTCTGCAAAAAAAAGTATGCATTGCTCTGAACAGACATCATTTGCAAAGATCAGACGGAATTCTCATGCCTAACATTTTTGTTGGTGTGAACAAAACTTCCGTTTCTTTTTTATATATAAAGTGATTTATCACTATTACTGACTGACCCAAACTTACTCCAAAGCTGTAGCTGTAAATGTATTTACATTTTTTTAAAATGTAATTTTTAATTCCTTGAAGTTAACTAGGTCTCGGTTAGAAATGACAATGAAAGACACCAAATTGCCTCAAAGAGTTAAAATATTAGGTGTAAAAATGCCCCTGTAATGTTTTATTTCAATCTAACACATTGATTATTCTGAAAAAAAAATTCATTGTGATTTCTAAATTTCTAAATTTCCCTATTTTTGTGATATGTAGATGCTTCACAAAGTGAAGAGGCCATGTGGCAACAATGTAGCATTTTATAGAATATTTGTCGCATACTGCATAGTTTCACTTTTTTTTTTTTTTTTTTTTAATCAGTACTTTGTGTTCTATTCCGAGCTCTGTTTATCAGTAATTATGTTCTTTGCTCTGTGTATCTGAGAGTGATTGATTTGGTCTGTGTTTAGTATGTCAGATGATGAGCGCGAAAGTGGATGTGATACGGTGGATGGCTCGCCAGCGTCGGTTTCCTCCAGTCGAGCTGACAGCCCCTTCCTGGAGGCCACCTATATTAACGACAACAACCAGAACTGCAAAGCCAATGGAACTTCAGAGACTGAGTCTACCAAACTGCCCATTCGCACCATGGTGGTGCCGCCCATGCGGGTTCAGAATAATGAGCCGATGGGCCGCACAGGTAACCAATCCCACCAAGTTTTTCAAAATACATCACTGACAAACCCAGTTAAAATTTCTGATTTGAATACATCTCACAATCACAACAGTCACAACAAAGTTACAATCATACATGGACATAAACAATAATCATGGACAACAGTTTCCATTTGCAATGAAATGTTTGGACCAGAGCACATTTGTTAGGTCGCAATGCTGGTCAATTTTTTTGTGTACTGTAGATGGGAAAGAGCTCATTGAAGCTCACCCTACCAACTGCCAATGATTATGTAAATCAGAGATTCCCTTTTTGGTCAGCCAATTTTTAAATACTAGGTTTACTCCAATGCCTCTAATGTAAATAGAATCAAACTTACCCTTTTTTTCTTATTTGTTTCTTTTTCTCTACATGAGCTTTAGTCATTTTGCCGTCTGTTGTTCCGAATCCCTTTTGCAAGAAGTGTAAATGCATTTAGCACTATTTCATGAGGCTTTCAAGGAGTCATGACTAAGTTTGCCTGCGCTTTCAATTGTAGCTATAGAGCCATCATGCCCACCCAAAGGCCGCAGTGGTTCCAACAGACAGCCGCCCTATTCAACATTACTGGTGAATCGCCAACAGAAGACTGCACCAGCTTTCCCGCCCCTGCAGCCCTCTCAACAGCAGCTCTCCTTTGGACAGGTCAGTTCCTCCTCCCCTGCTTCGAAACCTGCTGCACTTGTTCTTTTATTGGTTGTTGAATAGTTAAATATTATATTTAGATACTGCTACGATGTACTAATGCAAATAATACATATAGAAAAAAAATAAAAAGAACGGAGATGTCTGAATAAAATTGTTGAGGCCTTTTGACATGGAGCATGAATTTCTAGTAAAGTAGAAGCAGTGCTTAGATTAGCTGACTGACTTCCATAGTGGTGTGTCCTTAATTACAACATTAGCTTTACAGTTATGACTTGATTGCAATTTGTTCTTTCGTGGAATAAACCGATTGGTTTGTGCTTTAGGTCCAGCATTATGGCTCGTCCCACCAGGAGTGGAACGGCAACTACAGCCACCGCCGCCCTCAAGCATTCATCCCACCCACCGTACATGGCCACACCTTCACTCTGCCTCACGGTAGTCCCACCCACACAGCCCACCCTCCTCAATCGCACCTGGGCATCCACCCTCACACGCAGCCAACTTTACTCTCCTACCCCCCTTCAGGCCCCCTGGTGACAAATGCCCCCATGGCCCACCTCTTGGCCTCCCCTGGGTCCACACGAAATCACGTCTTTCAACCGGCTTATGGCCTCACCCATCCGGCGGGCCACCTCGTGCACCAGGTCACTGTGGGGCTCAACCGCTTCTTGCCCTCACCCACCCTCCACCCTCAAGGCCAATTCAAGCCCCTGTTCCCGCCACACTCCTTCATCGCGTCACCCGCATATGCAGGCTTCCCCCTCAGTCCCACCAAACTAAACCAATACCCGTACATCTGAGACTCGCTCTGCAGCCCTATGGCCAGGCTTTCTGTTGAAACCACCTGGTTCTCGCACCCAAAGCCATGGCACAAGAGAGAAAGGAAGCAGTTTCTCTGAATCACATAGACTTGAGTGCAATTAAAATGAGCTTTAAAAAGGAAGCGTTCTGAAAGTTTTAGCATGTAGATAAAGAAAGTGCACGGTCGAGAAGCAAGAGATTGGATAAAAAAAAGAAACAAACTGTTTTGCACATTTGATCACCATATCGGATTTTCAAATCTTCAGATTTGAGCGCTCCTCTATTGAATATCAACAAAGGATGGTGTCCAAAATCATGTGATCGTCAACTTATTTTTATACATTGCCTTTACCTTGTATACAACACATCTTTGTTTGTAAAGACAGCCCAGTATGTTGTTCACAACTGATGAAATGTGTCCACTTGCCGTGTTTTCTTGAGTTCCAAGTATTTGTACTTTTCTCTGTGTCTTTGGTGTCGTTTGAAATGGAGTCTCCTAAAAGAGTCGTTCGTCACATTCTGCATGTATTGCATGATGTTGATCAGAGAGAAGCCTATAGGGGCTCTTTATGTGTTGAGAGGCTCGCTGCATTGTTGTCCCCAGCCATAGTGCCTTATATATATCGGCCGTTGTTTGTGTCCTACTACACTCTCTATGTGTATATACAGTGTGTTTGTGTGTGTATATGTCCTGGACTGCAGAACTTGCGATTCAAATCAGTCCTTGCATTCTTTTGTTGTGTGTGTGTGTGTGTGTGTGTGATGTGTATATACACACTGGTGTATTATTTCATGCATAGATAGGCAACGTACTGCATTGCACAAACTGCAGTGCTTATTTTTGGATCCAGTGTATATTTGAGATGTAGTGAGTTATTTTTCGTTACTTCATTGGAGAACAGCATGCTTTTGCTGCTGCGAATGCTTGCTGTTGATTTTGTTTTAATCTTCTTTTTTTGTTATCTTATTCACTAGTTGTGTAGAGAACTCTTTGAATTTCTATCCAGAAAAATCTAAAAATCTAGCAGTATTTGTACTGTTTAGTAAAACTGCAATACAATCTATATAGTTAAAGGTTTGTTTTTCTTTTTGTCTGTGTATTTAGTTCTTTGGGTTTGTGTGTGTTTGTGTTTTGTGTGGTGGGCATGGCTTCGACTAGATGAAGACACAAATGCAACTATCGGTCTTTGATTCAGGGTCATGGATTCATCTTAGCCTGAGCAGACCATGCAGTATTTGATGTATAGACACATGAGTATATATATAAATATATATAATAGAGCTAGTTTTTTTTAGTGCTGAAGCTTGACACGGTTTAAGGTGTGCAATTCTCATTTATGCATGTATGAATTGATTTTTTTCTTAATTATTATACCATTATATCATATTTTGAAAGCTTGTTGGTGTCAATTGCATTTTATACATTCCGTCAGGGAGAATAAATATATATATTGTGTGTGTGCGTGTGTGTGTGGTGTGCATATTTGTTTTCAGTTTGTTCTGCTTAGTTTGTGTTTTTGCCTCTCAAATGAAGTTTGCTTGTGCACCACCAAAGACTGTAATTTGAAGGCTCTGTTCCAGAACCTTGCGATATTTCAAGGCATCATAGTTAAACTCCTGATGCAAAGGCTGCCCGAGATTCTCTTAAATAGAAAGAATCATCCTCTGTGGCTCTACCATTGGAAAACCGTAAACTTGCATCACATGTGCCTCATAAACCCAATCATATTATAGCCTTGACATCATTTAATCGCTGTCACAGTTGTACGACGGGTGAAATGTTGCTGTGGGTTGACCGTGCTAGATGTTAAGTTTTGTGAAGGAGGGCCACTGGGAGAGAGCCTTTAAGCTCTGTTTATGATATGATATAGTGGTTTTCAATTCGCATAGCAGTAAGTGTAGAATATTAATTTTAGGTATGGCAATGGCATATTTTGAGATTTGAAATTTAGGATATGGTCATTTGGCTGTTTTTGATTTGCCATTGGGCTAGTTTTAATCACAAAATTGGTGACTTCTCTAATAAAATGGTCAATTTTGAACTCTATCAATCCAAAATGAATCTTTAGTGGAGATTAGCCAGTTTTTTTTTTGTGCTTACAGGAGTAAGAGCTGTTAACTTGCTAATTTCAAACTTTTGCAATCATTTGTGGGTTGAGCCTCTTCATGAGAAGGCTATTTGTATGACTTGCTGCTTATGTAGAAGGTTCTGTATTGGCTGAGTATGAGGTCAGTAGAACGCAAGGCAGCTCGCTAGGTTTTGGAACAGAGCAGTTTCTCTTAGCAAGGTAGCTACTCTGTCTGCATTGACCTCACATATACTGTAGTAATTATAGTCATGGGGTAAATTTCAAAAATTGTATTTAATGAAATGGCTGACGCTGCATTCACACGGGGCGTCGGCGCTTGTCTGACGCGACCGTCGTAGTTACAACAGCTAATCCCATTACTTTCTGGTGTTGCATGAATGCAATTAGCTTGGGGTATTTGCAAATGGTGATCTGACTGAATGACTCCTGCGTTGGTGCTTGAAATGTTGAGAAATTTTCAACTTCTACCGCGAACAACACGAGTGAAGTGACGCAAGGAATCCACAATTCAGTTCGGCAACGCGTGACCCATTCAAAGTAAATGAGAAGTGTTAATGCCGATGCCCCAAGTGAATGCACTGTGAGGTTATGTTTAGCTTTTTGAACAAGTAATAAGTCGTATCATCTATCTTGAATGTATCATAGACAAGCTGCTATATATTGATTGCCACTTCAGATAGCTGTGAAATTAGATTAGACTAGTCCATATCTGCATTTGTTTATTTGTACAAGTCTCTCTGATTGCCTAAACTAGAAGTGGATTTTGATTTTGAGTACATTTTGCTTCAATGTTTGGAGTGTCATTGTAACTACTGTATTGCTGATAATGGACATTTTAGATTTTTTTTTTTTTTTTTTTTTTTTTTTTTTTTTCAATTCAGTATTGCATCTTCATAACCGTTCTGGCTCATCACTGCATATTAATGGATGTATTTGTGTAACTTAATTTGTGTATGTTTACCTGTTTATCTATGTTTTTGACTTGTAATAGCTTGCAGGACTGATTTAACTTTATCCAAATTAAAAGTTATTCTGCTGTGTTTCAGAAATACAAACATTAGTATATCCGTCAAGGAGTTTTTGGTTAATACGATAAGCAGCCCCATAACCTCATGCCACTGAGCACTTATTAAACGGCTTGTGTGAAGTAATCACACCGCCATTCTTTGATATGAGAGTACAGTGTTGTGATTAAATGAATTGTGTCCAAATGAATTGTGATTTTATTAATGTTTGTCAAACATGGTTTTTAAACAAATGATCACTGATGTCAGCTGATGTGTTATTCATGTTGGTCATGTCTTTTTTTTTTTTTTTTTTTTTTTACTTTTTTTTTCCCGGTTTCGTTTCCTTGATCAGTGTAAGCAACACTGTGTGTGCCTTGATGGAGATATTGGTAATGACACATTCACTTTGCAAAAACAAGTGTTAAGCTCACCCACTGACCAGACCAAATATCAAAAGAACAAACAGTATAAGTACCATTCCAGGGATCAAAATGATTATATACAAGTTTTTATACGTCATAAATAATATTAATTAGACTTATCAATAACTAATCTATTTCTAGTTAATCTTAGCCAGCTAATTTTAAATATGAAAAGCATTTTGATTCATTTAGAATGTTAATGTTGCACCCTGTGCATACGTTTCGATCCCCGTGAAATGGCATTCACCAGCATTTAGCCTGAATACATTGTGTCAGTATAGAAAAGACTCTACGCAACACTTTCAGTATTTGTGTTCATATTTAAAGAAATTAATGGATGTGGATGATTTCTGCTGAACTCTTTTCTAATAACGGTATTCAGTAAATGTTAACACACCATTTTTATTTTGGAAATTGTTTCGTGTAAATGATTTACCATTCAACCTGAAATTCCCTCCCTAATATGATTTTTAATCTGTATATGCAGATCCATGGTTTATATCATTTTAATCATCTGTCAAAGAAGTTACTACACACTGCAAGTTATGGATTTCATGTTTCAGTTACTTGGTTAATTAAGAGTTGATCAAATTAAATTATAATTCACTGTTTTGATATGTGTATACTTTTGTCGCGTTTCGTTTCATTTGCTTATCTGGTTTGATGCTACACTAGTTTGTCACGTAGCACTTGCACTGTGCAATATTTAACAGTATGAGGACTGGGGAAATGTAACCCTTTGGATATAATGTCTTTACAGAGTGTAATTGATGTTTCCTCTCTAGTTCTCAGTGAATAAAGATGTGACCAAGCCTTCTCTACTTAGTCACATTAAACTGAATTCCCAGGTGACTTTTGGTGAGTGAATAAAAATTCATGGTGTTTTGTCAAGATTCACTTTGAGTACAAAAGAAAAAAATAAATAAAAATCAAAAATCTATTGTTGCAACCCTTTCTAATTGTATTACTTAGAACCAAAAAATTCCCTGTATCTTTAAAATAGGAAAGCACAACTTGCTCATCTTTTAAAACCATCACAGAATCAGTGGAGTCATTTTTCTATCTATTTTACTTTTTTTTTTTTTTTTTTTTTTTTTTTTTAACATATTACACTATAGGAAGTTGAATGGACACAAGGCAATAGTGCACGACTGCTTTGTACCCCATTGTAATGTGTCTGTATTCAATTATGAATTTTATTATTCTTATTATATCATTAAAAAAATAGGCCACATTAGGAAATTACTGTGGGTATTTTTTCAATTGCCCTTTCTGTTAGTTACATCATTACAGTAGGAGACAAGTATTTTTGAGAGTCATTGAATCATCCATATATGCTGTCATGCTCAAGTTTATATAACCCTTGCAGAATATGCAAAATGTTATTATATTTTTAGTACTCTTCTGTACTGTTCTGTCTATTTTACAGATGGCCCACAAGACAAAAATATAGCTGAAAATTTAATAAATATATATATTACATACATGCCTATGCTAGGACTGGGTTGCTGGGTACCCCCTTTTTCCTTCAGAACTTCCTTAATTCTTTGTGGCATAGATGCAACAATGCACTGGAAACATTCCTCGGAGATGTTTGTCCATATTTATATGATGGCCCATTCCACCACATCCCAAAAGTGATCTATTGAATTGAAATCTGTTGACTCTGGATGCCATTTGAGTGAAGTGAACTCCTTGTCATGTTGAAGAAACAAGTTTGAGATTATTTGAGCTTTGGTGCGTTATCCTCAGAAGATGGGTACGCTTGCTCAATTAAGGGCCCAAAGTGTGCCAAGAAAATTTCCCCCACATCATTATACCACCACTAGCAGCCTGATTCGTTCATCCATGTATTCATGTTGTTTATGCCAAATACTTACCTATAACATCCGAAAGTTGCAGCAGAAACCAGGACTCGGGACCAGGCAACGTTTTTCCAATCTTCTATTGTCCAATTTTGGTGAGCCCATTTAAATTCTTAGCCTTCATCTGCCTTAGCCCATAAATATACACACGCATACATATTTTTTATTATTGTTATATGATATTATTAATATCATTGAATACAACTGTAGCAAATTAGCTCAAAAGGAATATGAATAATTATAACAAGTTATAAATAATTCAGATCAGTTAATAGAATTAACTTCATGTAGTCAAATTTATATTACAATCAATTAACCTTTTGTCCAGTGAACATTCAGTGTTATTTGTTGATTACTTCTAAGAAATGTTCATTTCCGGGGTAAGCAAAATAATTTCGTACACTACAGTACTAAAAGCGCGTAGCCAAAATCTGCATGATTAGGAACTCCAGTATATGAGCATGAAACCCAGACAACTTTACGTGTGACATGAACAAGACTTTATTAACTAGACTAAACACTTCAACTACTACAGTTTACCAAGGGAAAGAGAGAAGTTATGGAAATGCTTGAAATTCAGCAGATCAACAGCCTTGAGGGAACCATCAGTTTAGTTCTAACACGCTCTTCTTTAAAAGGGGGTAAGGTTAATTAATATATGAAATAATGGGACTAAGTTTGTTACTTGTATGTCTCGCCCATTTAAATTAAACTGTCCTGACGCAATTTGCGGAGGCTCCCAATGATCTTTGCTGATGTTGTCTCGATGAGAGAGGACCAGGTGAAGTCAGAGGATCTTTGAAAGACAAGGCTGCCGCCTGGCACAAACTTGAGGGTCTTCAGAAGTCTTCTAGCTCAGCATCATCTTCACATCAGAATTCATCAGTAAAGGAACTGGTGATTTTTATCAATGATTTTTAAGGTGTGAAGATGTCACACCCTCTGGAGGTGACTGAGCCAATGAGTTGTTCCTTTGAAGGGAGTTTTTGTTCTCTTGCAGGATATTAGCATAAGACATTGGATTGGATGTTTGAGAGAAGAACCTTCTAGAGTCTTATAATACTAATGTGTCACAGAGTTAGCAAGATGTAATGTAAATTTACAAAATGGGAACAAGGATTGGAGACTGTAGAGGCCAAACATGCTAAACATGTGATTTTAGTTAGCCATAGTATGCAACTCTGAAACATTAATACAAAAGAGCTCAAAAGTGGGGAGAACAAGTATTTGATACACTGCAGATTCTGCAGGTTTTCCCACTTACAAAGCATGTAGAAGTCTGTTTTCCTTTTTTCCCTGAAAGGAAAAAAAAAACTGAGTTGTGAAAATTAGGTGAAGTAGAACCCACAGTCCATTCCATTGTAAAAAAAACTATCAGGAAAAAAAAAAAAAATCCCTCACAGCCTCATTTTCCTCTACATTAATTCAATATGGTGTCTAAAATTTGACTAATACCTTCACATTGCCCAATTTTAACCCTGATTTTCTATCGCAGACAAATGCCCGAAATCGGACACGACACAACAAGATTTTAGGAGTCAAAATCACACAATCTGACACAGTGACTATCGTGACTGACAAAAATGTTGTGTAGTCTGAACCCGGCATTAAGTTGCATATACTTGCACAATTGTCAGGGATTAGGCCATTTCTTCTGGTGTGAGACACGTAATGAATTTGCTTGATTAAAATTGGCATGAAACAAAAGTTTATAGTATTTTTTTCCCTTTTTTGTGATGTATCTGAGTGCTTCTCGACCAAAGTGATGCTGTCTCGCCTTTACGCCGAAAAGAGAAGAGGCTACAAGTAGGAGAGGATATTACTTACACTGTAATGAATTACTGTAAAAATTACCGCACTATTTTACTGCCGCTGGCTGTTTTTTTAATAATACAGCATATTGCTGTAAAATGCAATGCATTCTGGGGTCACGTGTTGGTTTGACTCAAATTTACAGAATATTGCTGTAAATTGACCTTTTGTAATTTAAAAAATGCAGTTATTTACTGTAATCAGAGAATACAGGGAAATTCTGCAAATTAAATTACAGTAACACTACTGTAAATTTTACAGTAACTGGCTGGCAACCCTGCTGCCAGTATTATACTGTAAAATTTACAGTAATTTTTTAACAGTGTAGACAATTATTTTTCCTAATAAATTTTGATGGTGACTATCAGCCATGTGAATATAGACCTAAAGAACAGTCAATATCCAGAACTGGACAAAAGTGTTTTCAAAGTCTGGTTTTTGTTTTGTTAGTTTTTATAAGAAACTGGCATATTACAAATCAGTCTAATGGTAATATACTCCATTGACCACTAGAGCATGCACATGGCACAAAACAGCTCCGCTTCCCCTGCATGCTTCCCTTTTTTTTTATTAGACAACAGACAAAGAATTACATGCATCTCTTCCAGAATCCGATCACCTTATGGGCGGCAAGGAGGAGTGTGAGCCATAGATAAACCAGTCAAAAATGCAGACCTCTCTCGCTTCCCCAGTGTCGCTGTGATCGTGGACTATGGACATTTCCACGAATGCGGCTCTCTTCTGGCACTTGGAGCGGCGTGACCACCGCACGTCCCACTGACTCACGGATCTGAGCAGATGTCTCGTCCAGTACCGACCACCTCCTCTGCAAACACAAATGGCTGGTCGTGTCGCTGGAATCTGGAGAGATTTGCACAGATTGCGCTGCAGCATCCTGCGCTCTGGAGAGAGGAGGAGAGGATGCTCGTGCACACACGCGTCTGGAGGAATGCGGAGCACTAAACTCTCATCTTTAGCAATATTTCTACTTTTATTACACAGCGGACAGGCTTCTGACGGTAAGGCGACATCTCACCTAGACTCTACTGGCGTCTTATCATACTGTATTTCTCAAGCGAGTCTTTGAAATTAAGCTCAAGCTTAAATGAATTAAAGAATGATTTTTTATTTTTTTTTAAAGAACAGCCTTTAGCTTGTATATTTATTGACTGATGACAAATGCACTGAAAGTCTGATTTCGATTTCTTTACATCGAGAAACACATCAGATGGAACTTTTACAACATTAGAGAATTAACAAGGTTTTTTTTAACAAATTTGGTTAAACGTATGCAGACGCTACTTTAAGCTGTTTTAGCTCTTCGTCTTTAATCTACGATTTTTTTGCATCGATTGGGGCGATGTTTTCAAATACCTCGTATGATTATATTCATGTATTGTTAGTGTTTATTGATAATTTGAGACGTATTTGTGTGCATTTATTCAGTGCATGCGTCTAATAGGCAAAAAAATAAAAAATAAAGACAATACACTACTTTGGCTTGACTTTTGTGAACTGCATGTGTGTGATGTAATGTGATCACCCGCACGTGAGTGTCCAGCAGTAACGCAGTGTAGTGTGTAGGCGCGCTGATGGATACTGCAGCTCTACACGAGATTGCAGCACTCTATTGTCTTTAAAACACACCTAATACACTTAAACCACATCTGTTTCCTGACATAACGGCAGATAATTACATGCATGATTTAATTTCATGAAATAACTATAACATACCTGTCCCGGAGATTTTAATCTATGGGACTAATCATGTTTTTACATTGTATTGTACAGTAGGCGTCATAAATCAGTCAGTGCAAAGGAGTATTAAAACTGTCCACAACAGCATGGTCTGATTTTAGATGCTGAGGTTTGCTGGTCCTGAACATACTGGAAGAGCAGCTGCAAATATACTGTTGTTCTACATTGTGAATGAAAGTGTGTTTCATGGGGACCAAATGGGTCTACAAAGAATCACCTATATTGAGCAGCAGCTGACAGTTTAATAATGGCTTGATATTAAAAATTTCTAAATGAAAATGTAGAAAGGTTGAAAAATGTCTTTAGCTTGGTATGCAAAAAAAAAAGTCAGGTTAATTGGGGATCTGCTTTAACTGGGTCACTGTGAGTGAGGTAGATCAGTGTTTGACCTGTTTGAATATGTCTTCCTAACATTTATATAGGAGAGACCAGGGTTGTTTGGTACAGGGTTCCAACAGGGTTGGTTTTGGGTCAAAATTTGGTGCAGTTACACATATTATAGCCTCTTAACCCACTATGATTTAATCAAGGCATTAAAAAGTCAAAACCTATCAAGGTAAAGACAAATGAAAAAATGTAAAAAAAAAAAAAAAAAAAAAAATGTTTTTATAGAATTTGGAAACCTTGATATATTATGATATATTATTATTAATATATTATCAAATAAAATGTCTTATATATATATATATATATATGTATATATATATATATATATATATATATATATATATATATATATATAATGCAAATGTGGATAGAATTGGGGTTGGTTAATTGGTATATGGAGTAAATGGGCAATATGTTTAAATTCTTATTTCACGATATAAGACATTTTATTTGATGATAACTATATATATATATATATATATATATATATATATATATATATATATATATATATATATCACAATATAGTTGTTTTGTGCTATTTTCTCTAATTTCTTTTATTAAAAATCAATCAAAAGCAATATAACAAAAATATTAATTAAATTAAGTTTTTCAGGTTCAATAGGTTTGTAGGTAATTTTGTTGCAATTACTTACACAGCACAGGGGAGTCTGATTTCAAATGGTAAATTGAATTTTAAAAAGTAAAGTAAACAGTAATAAAATAAGAACAAATAAACACATTACTAACAATAGCACAAATAAATACAATAGAATAAAGATACAAATGAAACTGAGTGCTTTATTATTTCAGGTACTGTAGGTCTAACACTAGTATTCAGGTAAGAAACTGAATAAAGAAACAAAGTAACCAAATTTAAAATAGCATCGGATAATCTTCATTTAAAACATTAAATACAGATTAATCAATTAAAATTACTTAATCAGTCAAGAGCAATAAGTGATTTTCTCTTTGTCTTTAGTTGTTTGATTATCATTAACATAGAAAGTGGCACATAGGCTGCAGTCCCTTTAAGACCTTCAGTACACAGAAGTCTTGTGGGCACATATTCAATAAGTTTTGTGGCCTTATTTAAGTGACTTAATTTTAATAACCACTCATTAACATTATTCCCTCAAAAATACAAACATGTTCATAAATGTTGCTCATCTATTATGGTAGCCTAGTTCGTGGTAAATGCTTAGTTCGTGCTCAAAACTTCTCTAGGGCCCCATAAAATAAGGGTTAAAAAAAACATAATTTCACGAGTTTACATTTACATATAATTAAATATAGTAAAAGTTATGTGTATTTGGCATGCTGTCCGGGGGCAGGGCTCTGAAATTTTGGTCCAAACCCAGTGCCTGACTACAGACCCCCAAAAGATGCAGTGAATTGGCAAGCTAGTGTTTCAAGAAGAAACCTGGTTGCTTGACCAGGAGAACCCGTTTTGCCTATGGCTGGAGCAGCTCACAGGTGAAGCCTTACAGGCGATAATTGAGGAGAAGCATGAGTTAGACCGTCCGATGGATGGAGAGCATGTGATTTAGAGCGCCCGATCGGGGCAACTCTGAAGGGAACAGCTCATGACTTCGGCTCTACCAGCCCATGGCGAGGTGAAAGAAATTCAACAAAGAGAGATCTCGCTGTGTCCACTGGGAGATCAGTACTCGCTGGTCGGAGAAAGAGAAAACATAGATGCACAACTGGGAGGACTCTCGCATCATCCGAAGGGAGATCAATACTCACAACATCGTATGGTTAAGCCTCGCTGGACCGAGAAAAAAAGACATAGATGCCCAATAGGACGGGCAGTCCCTGGGTCCACTGGGAGCTCAATACTCGCTGGTGGGAGAAGGAGAAAACATATATGGATGGCCAGAAGGGCTCTCGCTGCGTCCGACGGGAGACCAATTCACATGGCATCGGACAGGTAAGCCTTGCCAAACAGAGAAAGAAAGAGAATGAACTTTTAGTTGTTGATATTTTAACCGATGAGGGTTTGGTGCGCTTTTTTAATGTGTAACCAGTTGGTCCTGATGTAGCTTTGGAAAGCATCTGAGGACCATTTTCAGAGAGTTGGGAGATCTGCTGTTGGGAGAGGCCTTTTTGGGCTGCCGAGGTTGCTGTCCAGAAGTGTAAAGAGTGACTGGAGAATTTTTTTGCTGGGATACCTAACAGTTGGAAAACGGATTTGAGGTGTTTTTGGAACCAAAAGCGAGTAATGGGTTTGTGGGAATCATCTATGAATAGAGGTTCAAAAGGGGATTTAGCCTGAGAGCTTCTCAATTGAAGATAGGCCAGAACGGACTGGTATTACTGGATTGGCGACAAGAGGTTGAAAATATAGTTGAAATGGCCTTTTTTGGATTGGTCAGTCTTGCTTTGCTTAATAAAATATGAGATTGTTTCGCTATCGAGTACTGCTGAGTCTGAAATGGTGGAGAGTACTTTTGGGTCGAATTTTAAATTGATAGTGAGTTCTTAACATCTAAGAAAACCAAAAAAAAGCAAGAATAAATATAGTGTTGAGTGTGTGGGCGGTATTGAGGGGCTGGTAACCTGTGTGATGGGTATGAATACATTTCGTGAGAACGTCTAATCTATTTTATCAGGAGGGGGATTTGTGAATTATTTCTTTCTGTGAAGGGAGCATCATACATCAATTTGTGGAAAAATTGGATGCCGCTTAGGTAGCCTTTGATGGACCTGATTTGAAGACCCACAGTCATGTAGGATTGGATGGTTCTGGGAGAAACTGCTTAGAGGATGGTGTCAAGATAAGTGCTGTGGAGGGGTTTTAATGGGTGGTTTATGGCAATATTAATTCTGAATAGTGAGGAACTGCAGTTGGGAATTGGTCCGCCTCTGGAGCTAGCTTCCTGAATTTCTGAAACAGAAAACGAGACAGAGTCAGATTTTCTGAGAATTTTGATTTTCTGACCCGGGGACGTGTTTAGCAATTATGATAAATTGGTCTCATGCTCAGATCCAGATTAAACATTTTAAGGATTGGCATCAGAGTGGGTGAATGGGAGCGGCCTTTATTAATGCACTGAACAGCTTCAATGTTGCAATGCACTAAAATACTCTCAGCAGCCCATTCTTTCCTCCACAAGAAGGCTGCTACTATGAGAAGGTAAAGCTGGAATAACACGGAGGATTTTGGTATGTCCTGGAGTTGGGAGGGCCATGGAGACGTGAACCAGCAACCTTGGTAAAATCCCCCGAAGCCAACTGAAGGGACTGCGTCCGTGAATGGTTGGATATCGACGGGGGAGGAAGCTAGACTGTTACAGAAAAAAGATATACCATTCCATTGTTTTAAGACTGTTATCCAGAACCTGAGTTCGTCATGGCACTCCTGAGTTATGGAAAGGAGGTCTTCTAGCAAGTGGACCGAAGATGCGAGTGAGAGGAGGTGTGAAATGAAAAGTTTTTGGACTATGAGGATATTCGTGACTGGTATAGTATTGGGAGGCGAAATGATTAGAAAATCATCCAGCAGGTGAATGAGCTGAGGAATTGTGTAGTTGCTTCTGATAACATGTCGAAAATCTTGGGGCTGCTTTTGTATCTGAAAGTTGATTGATATTGGCACAGATTGGAGATTATTAGAAATGATGTTTTGGGAGAACAGGCATTCCATGCCTGGCTTAAAACCATGTTTGAGGCCAGATAGCAGATAATAAGTGAAGTCAGAAACTGGGTGGTGAGCTAATTAGATAGAAAGTTGATAAATATTCATAGGGGTCGATAAATATATATTTTTATTATTATTATTTGCAGCCTTAAACACTGGGCATACAGGGTGAGCATGAGTGCTGCTACAGCTATCTACAGCACTGACTGGTACACGTCCCAATGTTAAATCCATTGCAGGGTTGCCTGCTGAAAGCAAAAGCAGAATTTCTTCTTCAGGAATCTGGATTTGTGCTGAAGGTTGCAGGTCTTGGCACGTAGCTTGTAAATTTCACTGGGGTTGTCTCTGGGCAGGGGGGAGTGACGTGGTGGAGTGTGTCACTGACCTGCAGATCGTACATGAATTTTTGCAGCCCAGGAACACCCTGCTATGTTGATCGGGTGGAGTGTACCCTAGTAGGGGCATTGGTTCCATTGGGTTACTTGTACAGCGCACTTTGCGGAGAAACGTTTATGATACATATAACCCTGCAAACACACCTGCACTGGTGCACTGGCCCTATGGGGAGCCCTCACTCAGCCCCCAGGAAGCCCTCACCAGGCCTTTATAGTGCTAACCCTGCATGGGAAGCCCTTACTTAGCCCCCAGGAAGCCCTCACTTGGCCATTAGCACTGGCCCTGCATGGGAAGCCCTCACTTAGCAATTCAGGTTAATGCAGCTGATTCGACACTCTGAAAGGGACTAAAAATTATCTATACAAATATAAAAATCATACAAACAAACATCAAATAATAAATACCAAATTATTACTTTGACATTAGCTGAAAATATGTTTTGGTGTGCTAAAGTATTCATTGGCAAAGCTCACTCTTCCTCGAGGTCTCTGGACTAGTCAGCAAACGGTGGTAGCGCTCTGTCTCTTGAATTCCGCACCCACACCTTTATTTCACTCTCAAAAAGCAAATAGGCCTATATGAAACACACAGTAGGTGTATTTAACAGTAGTATTTAAGTAAAAACTTAAATGAACAAATATAAAAATAAATCACTAGACTTCAATGTGTAAATTATACATTGATTCTTAATAAAGCTACTGTATTAAAGTTCTCGGTCAAGAGCAGTGGGTTATTTTCTCTTTGTGTTTGGTTTTATTAGGGACAGTTACCCTCAAAAATCTGTCATCATTTATTCTCTCAAGTTGTTTTAAACCCCAATGAGTTTCTTTCTTCTGTTGAAAATAAGTTATTTTGAAGAATGAGGGTAACAAGCTGGTCTTCAGTGACTAGTATATGTTTTTCCTATACTATGGAAATCAATGGGGACCAGCAACTGTTTGGTTACCCACATTCTTCAGAATATCATATTTTGTGTTCTGCACATGAAAGAAATTAATACAAGTTTGAAACAACATTACAGTGAGTAAATTATCCCTTTAAGGACACATATCTCTAATATACAGCCACACATTCCAATTTTCTCTCAAATATTTATTTTCACTTAAGACATAACACACTCTGTTTATGTAAACTTTGTGTCTTTTTGACGGTATTAGAGAAATATAACTTAGTAATCAGGCGCTCTTTGACAAGCTTTTAGTGCCTGTACGCTTTGGCTGTATGTGTTCTGAAAAGTGCAGAACGCGTACAGCCAAAATGAAATGTTTAACCAGTAATACTTTAAAGCACAGTGATATGGCACACTTCAGCAAAAAAAAAAAAATGTTCCAAGCAAAGTATGACGCCGACATTTATACCATCAGTAACATAATGATATGCGCAATTCAAAATGAACTAGGTTGGTAGATTTTTTAAAATTATGAACCAGCCAGATTTTTACCACCAATTGGCATGGTACAATGATAATTTTGGACCCTGTTTCAAACATCATATCCAGTAAAAATAATATGCCTTTTAAATTAAGATTTGTTCATTAGTTTTTAAGGGATCAAGTGTTGTTTTGTAGACACAATCCAATCCAAATAATGGATTTTTTCTTTTTATTCCTTCTGTTCAGAGTTATAAATGGAAGGTCTTGAATTTCACATAAAATTTTAAAACAGAGTGTGGGAAATGAAAGTGGGCTGCCTACACAAAACCTGCATAGGCCCAAAGATACAAAAGTTGCTCTGTGCCCAAATGGGCTGGCCCACACTGGGCCATCATGGGCTTAATATGGGCAGCCTGCTAGTGTGGACTGCTTACAGAGAGCCCGCTGTGAGCCCAAAGCTGTGGACCCCACCCAGGAAAGCCTGCACTGGGCCTGTTTAGGTTTGGTGTGGACTAGCCCTGGCCCACTGTGCCTGCAAAAAAGCCAACTGTTTGCAGGGAAGTGCCCTCATCCATAGGACAATGCGAGCTCGGCAATAAGCACCAAATAGTTGTTCATTTCACGCCACCAATGGGGGAATGCTGAATAGATTATCTCCGTAAAACAGCTGAAAGCAATAGAAAACTCAGGAAACAAAAATATGCGAAATGAATGAGGGTTTGGGGTTTTAGAGTGACTGAAAAATCTCCACAGTCTATTTGTCGGTTTGATTCAGAAACAGGAAGCAGAGAAAGTAGATGAGAGATCGACGTCTGCACTGGCCAGGATTTGCGCTTTGATGTTGTGAGTCATTGGGGGTGGTTCTCAGGTGACGGCGTTTGGTGGGACGGTCATAGGTGCCGCAGTGAAAAGAGAATAATTGTGATGATAAAGTTATTTATCTTGCGGGGGGAAGCTTAAAGGGTTAACCCTCTGGGGTCTGTGGCTGATTGGGGGTCCTGGAGTAGTTTTGACATGCCCTGACATTTGTGATTTTTTTCTCATTACACTGTATTCAGCACAAACTAGGCTACAATAGTATGTGAGCAACAAGTATGTACATGTTTGTATTTTTGAGAGAATTATGTATATGCATGGTTTTTGAAAAATCAAAAAATATTAGTCACCGAAATAAGGCCTCAAAACACATAAAACAATGTATTGATTTTAAATTTCTAAGGCACTTTTTGTTTAGGATGGCCATATGTGAGGAGCCATAATGAGCTATTCAGTCAGAAATGTGACTGAGCGAACTAAGAAAGAATGCAATGACAAAAGAATACTATATTTTTTGTTTGTAGTTTGTAGTTTATTCAGAATATAGGTGTAGTTGTGGCCTAATGGTGAGGGAGTTGGGCTTGTAACCTGAAGGTTGCTGGTTCGATTCCCACACTGGTGGGGATTGTGAATGAACAGCACTCTCTTTACCCTCGATACCATACCTTGAGCAAGGCACAAAACCCTAATTGCTCCCCTTGTAGGTCGCTTTGGATAAAAGTATCTGCCAAATGAATAAATGATAGTGTAGTTAAATATATAAATGAAAGTCAATGAAAGACACATTTTGAGGACACAGTTATACCTGGAAATAAATCCTGTTCAAAGATAAGTGAGTGAACATACCTGGCATTTGGTGTTCAGTATCATATTCATGCAGTCCAATTTTTGAAAGGAGTCTCATGCTCATCAAGCCTGCATTTATTTGATCAAAAATTAAAAAAATTGTGAAATATTATTACAATTTATTTCTGTGATGTAAAGCTATTTATTGTAAACAAAAGCTTCATTGATGTGGCAATATATAGGCTAGTTTACAGTAAACCTTTTGTAATCTGTCCAAAACAGCCCAAAGACATATTGTCTAAACATTCATATTGCTATGATATTTTATGTATCGTATTTTTTATATTATGGAGCCTATAAATGTTAATGTGCACTTTAATATTGACAGACACTAGTCTATCTATTATATTAGAATAGAGAATTTAGGAATAAATAACTTACCATTCAGCTTGATCAAGTTGATCTGCGAAATTGAATTGAAACCAGTCATGCTTTTCCTCTGAGGTAAATAATTTTATAATTATTCCTCACTGCATTTCAAAACGATGAAAAGTACATGAATCTGACCCTGATGACCTGTTGCACTGATCCCATCAGAATTTGCGTTTGAATGCACCACACGGTCTGTGGGCATGGCCGCATTGGTGGAAAATGATATGACTCGTGAACGACTGACATCTCTCTCTTTTGAAACAGATTACATAAACAGAGAATATTTGCTTTAAATTTGACTTACATGATTTAAAACCTGGCATTTCAACATTTCTTTAGACATATGTCTGATGATTATGTGAATAGTATTCACCATGTTACAGTTAATTTTCTGAGGGCTATCAGAATGGACTTCATTCAGAGAGAGACGACAGATCACGCGTCATGTTAGCTTTATTTTTTTTTTCAAAAAGCACTACATTTTGTTTTTACTTTGAGTGTGCACAAATAAAATAAGACATTTCGCAGATTAGAGTGGTGTATAACTTGTACATAATTGTATGTCCAAAATTGGTGGTGTATTTTGAGTCTCTTTTGCACTGGTAAGATGAAAACCGAGGTGGTACCGCCAGTGCGACGGCCGACCCCTGAGTGTTAAGAGCTTGAATCAGCCTCTGGGGCTAGGGGAGGAAAACAAAAGAGAAGTGTGAGAAGGAAAATCAGAGTGAAGTTGAGAAGTGTGGGCTTGTGCAGCAAGCGGATTAGTGATGGAAGAAAGGTGTTGAAATGCTTTGGTTTGCGCAGCTGGCCGAGGCAGCCTCACATCAGCATCTGCAATGGGAGGTTGTGGCCACTGAAAAGAAAAAGGATTAGAAACAGTGGGAAGAAGAAGACTGTAGTGTCGTGGGTGAGGTGAATTCTGGGCCCTGCGGCCTTTATTCTGCCTTTTGGCCGTCTTGGGATCTGGAGTAGATTTAGGAGGGAGGTTGGGTGACTGTAAAGTGACATAGAGAGCGGACAGTTCCGCTTTGTTCATCCTTCGTGAAAACGGCACATTGGCATTAACCAACACATGCCTCAATCCTGCTACTGTCCACTTCCCAATACGTGGAATAATTGGGATGGCTGAACGGTGGGAGGATGCTGGGGAGGAAGTTGGCTGTCTTGCTGAGAAGAGGACGGCGAGGGTTAGCCTCGGTGTCTTGGTGAGCGAGAGGCTGTTCGTGCAGGCCAGCGGCCCTGCGAAGAAGCCTGGGGCTTGGGTATGGTATCAGGCAGAGAAGGAGTGGTCCTGGGCCGGCCGATTGCAGCGGAGGATTCAGAGAGAAGTTGGACTCATCATCAGATGGAAAGAGCTGAAGTTGAGACATGGTAGCAAAACAGGCGAACCAAGATGCTGATAAACTGTCAAACGAGCAGAAGTAAGTCTGCTGTATTTATACCTCTTGTCATTGGTTGAGTTGATTAACTGAATGCTCTCCACTAGTGCTAAAAAGGTTAATTATATTAGTATTCGGGGAACCAGTCACTTTCGATATTGCCGTAAGTCCTACCAGATGGCAATTACATTTCCATCGCTGCCTCTGTAGATCTATCAAAAGAGGAAGAAGATCCATTTGTTCCCCAAACAGAGTCCCCTGGTCACCCTACAGGGGTAGATGAACTCTGTATGAGACTTGCTATAGGACGGCGAAGTGGGACATTGACCAGTTGGGTCTTCGGCTCTCCCCACCCCAAAACACTCAAGGCTAGATGGGAAATTCCTCCTTCCTCTACCACCTCAACAGTTCATCAGACACTTCCGCCTTTCCAAGATTGCATGGATGATCTGATGAAATACTGGGAAAGATCACTGTTATTTAGAGTCCCGGTGTATGGCTTTTCCTCACTGGACATGGCGGGTGTGCAGGAGATGGGCTGGTCTCACATGTCGTTAACGGAGGCCTTGTTGGCAGGCTATCTGAATCCTCTGTCTGCTTCAGATTATCCACTATCACCCCTAAGCTGCCTCAAAGATCTGATTGTTGACATGATGTCCCCCTTGAAAGTAACTGGCTAAGGTCCCTATGGCTTGCACCCTACTCCCTTAAAGGAATCTGCCTTAAACAATAAGGTTGTGGTTTCCAAGTCTTTTGAGCTCAGCTCCGAGTCAGGTATTTTAATTTTTGAATTGTGAAGGTACTTCCTCATTGAAGCATGAAACATGGGCAGTGGCCATAGTAAGTAGTGTCATTGACAGCAAAGCTGGTGCATACCCATGGGGGAATTTAACTTAAATTTTCTTGTTCTTGTTACAGCCAATATTGACAATGCATCCCCTAAGTATGGCAGCATGGGTATTTTGTTTCCCAAAAGTATCTCGTGTAAGTTCCCTTGCAAACAATGTGGTGAGATTCAAAATTAATCTTTTGAGCTAGTCAGAGGTAATCCTCACCCTCTGCTGAACACTTTCACTGTTAGAGTATACAGTTGCAATCAAAATTATCATTAAGTTATCAACAGTACATCTGGTGCAAAAAAGGCAAAGCTTGTGAGCAGAAGAACACCATCTCCATGGTCAAACATGGAGGTGGTCCAGTCGTGTTTTGGGGGTTCTTTGATGTTGCAGAAAGTCGAAATCTTGACCGTATGAAGGACATCATGAATTCTTTGAAGTATCAAGCCATTTTTGCAAGGATGGTGCAGAGACTGAAGCTTGATGATCAATGAACTTTTCTGCAGGATATCCAAATCTACTTGCTTGAGGGATCAGTTGTAGAATGTTCTTGAGTGGCCTGTACAGTCCTCAGATTTAAATCTCATTGAAAATATTTGGTGGAACTTGTAGAAAGCAGTGGTAACATGAAACAAAACGTCTTGTAGGTTAAGGGGGTTGAACTGTAATTAATCCTAAATTGCCTAATTTGATAAAATTGGGAATTAAAACATGCCTGTATACTATGCACAAAGTTATAAATATAGTACAAGTTATATTATATACAGGTGCCGGTCATATAATTAGAATATCATCAAAAAGTTGATTTATTTCACTAATTACATTCAAAAAGTGAAACTTGTATATTATATTCATTCATTACACACAGACTGATGTATTTCAAATGTTTATTTCTTTTAATTTTGATGATTATATCTGACAACTAAGGAAAATCCCAAATTCCGTATGTCAGAAAATTAGAATGTTACTTAAGACCAATACAAAGAGAGTATTTTTAGAAATCTTGGCCAACTGAAAAGTATGAACATGAAAAGTATGAGCATGTACAGCCCTCAATACTTAGTTGGGGCTCCTTTTGCCTGAAATACTGCAGCAATGCGGTGTGGCATGGAGTCGATCAGTCTGTGGCTCTGCTCAGGTGTTATGAGAGCCCAGGTTGCTCTGATAATGGCCTTTAGCTCTTCTGCATTGTTTGGTCTGGCATATCGCATCTTGCTCTTCATAATACCCCATAGATTTTCTATGGGGATACTTTTGCTACTCAAGCAATGTGGATTGTGTACCTCTCCTCGCTTCCTCCAGACTCTGGGACCCTGATTTCCAAAGGAAATGCGAAATTTACTTTCATCAGAGTATATATCTTTGGACCACTCAGCAGCTGTCCAGTCCTTTTTGTCTTTAGCCCAGACGAGATGCTTCTGACGCTGTCTGTTGTTCAAGAGTGGCTTGACACAAGGAATGCAACAGCTGAAGCCCATGTCTTGCATACGTCTGTGCGTAGTGGTTCTTGAAGCAGAACCAGCTAGACTCCAGCTGCAGTCCACTCTTTGTGAATCTCCCCCACATTTTTGAATGGGTTTTGCTTCACAATCCTCTCCAGACTGCGGTTATCCCTATTGCTTGTACTTTTTTTCTATCACATCTTTTCCTTCCCTTCACCTCTCTATTCATGTGCTTGGACACGTGCAAGGTGCAAGGTGTCAGTGGTCGTCTTTTGGACAACTGTCAAGTCAGCAGTCTTCCCCATGATTGTGTAGCAAACAGAACTAGACTGAGAGACCATTTAAAGGCCTTTGCAGGTGTTTTGAATTAATTAGCTGATTGGAGTGTGGCACCAGGTGTCTTCAATATTGAACCTTTTCATAATATTCTAATTTTCTGAGATACTGAATTTGGGATTTTCCTTAGTTGGACAGTTATAATTATCAAAATTAAAAGAAATTAACATTTGAAATATATCAGTCTGTGTGTAATGAATGAATATAATATACAAGTTTCATTTTTTGATTGTAATTAGTGAAATAAATCAACTTTTTGACGATATTCTAATTATATGACCAGCCCCTGTATAAGATTTTGTAAACTCTAACAAAACTTTATAGTATACAAGCACCACAGGGGTTTGATGAAACCAATGAGATTGATCTTGCCATTTGAGCTCAGGGAGAACACTTCCTAGATTCCTAATTCCTATTCCTATCATAGCAAGACATCTGCATTTCTATACTGATGTTCATCCCATAAGACTATGTCTCCTTCTGAACTGTCAAACCTCTCCACAGACTGTTATAAACAGCACACTGTCCCTCGGGCCACTACAGGGATAAATCAGGCAACGCTGCACGTCCCCGTGGCGCAGGAATGTTTATCTTTCCCAAGACATTTGTGTAACCACAATGTGCTGATGTACAATGCCTCTCTTAAAATCTAACTTAGCTCTTTCACTTAATGGAGATAAACAGACCAAATCAGCAACATGGAACACCAACAGAAGTGATAAATCTATATTATTGTTAAGGGGCACTGGTGCAATAAATTGTGGCTTAATAGATCACAGATCTAAATCACTATTAGTACAGTTTTTCTCAGTTGCTTTGGTGCATTTCTCAAATCACCCTTAAAATTTGCGAAACAGTAAGTTCATTCCTCGAAACAGTTCATACAAACAGCGCCAGACATTGGATTACCAGCAAACATGTGTAACTTTCTCTAAATCCTTAGTTAATCTCTCAAAAGCACATATTTATATCAATGAACATATCAGTGCCATCAAAATGATGAGTCCTTCTGTCATTGTTCACAAATAAGATGCAAAATGCTTAGCCATGTTATCAGTATAACCGTCAGTAAGTGCACACCATCAGTATTTTCAGATGTAAACTATGGCTATGATTTTGATGACCGTGATTGAAACTGCACTTTTTCTATATTGCACATATCAGTTTTAACAGTACAAAATGACACATTACTATATGTGGGATATTCATTGAAAGAGACTGGACAGGATTCACAGATACACTTTTACTGTTGCTCTGTCAACTGTCATTGGATATATAAAAGAAAAAGACAAGACTATAAATACATACACTGTATATACATGTGTATGTGTGTGTTATTTAATCTGCTATATACTGCAAGTGTAATTCTAATATGTAGCATTACAGTAAATATACAGTTTTAGTTATTACCCACCAGTTATATGAAATGCTCAAATGCATGCTGTGCTGTGCTGTGTCTATATATGCTTTCCAAATGAAGCTTCATGAGCTGCATCTCTGTGCTATTTTAGAGAATTGGTTGGTCATTGGTTGAATGCTTTACATTCCCCTGAACACTTTTGTGAAATTCAGGATTCACCTGCACAATTAACCAATTCTGGTAACATTTACAAAATTTTAATAGAAATGTATGGATAATATACTTGACACATTAAACTAGGTCAACCATTTTGCATTTAATGACTTATGCAATGAACTAATGTCTAGATGTTTTGAGGGGTAAGACTATTCAACAGAGAACCATATGGTACATTTTAAGCAACATGACATTAGCAATAGATATGTAAATAGCAGACAATTGTACATAGGCTAAGCAATTGCATGAATGTACCAAAGCATTTGCAATCTGAATGAGAATTTGCTTTTATGATGTGCACAAGTGACTAAATGATGTGGAAATTGAACAAGTAGTTATGAAAATTTCAGCTGTGATCTGAGAAATACTCCTAAGCGACTATTTTCCTGATGGTTGGTTGGTTGGTAGGTAGGTAGGTAGGTAGATAGGTAGATAGATAGATAGATAGATAGATAGATAGATAGATAGATAGATAGATAGATAGATAGATAGATAGATAGATAGATAGATAGATAGATAGATAGATAGATAGATAGATAGATAGATAGATAGATAGATAGATAGATAGATTCTCACAGGATTACCATCAGCTTCTGCTCACCACATTCATGTGGAGAATGTTATTTTGAAATGGGATTATCTGTGCAATTTAAAGTGATTACAGTGTTTGACATGCTCAGTTTTTTTTCTCAGAGAAGTGTGCAGGATATATTCCTGCATATATCTCTTTGAAGACAATTACCTTTGCTCCTTTGTGAAGTCCTTACAGGAAGTGTGAGTTTAATTGCTTTTCATGGACAGGCAAAACAATATTCTTGGGATTAGATGAAATGTAGCTCATCTCTTTCTGTCTTGTTGGAATTCTTATCCATGAAACGAGGAGCAAGCTGGATGTGCTGGTATACAGCAGAGGCGTTAGTGTTTGGGTGTGAGGGATGCAGATGGTCGCTCATCTCATCTTTCTTTCTCTGTGCGTGCAATCCTTTGCCACCGCTTATTATTTTATTAACTAGGATTGGCCACTAGAGCCTCAAAATCTGTTATGACAGGTTGTGGAACTTATATGTCTGCAAACTGATGCATTTATTAGCGATGGGGTGACAGAAGTATCCACAATTTAATGTCATTATATTTTTATTGAAAAATACTGATTAACAAGAATTGTTCAGTATTCATGCATATACATAAAGGCACAGTTTTATCCAGAAATCAATCAAATGCCCCGTCAGTTGGTCAATTGCTAGAACCCATTTCTCTCTACTTTTCTCAATTTCTTCCCACAGTTTTCTCAAACTCTTCCCACAGATCACCTAACCAACTTTCAGCTTGGAATAGCATTTAATTTCACATTTAACTCATAAAATAATGACCTAAAAAACATTAGCAGGTAGCATTACACATGTAGCATTATACAATATTTATTATATTTATTTAATATTTAATATAAAACAAGATATATGTTACATTGTCCATGTTTACATTATAGTGCAAAATTATTCCTTTTGTATAGATGGTAATAAAAATTAAAAATCTAAAACTTATGTAGGTGTTCAGCCATATCTAATTGTTTTGAAATTATTATGTTATGTGTTTATTTATTTATATGTTTTGAAATTAGGTATTGCTGTCCTATTCAGTTTTATATTGTGTTTGAACTTAAATTTAACACTTTTGAAAAGACTATGTCAACGTGCAAACTGGCCTGTAAGTGCATAGAATTTTGATGGTTGCAGAGAGTGAGAAATACTTCATGTAATTTGCCAGAAACACTGAATTTATTTTATGCCAAAGCAATGGAAAATGAGCCACAGTTTAGCCCACGTAGACTGCTGTTATATGCTCACTGTGTGAGAAAAAAAAAAAAAAAAAATAATAAAATAAAAAGTGACTTAAGTATTGAGAAATTGGCTCTAGTGATTGTTAAAATAAATAAATAAATAAATTTTCTTTCAGTATATCTGATCTGTGAATAATTTCATGCTATCGCATATTCGTATATGTTTTACTGTATATCTGTAGTGCTTTGAAAAATATGGAGTCAAAAAAGGTTCATGTAATACGTAAGAGACACCTGCATTCAATATGAAAATACTCACTCTCTCAGTCTTTTAGAACAATCTGGCATTCTCCCCTTTTCTCCTCCCACACATTATACTCGTAATACCTTCAAAGCTGCATGTGCTAGCAAAGAGTGTCTGATATTAATAGATTATAGCTTATATTTCATAACACTCTGAAAACAGATCATACTAACAATGCCTCATTAATGGCCACAGAAACGACTTGTTAGTAAAAAAAAAAAAAAAACGCATGCACAATAGTCCAGTTCCGTGTCAATGTTTCTACCAGAACATTCTTTTAAAGTGATAAAATCAGTAAATAAATTTGTATAGAACTAATAGGTAATCAATGTGTAATAATGTAATAATAATGTAATCCAACAACTGTTCTCTCGTTATATTTAATAAAATATAGTCTACTTATAAGTAACTGGTTACAAAATTTTGATTACATTTATTTGAAACTTAATTAAACAATACAAACAATCTCAAAAAAAAAAAAAAAAATCACCTTCAAGACAAAGGGAAAAGTAGCTCTTCACCCCTGAAGTCTCCCTCAGATTTAACAGATATGTTCAAACTCAGGAGTGGTCATGGATATAGGCCTATCCAACCTATCACCGGATATCTGACTGCTTCAGGCATGTTCTCTCATTCAAACTCAGCATGGTACCAAAGTAGGCTAAAGTTCTCATAGATTTATTTTATATTATTTGGGTCAGTGTACTGTGGCACAGATTCCACTGTGCTGATGTGCATTACCTTCATCAGAGTGTTTCTCTGCTGGATTCAAGGTTGAGCTAGTTTCCATCGTAAATCTGTACTTTGCTTACTATCCTCATAGTGTTCAGAGTCAGGCACAATTACTATTGTCCATATTAGGAATAGTAATATGAACAAACCCCTAACCTTCAAGGTGTCATGAACCTGTGTTTTTATTTGTTATTTTATAATCTTTCTTGAGAGGCACTTATAATGTTAGTATGATTTTTTTCAATTAAAGATGTCATAATTTAGAAATAAAAGGACATTTTCTACCCAGATTTTAGCCCTCTAATTTGAACTCTCTACTGGAAAGGACGTGTCTGCAGTGAGACCTCAAAGCAAATGCCCAATGCTATGACATCTTTGAATATGAAATAAAGTACATGTGGAACTCTCTCTGAATATTTTACTATGTTTTTAATGTTATAGCTATCAAGATTATATCGTGAAAAATGTCATTGTCATAACTAACAATGCTAGCACAGTGTAAATAAGAGATTCATTGTGGAGTGTAAACAGCGTCATTGATTATAACAAGAGTTTTGGCGAGAGTTCCCAACTTGCGTTGTGTGATTGATAGCTCCAGCAATTATAAAGGGAGGGTTTTCTTTCATGGGAACTCAAGCTGCATCGTCATTCTGTGGGAATGCCTCTGCGTGACTACGACGTGAAGCACATGTGAAATCTGTCCAATGGCATGACGGAACGTCAAAGGCAGGTGGCATCACAGACCAGGAAACTATAAAGCACACCCAGAACAAAAAACGCTAGCTTCTGTATCTTCAGCAAGCGATCTGTGTAAATGTTCGTCATATTCGGTCTTGTCAGTTATAAATATAGATATAAACAACATTCTCTTTTTGTCAAAGACTCTTTCGCTGATTGTGATTGTGTGTGTTGTGAAAAGCTATCTGAAAATGCTCCTCTCCCGCCGGGCGCTCTTAGATGGCCCTTTCTCTGTGTTGAAGTAGACCTGTTTGCACACTGCCCGATGTGGTTCTCCCTTACCTATCCAGCTCCTCTCGGACTGGATGACATCGTACAGATGTGGCCGAGGCTAACTCTGTATTCCTTCCCCCATATCGCTCTGCTATGGTGTTCTGAAGAGGTTTTGCCGGGATGGGACTTGTCTCCTGTTAATAGCCGAATTCTGGCTAGCCCGAGTAAGGCTCTCATACTTGGTGTCCCTCCCCGATGGCTCTTCTATGGAGATTCTAATCAGAGAGGATCTGAGAGTTGTGGAGATTGTGGGCCTGGATTCCAAAGATTCTGATCTCTCAACCGAGGTTGTGGAGACCTTACTCCAATCCAGAGCACCCTCTATGGGGAGATTACGTGCTACTAAATCTGTGGTTGCTCTCTTCTTGGTGCAGAGAATGTCAGTTTGACCCCTTCTGTCATCCTATTGGTTCAGTGCTTAAATTTCTGCCGGAGGGTTTCTTTGCAGGGTTATCTCCTTCCAACTTAAAGGTATACAAGGATATATCTGCTTACCACACTCCTCTTGGTGGGTCATCATTGGGGAGGGACCCTTTTGTTACACAATTTCTTCGAGGTTGAGGCCAGCACAGTGCACAAGGACACCAGCTTGGGATTTGGCCATCGTTCTAGAAGGTTTAATTTTGGATCCTTTCAATCCCCTTGAAGAGGTTTCAGAAAAGTTTGTCACTCTAAAAACTATCTTCCTTCTTGCTATTTCATTTCTTAAAATGATTGTTGACTTACAAGCCTTGTCTGTTGCTCCTTCGTGCCTTGACTTTGCACCTGGTATGGTCAAAGCATTTCTTCATCCTAGATCATATTTTGTTGCAGGTCTTTTTTCTTCCACCTTTTACCTTATCAAACCAGGAAAGACTTAATCTGTTGTGCCCAGTTAGTGCTCTAGATGCCTACGTCCACAGAGCTGCCCTGTGGCGTAAGTCAGAGCAATTTTTTTTCTGTTTCGGATCACACAGGAGAGGATGTCCTGCATCCAAGCAGAGGATGAGCAAGTGGGTAGTCAAGGCTATTTCACTCGCTTATGAGTCCACCAGACAGCCCTCACCCTTGGCTGTTCATGCTCATTCTACCAGGAGTATGGCCGCTTCTAAGGCTTTACTTTCAGAGTTTCCTTTCATGACATTTGTGACGTGGCAGGTTCACTTTTGTCAGGTTTGTTAAGATGGAATTGGGCTCTACTTCGGGGTCCGTAGTGCTTTCATCCTAATTTATTAAAAACAGGCACTTGGTGTAGCGGGTATGAGGTTCCCAGAGTGTCTTGACACAGCTCAAGGTCCCATTAAAGGGAACGTCTCAGGTTACGTATGTAACCCTGGTTCCCTGAATAGGGAACGAGACACTGTGCCACCTTGCCATATTCCCTGCATGCCTGTGAGCATCTTGCTTCATCAGAAATTAGCGTCCTTTGTTCTGGGTGTGCTTTATAGTTTCCTGGTCTGTGACGTCACCCTCCTATGACATTCCGTCATGCCATTGGACCGATTTCACATATGCTTCCTGACGTAATCATGCAGAGGCGTTCCCACAGCGTCTCGACACAGCGTCTTGTTCAGGGAAGCAGGGTTACATATGTAACCAGAGACGTTCTTTGATCGTATATATCTTTGTAGTTTGGTCTGTAAATAATTTAATCACAATTTAAATATGTTTTCTTTTATTTCATGATATTAAGAGAACCAATGTGAAGTTGACCATTTAGTCACTGGCTTGATGTACTGACGCATATACAGCAATAAACGATTTTGAGACAAAGAACGTCTGACTTTACATGAATCATAACATATCAGAAATCACTGATCAGAACCCTAGAACCCTAAAATCTAACACAAAGAACGATTTCAACATATAAAGAGTTCTTCAAGACAATACGGTTCTAAATATAACTATTGCTACGTGTTTATGTATGCATGTACACACACACACACACACACACACACACACATATATATATATATATATATATATATATATGAGAGAGAGAGAGAGAGAGAGAGAGCTTTAAAGATAAGTGCTAATGATATCATCTGAAACACAACTATCTACGCAGCATGACTGAAGCCCAGTTTATTTAATTTTGCATAACTGGTGCATAAATCACCAGCAAGCACCAGAAGTGTGATAAGAGTTTTTTGTGAAGTGTTCTAATCGCAATGATAGAAAGTGCAACCCATTTAAATTCTATAGAAAATTTCTACCATAAAATGTAGAAATTAAAAAAAAAATCAATCATCCAAAAGAAGAAAAACACTGACGTACAATAACATAAGTTTTTTTTTAAAAAAACTACTCATTACTACCCTTAAAATAATTTATCACATTTTATTGTAATAACATTACTACACTGTTTCTATGCTGCCAAAATCTGGAGCGTTTTCTTGCTGAATGAAAATGATGATATATGGGAGAAATACTTTTAGTTCATTAGTTCATTTTCAAGCTTGCAAGCTTGTCCTCCCCAAAGTAATATGAAAAGGATTATGTGTGAAAAAGAAATGCTTGGAGATGGAGGGGGAAAAAAAGATTTACTGAAAGAAAGGCAGAGGTTGGTGTTTCACTAGCTACTTAATGGATTTTTCATATAAGTCAGTGATGAGACCTGAAATCTCCAAGTAGTTGAACCATGATGAAATAAAATGGACCTCTATTCTTTGTCTCCTTTCTAAGCTATTTTGAAACTGTAACTTGTAACAAGTTTCAAGCTAGTGTACTTATAATTTTAAACCTTAAATGCATACCTCGGGTCTTTATCGACCCGGGACGTCATTCACTACCCTCCTTCATTTTTTAAAGTTAGACATCAGCCTTCTTAGTATTCCCCAGTCAATTCATATAAACAATATAACATGAAAATATCATAAAATGATGAAAGAATGCCTGTTTTGCCATAAATTTTTTGTAAAAATGTATAGTGTCGTTAATGACCCAAGGTGTGTATTAGTGTACATATTTTTTTTTCTGCACAACTATAATTGAATCTTTGCAAATTGAATAAGTGCAATTCACCTTTATTCCACAAGGCGGGAATTTGTGATATCAATGATGAAGTAACGTTTCATTCAGACAGAAAATGAAAGAATTGGAAGTATCATCAGCAAAATTTGAAATGGCTCAGCGATTCATTGCAGAGCAAGTACTAAACGCAATCAAATATGAGTGTCACTGTCACTCATAAGTAAGTAGGCCTGAAAAAATATTTTTTTCTTGTCAACGTGTCCCACGTTTATATTAAATTGATTAATATAATAACATACTAAACCATCCTGTAATATAAGCAGGCCTATTCCACGCTCACGCATGAAGCTTGCCTCAAAACACCGGCAAAAGTAATGATTATGAATCTGTAGGGGAAAAAGAAGACAGTTTAATTTTTTAGTAATAAACTAGTGCTTTTTTAGACAGTGTCGGCTGCAAAAAATGTGCAGATGCTGACTCTCCATCTCCATAGTAATGGACATGCCTTTAATAGATAAACGCATATGGACTACATAATTAGAGAATATTTGTTACAAAATTGAGTAGGCGAGTTTTCCATATATTTAGTAAAAATAATAATAATAATATTTTTTGGTCATATTTACTATTAATTGCCCAGCTCCCAATGTCAATGATCTAGTACCCCCCCAGCACATGCACTCAAAATGCTCTGGCATCACCCCTGTTGTCACTTGATGATGGATCTGGTGAAATATTGATTTTGAAAATGTTGAAAATGATAATTTTGAGAATATGTTTGAGATTGCAAATGGTCATGTTCTTACAACTATCTTTTGCTGAATGTACTGGGAAATTAGCTCTGACGAGGACAGTGATGATGGCATAAAAAATCTGCTCAAACTGAACACTTCCATGCACCAAAAGGTAACAATTTACCTTTATTTTATTCTTCTGTAATTGTTACTCTAATATCAGGGGAGTTTTATATTATTGTGATAGGTAGAGATCCATCTGTGTTAGATATAGATCCGGATTGCTAAAGACCCGAATATGTAAGAATGATTGGTGAAACATTCATGCATTTAAAGGTTGAAGTAGTTAAACTATAAAAAAAGTAGTTACACTGTAAAAAATGTACCCCTAAATTACAGGGTTTCCAGCAGTGTACCACAATCTTATTTATTACCGTAATCTGAATTAGAGCTTTTCTGTAATTTAACTGTAAAATACTGGCAGCAGGGTTTCGAGCCTTTGACAATTGTAAATGGATAGTTCACCCAAAAATTTATTTCTTTCATAATTTACTTCTCAACACAAAGGAATATATTTAGAAGAATGTTTGTAACCCAGCTGTTATGGGACATCATTGACTTCCATAGTAGGGGAAAATACAACAGTGTGGAGCATTCAGCAGAGCAAAGAAATTTATACAGGTTTGCACTCATGTGCTCAACATGAGTGGTTGAAAAACCTATGCCAGAATTTTCATTTTTCGGTGAACTATACTTTAACAACTGTATACAATAGATATGTTTTTATGTTTTATAGTATCTCCTCTGTATGTCAATGTTTCGTCTTAGCATCCTAATAAGACACTAATCCAGCAAGATGAGTCAAGGACTTGCTGTAAGATTAAGTTTCTTCTCAACATCAGAAACCTTTAAAGAGCACACAATATACAAGTCAGAATACATAATATCACTTAGTAAGGTATAAAGGATAAAACTAAATACTCCTCTACATGCAACACTAGTCCATCTTCATGTTCCTGAAAATGGGACATTAGAAGCTTGATATGCATGTGTGCCATCTCTTTTCAGGCTGGGACAGGGCATCCTTCAGTGGCAAATAGATTTGAGCTTAGATTTCCCTTCTTTGTGTTGATAACAGTGCGTTTTGAAATCTGAAAACTTTTTGAAACTCTTATTACAAGTAAGCAATGCACAATTAAACTCGGCGTTCGCAACATAGGCACATGCACATTCACATTCAACTACAGGAAACGTTTGACCGTAAAGGCGACTGTACCAAACATTAACATTGATTTTCTCAGGTGTTCAAATACTTATTTGCAGCTGTATCATACAAATAAATAGTTAAAAAATCATACATTGTGATTTCTGGATTTTTTTTTAGATTATGTCTCTCACAATGGACATGCACCTATGATGACAATTTCAGACCCATCCATGATTTTTAAGTGGGAGAACTTGCAAAATAGCAGGGTGTTCAAATACTTTTTTCCTCACTGTAAGTAAAGGTGACTTGACAGATAACATCTCCGGTTACGAATGCAACCATTGTTCCCTGAGAAGGGTATCCGAGACACTGCATCCTTGGTTGCTAATGAGGAATGGCTCTGGCTTGCCAGTGACTGAAGTTTGTGTCAAAACACGACAATGACAACAAGCCCATGACATCACTACCGGTGCGACCAGAGTATAAATAGCAGCACTGCCTGCTCTAGATTGTGATGAGCTTCGTCCCAGACTCGCTCGCTCTCCCAGAACCAGTGGTCGACTGATGGTACGTTAGATGGTTCCCCGGACCACAGGAACAGAGTGGGTTGGTGTCCAAGGCTGCACTGAAAGGGGATGAGTCTGGTTGCAGGTTGGCGCAGGAACGTGTGTACTTGGCCCAGCTCAAGTCTGGTTCCAGGACTTTTGGTAGCCATGACAAAAGGTTCTCTGGGATCTTCCAATCTCTTGGATCTTCCTCTCTGTCTGCCCATTAGATTGTGGATGATAACCTGAGGAGAGGCTTATGGTCACACCTAGGAGAGTGAAGAACGCCTGCCAGACTTTTGAGACGAACTGCGGCCCTCTGTCACACAAGATATGTTCTGGTATGCCGAAGTACCGGAATACATGCTGGCACAGGAGTTCGGCAGTCTCCATTGCCATCAGATGAGAGGATTGAGATAATCTGTCCACTATGACAAAAATGCAGGTCTTACCAGAGGATGGAGGGAGGTCGTCAGTGATTAAGCCTACTCCTTGGTGTGACTTGTCTTCCCCAGACAGCAGCGGGACCAGGCGCACCAGCCATTGGGTGTGCATCCAGCCACTTACCTCCGCTATTCTTTCAAAGAGGTCTACAAATGGCTCAGGGTTGTCTTGTGGACACATCTTCATCAGCAGAACATGGGCAATGGAGGGGTTGTGACTGGGCCAATCCCGGCCAATCAAGCTCCAGATGACCAGATTCAACTTGCAGCTGGACCAACAAGCGGAAACAATCCTCCTGTTCCAGTTTTAGGTCCATCAGAGCCTGATGTTGGGATTGGTGAAGACCAGCGAGTGACTTCACAAGCTCCCTAAGTGGTGTCCTTTAATCAGGCTTCATGGTGGCGTGTTGACTTCCTCATTGTGGGTTTTGTGCACCAGTGTAATAAGATTCAATGAAGATGAAGAAGGACGAGGAAGACAGGTGGCGAGTAATTCTTATATTATTCATAAAATAAGAAAATTAACAAAATTAATGCTGTCAGGCTCTCTGCCTTCACAGACACAAACACACACACAAGTAATAATCACAGTTTCTGGTGGTAATCAGTCTCCCTCTCTCCCAAGTCTGCGGGGTGCTTATATCTTGTCTCTCCGCCAATCACTGGAATTAGAGACAGGTGTTAGATATCATTCACTTGACCTGCTTATCATCTCTGGTTTTCTGAAAATACATTATTTTAAGGAACAAATAAAAATGAAGATTCCCCTGTTTCTCCTCTGCAGTGATGGTGATATTAACCCATTGATGTGTACAATCACACTGGTGTGATCAGTCTTGGCTGGTCCCTGGAGCGTACCAGAACGTTCAGCGTTTGAATTAAAAGTAAAAATGAAATAAAAGCAGATCATCAGTCATACAGTGCTATATGGCTGCGCTGTGTCAGGTAATAAGCAATGACGCGTCATCATGGAAGCAATAAATTGAAACATTTTAAATAATGGTCATCTTGAAAAACTCACACTGAAGGCTCAGCCAGATTATTGTAAATTGAAGTGGGAAATGGTTAATGAGCGTTTAATGGCATTGTTGACTTGGTTGAAGTTATTGTACAACACTAATTCTGAGAATAAAATGGAAATAATTGTAAAAAAATTAAGGAAAATGTTTAATAAGAGTAATTTAATGACACCCTTTTATCTTCTGAAACCTTCAGTGGTGAACTGGTGGTTGAAGCAGAAATAAACAGTGGAGTCACAATGTTCTCTGAATCAATTAATAGGTCTAAATTGACAATTAAATGCATGAATTCACTACATAAATACATAAGTGTACTTAGAAATATTTTCAATAGTGAACATACATATTTGTCAGGTAAATACATTTTAACATTGTCATAAATATCTGTTGATTTCTAATAAATATGTTTTATTATCTTGCTTCCGTGTGTGTGTGTGTGTGTGTGTGTGTGTGTGTGTTTGTGATAGAGACAGAAAAAAACGGTATTTTCCACTTTATAAGCGGGCAGACAGAACAGGTTTGATTGGAGGAGGAAACACGTCTCTAGATTTGATTCCTCTATCTACCTGTAAAGCTTCATTGCACAAGCCACTAAAGGACATGTGATGTAGGATGTACATAAACTTTTAAAGTTCTCAATACATTTTCGAACAAGATATAGGAAGAGACAGTACTGTTTGTAATGATATAATTTGATTTTGAGAATGCATTCGAAAAATAGTGAATGACAGAGCTGCCATGGAAAAAAGTGCATGATTAGCTATGAAATGAAGTGGAGCCTTGGACCTGAAAAACATGGACATTTTCAATACGTAACGACTTAGGCAGATAAAATGGGCGTGCAATAATTTGAACTGAAACATGCATAATTTAATTCATTTAATTGCTCATAATTTATAGCATAGTCTATTGATACATACATTTGTTTTCATAGCCTTCAATTTGCGTTGGTGTGGAATGACTTTTATTAAAATACATAAAATAGAATTTGATGTGCCTTGTGAAAAGAAAACTGAACATTTAGGTCACTTCATAGAAAATACAGAGATATAGGTAATTCACCATTCAGCCTAAAACACAAAAACATGATTTTTGGTCTACATTGCCTATGCAGCTTTATTGTAAAAGCTCTTATTGGACTTGTTATTGCATGTTATTGTGTTTATTACTAATCAATGCTGCATTTTTATTGAATTTCTGTGAGTCAGAAACTTGTCCATTCAGCATGCTTGCAGTGAAGCAATTAATTTAGCAAGAGTCAGGTATTCATAAATAAATACTTTACACATTCTGAAGAATTGGTTCTGTAGGGCTTGCAGATTCCTGTGAATTAATCACACTGGCCTCCAGATACTGAGCATATCAGAGTGACGAGAGGAACTGTTAAAGTAACATTGAATAGGTGCCAGCAAAAATCCTTTGAAGAGTCCCTGTTCAGTCACCATATAAATCTGAATTTTATATCAGCAATTCATATTTTAGCATCTCTATGGTGACACATATACTGTACCCAATGATTCATATTATTACCAAAATTAAGTTTCATTACCATTTATCTACAGCTGATGTATTGGTGTTAATATATTTACACCAAATATTTACTATACTTACATGATACATATGTTAGATATATGTCAACTAGTATGTAAGAAGGTTGATTTCGTTTTAAATGTGCTCATGTAATTGCCATAGATTTCTCTGCAATGATAGTGGCTATTGCTTAGTAGTTTGTAGTCTTGTGGGGCACAAACATATACCTTTGGACATAAGTTTTTGACTATTTTTAAAGGACAGGAAGAGTATTTGTGAAACATGTTTTAAAAATTATTTTTGAAATTTTGTGATTAGTAATCCAAACTTTGATTTTGGATCACATTCAGTGTATTGATTTAGTTAAATTCAACATGCAGCTGTGTATTATAACTGCTCTGGATATGTATCATCCCAATTTTATTTATTGACTATCATACCATTTTTGAAACCGTGATTATAAACTAATGATAGCTGAGAAAGTTCTGTTTAAATTATGTCTGATTAACATATTTTATGATGGCATTTTGGGGGAATGGATAATTTCCAGCCCCACACCACAGGTATTTTCACTGCTCTTTGAGGATCAGAATTATTTAATGTTGTGTTGAAAACTGTGTATTGTAAATTTGTTGAGATTTGTAATTTCAAGGGCCTTAATATCCTCAAGGAAACTCTTTCTGAAGAGAGAAAATGAAAATTGCAGCATGAAAAAGTTTTCCTCAAAAAGAGCAAACTGATTCTAAAGAAGAAGATTGAAATGCCCTGGGATACATTTATATCATTCTCTTTCTCTCTTTTTAGATGACTTGAGTCATGAAGCCTCTGGATCATTTTTGGATGTGGCCACCTCACCCTCCTCAACCCATTTGTTGGATGGCTTCCTTATGACAGACAGGAATCCAGCCTCCGTAGTCCAATCGGGTCCCACGGGCTCATCAAATGGAAGCAGAGAACAACCTGCATTTTCCTCCATACTCACATTACTTGCCAGCACGGCCCAAAAGCCTCCTGAACACCCATCAAAAATTGTTGCACGTGACAACAAAACACATCAACGGCCTTCAAACGGGTCTTTGGAGAGAGTGGAGTCGTCATTCACTCTTCCATCATCTATGCTGGTCAGCAATCAGTCCTCCAGCTCAGGTTTGTTTCCTAACATGCAGCTTGAGATTTTCTCTCAAACTGCCATTACTATATCCTACAATTAATGTAGCTGTCATTGGGGTTGATACATACACATACATACACATATACATATATATATATACATACACATACATACAAATACATACATATACATATATACACATACACACATACGCATACACACATATACATACATACATGACAAAAAACAAAAACAATTGAACAAAAAAGAGTGAAGTAGTTCTCAGATACCATATATGTTACAGCAACATCTCAGAGAAAGTACATTGTGGAGAAAGCTGCTGACTGAATGAACCACTTTTTTTTTCTTTTTAAATGAACTGATTTTTGTTGTTGCTGTAATTAACTCTAATAGTTAATTGATTTTAATCTTGAATCAATTACATTTTTTTTCAATTGTTTACACGCAATTTTGAAAACCAGGTTCTTTTTTTCAAAATATAATCACAATTATCCAAACACCACACTCAAGTTGCATAATTCCTAGGTTGTTTGCAAAATGACACACTTCAGTCAAAACATATACACATATTTGTGAAAATGCTATTAGTTTTCATTTAACCAACACAGTCCTCAATGATCAGATACTATTGCAGCCAGTTTCACACTGCTGTGATAAATAAAAAACACATTTGTAAAAAAACTGATTTTAGGAAATAGCATGTGCTAGATTTCTTAGATGAAAAATAAATAGTGACAAACCCACAACATTCTTCATGATTGCTTTGAGATATAGGGAGAATGTACACGAAGGTCTATTTGTGTACAGTTACAGTAATCAACCAACAATGAAATGAATAATACACTTTGAAGAAAAACTACTGTAAAAGCAACAAGAATTCTGTAACTATTCGTCATCTCTCCGTCTGGCTGGATCAGGCCATAAGATTTCATTCACATCGCCTCGTGTGACGAATCCACCCTTGCACAGTAGTTGCTTCGATGTGATCACAGGCCTCTTCTAAAACTCTTCTATTGGATTTAGGAAGGGGGAGTATGGGGTAAGGTATAACACTTCAAATTCAGGGTGCTCATGGAATCAATTCTGGACGAGAGCAGCTCGATGGAATGAGACATTGTCCCAAACGACAATGTACCGCATCTGGTCCACTTGGTTTAATGCTGTCACAATCTTGTGCAATCTGTCAAGAAATGTAAGTATTAGATTTGCATTATTGGGTCCCAGATTTTCTGGGATTTCTACTGAGATTTGGTTGAACTCTTCGTCCAGCTTCCATCAGTGTCAGTCCATGGTTGATAACATGGTCAATAAATGTTGCACGGATTTCTTGAGTCAAATTTGGTCCTCACCTCTTTGTTCAGGTTCTATCAACTCTTCAAGTCCTTCTCTACCTCTTCATCTACCTAGGCCTCTTTTCCTCTACCTCCTTCATCTCCTCTTTGAGCTCCCCCTCTCATTCTCACTCTTCTTCTTCTTCAAGCTCCTTCCATCTTTGTTCAAGACAGGTGAACTCACCTTTTGCCTTTTATAGCACACCTGAGTCCTGCGTTTTCTAATTAGCACATGTGTGCTTCCACATCTGGTGGATGTGATTATCCAATTCGTTCATATGTCTGGTCATTGGCAATCCAGGGCTTTGTAATGACAAGGAAGTAACCTCACAATCCTTATCTGTATCTAAGGAGTGAAAAACTGTAGAGTTTTACAAATCACTGTGTGAAATGTTTTGCAAAAAGGCTGAAGCAGACATTGTGTGTTATGTTCTGCAAATCTGTGGAGGTGTTTTGCTCATTGGAGTAGAATTTAGCAAATTGTGTGGAAATTTTTATTTTAGTGGGTAATCAATCGTAAAAAAAAAATCGTTATTTCTCCACCATTTGCATGTGATATCTTTAACAATAATCCTATACTGTTGATGCAAGATGGTTCAAACTATGGAGGTGTGACCCTGTTGCTACTGTTTTGGCTGTTACAGTTGTGACTAATTAGTTAACTCCTCTAATGATACATCATACTATGGTGGTTAAGGCTGACTTTAGGTGCTATCGGAAATTTGATAAATGTAATTGTTGTATAACTCACCTCACTAGTTGGCACATGGGGTTTACTGTTACTCATATGACTGCAAGTCATAAGTTACACTTCTGTCATATGTTTGTTCCGTTTTGTTCAGTTTTTCCTAGTCTGTTCCATTTTGTCTTTTGCTTCTAGTTTAATTGGTACTGTTCTTATCTATTCCCTGCCTGTTTTTTTTTTTTGTTTTTTTTATAGTTTCTCCCTTTGTTTATCTCTCTATTTAAGCCCTCAAGTTCTGTTAGTCCCTTTTCCTGTATTATGTAACATCTATGTTTTAAGTGGTTGTACATTTCCTAGATTTTCTAATGTTTGGAGTGTTGAGTACTAAATGAACAGTCTGGTTGAGTATCTCCTTCATCATGCGCTTCATTACAGCCACCTATCCATGAAAACATGGTTGCGGCAGTAGGAAAATGCTCTGATTTCAAAAAGTTTTGATTACAAATGACAAAGACAGGATTTTTCTTTGGAACATTTATCATTCACAATAAGACCAGGATTGTGCATTTAGAAAGAAAATAGTATACATTTTGATTTCATGATGACTTTAATTGGGAACCATAAACTCCATTTAAAGAAATACATATTGTATCAAATATCTCCAACATTTGAAACTCCAGTTCAGTCAGTCACGTTTGACGTTACGTCGGACTGACGTCATGGGATCTCACTTGGGAGCCCAATCACCTCCGCATAGTAAAAAACAAGCCAATCAGAATTGGCTAGTGAGATTTACATGCCGGGCTCCTCCCCCGGCATCCGGGTATAAATAGAGCCGGCATTACTCACTTCATTCATACTTTTGCTTCGGAGCCGATCGGGCACTGATCTTCCTTTCACCTCTATCTTCGGAGACAGAGCGAAAACAGCAATTTTAATTGCTAGGGACAAGCTCCTGCCAACAGCAGTTTTCATTGTTAGAGTAAATTTCCTCTGCAAGCTCTGTTCTCTCTCGTTGGTGGACGATAACACAGCAGTGGTGGAGTGCAGAAGGCGCTGGTGCGGAAACGAGTCAGCGCCTATTCCATCCCTCGGTGTTCCAGCGGGAGGGCACTTCCAAAAGAGTAGCATGGGAGAAAGGAGGTCTTTTTCAAGATGGCTTTTCGCCCGTGTGTTTCTGGATGTGGTCGTTTCCTGACCTCATCTGACGGCCACGAGCGCTGTGTCATGTGTTTGGGCAGACAACATGCTGAGACAGCGCTCGTGGATGGTTCATGCTCTCACTGTCGGATGTCGATCGCTGTGTCGGAGAGTGCGCTGTTATCTTCTGCGGAAGATGAAGCCGAACTTCCGCCCTCCGGGGTGGTCGCACAGGCTGAATCCGATGCGGAAATGACAGCGATGCTGGCTCGGGCCGCCGCGGGCATCGGGTTTGAGTGGAACCCTCCACCATGTCCCGAGCGCTCGCGGCTTGATGATTGGTTTCTGGGGACGGGGCGCGGTTCACAGCCGCGGCCCGCCCCAGTGCGATTTTTTCCCGAGCTGCACGAGGAGGTTCAGAAGACGTGGATGGCACCCCATACTGCCAGAAGCCAATCCTCTTCCTCCTCTACTCTCACTACCCTCGATGGGGGGGCCGCCAGGGGGTACGTGGACATTCCACAGGTGGAGAGGGCGATTGCAGTGCACTTGTGCCCGCAGTTGGCCGCCACCTGGAGGAATCGTTCGCATCTCCCGTCTAAAAGAGTTGCACGAGGGTAGTTCTGACCCAGGGGTGTTCCAAGAACTGCGTGCTGCGACCGACCTCGCCCTCCGGGCGACCAAAGTCACAGCACGTGCCCTGTGCCAGACGATGTCCACCCTGGTGGTCCAGGAACGACATCTCTGGCTGAGATGAAGGACGCCGACAAAGTTCGCTTTCTCGACGCCCCCATTTCCCAGGCCGGCCTCTTCGGCGACACTGTCGAGGACTTTGCCCAGCAGTTCTCGGCAGTACAAAAGCAGACTGAGGCCAATAGTCACATCTTGCCCCGGCGAGATGCGGCTTCTGCCCCCCCGAGGGCTGGCCCTCAGCCTGCTCGTCGCCGAGGGCGCCCGCCTTCGGCTGCACAGGCTGCGGGCGGATCGGAGAAATCCCGTCCCCCGCAAACCTCCTGCAGGAAGGCCGCGCAACCCGCTCAGGCCGCTAAATCTGCCAAAAGAAAGCAGAAGAAGCGGCCCTGAGACGGGTGGCCCAGAGATGGCGGAGGTTGCTCTCCCCCAGGAGACGGTGAGGGCACCGCTCCTTCCCCCCGCAGTGGGCCGGGGGGTAAATCTTTTGTTTCCTTTTCTTTTTGTTCCACCGCTGACCCCCGGGTCAGCAGTACCCACATCCTCAACAAAAGAGCAATTTCTACCATCTCTGAGCCAAAAAGGGTCTGTGTTGACAGTGTGCGAGGCCCTGCTTCCTCACTCTCAACCACTCCCGCATTCGCCACGAGCAGGTCACGGACGTGTCTGGGACGCACAGCCTCCCCACGCCCGCCTGCTCTGTCCCTCACGGGACACATGGAGCCAAGTGAGTTCACACCACTCACTGCCTCTACCTCGGGACGCACTGCTTCCCAGGTTGGGCCCCAGTGCTCCATGCTGCCCCTCCGCGGGTACTTCTGGTGTTCGGATGGTGCCACTCGTGCAGTATCTGGGGGCCTGGCTAGGCCTTCCCAGCCCGTCCCGTTGGCTCATTCGAACAGTCAGACTCGGCTACACAATCCAGTTTGCCAGGCCTCCTCCCAGATTCAGTGGGGTCCTATCCACCCCGGTGGTGGGCAGAGATGCCACTGTTTTGCGGGAGGAACTTCATAGTACTTCATAGTACCCAAGAAAGGCAGAGGGTTACGGCCAATCCTGGACTTGCGCGTCTTGAATCGGGCCCTGTACAAGCTCCCATTCAAGATGCTCACCGTGAAACGCATGCGTTCGCGCACAGGATTGGTTTGCAGCAATCGACCTGAAGGACGCGTACTTCCATGTCTCGATCCTCCCTCGACACAGACCTTTCCTGCGTTATGCGTTCGAGGGTCGGGCATACCAGTACAAGGTCCTACCCTTCGGGCTGTCCCTGTCCCTCCGTGTCTTTACCAAAGTCGTGTAGGGGGCCCTTACCCCTCTCAGGGAAGTGGGCATTCGCATCCTCAACTACCTCGACGACTGGCTCATTCTGGCCCAGTCCCAAGAGAAGTTGAGCGAATACAGGGACCTGGTGCTCACGCACCTCAGCCGGTTGGGGCTTCGGGTCAACTGGGAAAAGAGCAAACTTAGTCCAGTACAGAGTATCTCTTTTCTCGGTGTGGAGCTGGACCAACGAGCGTGCGCAGTCGGTGCTGAGCTGCCTGAATGTGTTCTCGCAGAGAACAGTGGTCCCACTGAAACAATTTCAGAGGCTCCTGGGGCATATGGCATCCGCAGCCGCGGTCACGCCGCTCGGATTACTCCATATAAGTCCACTTCAGCACTGGCTACACGACCGAGTCCCGAGGTGGGCATCGCGCCAGGGCACGCTCCGTGTGCGTATCACACCGAGCTGTCGCCAAACATTCAGCCCGTGGTCGGACCTTGCTTTCCAACGGGCCGGGGTGCACCTAGGACAAGTGTCCAGGCATATTGTGGTCACAACAGATGCATCCACCACCGGCTGGGTGCTGTGTGCAATGGGCGTGCTGCGTTGGGCTCCTGGATAGGACCCCACCATCACTGGCATATCAATTGCCTCAAGTTGCTAGCAGTACTGCTGGCCCTGCACCGGTTTCGGCCGTTGCTGCAGGGCAAGCATGTACTGGTCCGGATGGACAACACATCGGCAGTAGCGTACATCAATCATCAGGGTGGTCTACGCTCACGCCGCATGTCGCAACTCGCCCGCCACCTTCTCCTCTGGAGTCAGCGGCGACTCAGGTCGCTACGCGCCATGTATATCCCGGGCGAGCTCAATCGTGAGGCCGACGCGCTCTCACAACAGCTCACGTTCCCAGGGGAATGGAGACTCCACCCCCAGGAGGTCCAGCTGACATGGAGCAGATTCGGGGACGCACAGGTAGACCTGTTTGCCACTCAGGAATCGGCTCACTGCCAGTTGTTTTATTCCCTGACCGAGGGGACCCTCGGCACGGATGCACTGGCACACAGCTGGCCCCGGGGCCTACGCAAGTATGCGTTTCACCCAGTGAGCCTTCTTGCACAGCTACTGTGCAAAGTCAGGGAGGACGAGGACTGGCCCAACCGGAACTGGTTCCCAGAACTCATGCTCCTTGCGACAGTCCCTCCCTGACGAGTTCCCCTGAGGAAGGACCTGCTTTCTCAGGGACGGGGCACCATATGGCACCCACGTCCCGACCTCTGGAACCTCCACGTGTGGTTGCTGGACGGGACGCGGAAGACTTAAGTGGCCTACCACCCGTGGTAGTTGACACTATCACTTCGGCTAGAGCGCCCTCTACGAGGCGCGCCTATGCTTTGAAGTGGAGTCTCTTCGCTGATTGGTGTTCTTGCCGTCGGGAAGACCCCCGGAGATGCCCGATCAGCTCAGTGCTTTCCTTCCTTCAAAGTGGCTTGGAGCGGAGACTGTCCCCCTCCACCTTGAAGGTCTATGTGGCCGCCATCGCAGCACACCACGATGTGGTCGATGGCAAGTCACTAGGAAAGCACGATCTGATCATCAGGTTCCTGCGAGGTGCTAGGCGGCTAAACCCGCCTAGACATCCCGTAATTCCCTCTTGGGACCTTTCTGTCGCCCTAGCTGGGCTACAGAAAGCTCCCTTCGAGCCCCTTGAGTCAGCTGAGCTGAAACACCTGTCTCTTAAGACAGTGCTCCTGACTGCGCTCGCTTCCTTTAAGAGGGTAGGGGACCTGCAAGCATTTTCGGTCAGCGAGGCGTGCCTGGAATTTGGGTCGGCTTTGTCTCATGTGATCTTGAGACCCTGGCCTGGATACGTGCCCAAGGTTCCCACCACTCCCTTTCGGGACCAGGTGGTGAACCTGCAAGCGTTGCCCCGGAAGAAGGCAGACCCAGCCCTTGCGTTGCTGTGTCCTGTTCGTGCTCTTCACGCTTACGTGGACCGCACGCAGAGCTTGAGAAGCTCCGAGCAGCTCTTTGTTTGCTTTGGAGGACAGCAGAAAGGGAAGGCTGTCTCCAAGCAGAGGTTGGCCCACTGGATAGTGGAGGCCATCGCCTTGGCGTACCATTCCCAAGGCGAGCCGTGCCCCCTAGGGGTGAGAGCACACTCCACTCGGGGTGTTGCTTCCTCCTGGGCGTTGGCGCGCGGCACCTCTCTGGCAGACATCTGCAGAGCTGCGGGCTGGGCGACACCGAACACATTCACCAGGTTTTATAACCTCCGAGTGGACCCGGTGTCCTCTCGTGTGCTGTCTTCAAGATAGCCACGAGAGACCGCTTGCTGCTTCCTTTCACGAGGAGATGCGAGCGCTTGTCTACTCCTCAGTTCAGTTCCCCAGTCGGTGAACCCTGTGGAGTTCCTCCTGCATCCTTGCGGCAGTCAGACGCGGCGGAGGTGTCAGATGCTAGGTCCAGTACTCGTGTACATACCCCCAGCGGTCAGTCCTTGTACTGGGCTAGATGCCCATATGTTTGTGGTTCCCTGCGGGTAACCCCATATGTGTATGGTCCACGGTACAGTTTCCCCGATGGTAAACCCGTGACTTCCCTGGGCGACCAGCCCCTGCCCCTGAGGGGTAGCGTTCCTCCCCAGCCTGGGTAGGACCTTCCTCAGGGAGCTCTCCATATGCAGATACTTCCCCGCGGGTCAGTGCATATGTGCTCCACACGTTACCTCCCTTCGGGCAGGGTGTGGTCTCCGTAGCTTCCCACTGAGGGACGCTTTCCCAGCGTTTTTTGGTCAGCTGGGGAAAAAACGTGGGAATTGAGTCACCGAAGCACTCTTCCCCGGAGGTACGGAACAACAGCTTCGACAACCTCCTGAGTAAGATCCTGTCCTCTCTCATCCCCCTGGTATGGAAGACATTGTAGGGCTTGCTCCGGGCGCTGGAGGGTTACGACGTTGGCGGTAGCACTTGCAGGTGGCACGCCTAGGCCTGCCAGCATCTGCTTCCCAGACGCTCGTAGCGTGGCTCGGTTGCTATGGCGTTTTCCATGGGATCCCATGATGTCAGTCCGACGTAACGTCGAACGTGACTGACTGATAGGGAACGTCTAGGTTACTAATGTAACCCCCGTTCCCTGAAGGAGGGAACGGAGACGTTACGTCCCTTGCCATAGCACAGAGTCACCGCTGAGCGACCGAGATCAGTTTCGGCTCCTCAGCAAAATATGAATGAAGTGAGTAATGCCGGCTCTATTTATACCTGGATGCCGGGGGAGGAGCCCAGCATGTAAATCTCACTAGCCAATTCTGATTGGCTTGTTTTTTACTATGCGGAGGTGATTGGGCTCCCAAGCGAGATCCCATGACGTCAGTCCGACGTAACGTCTCCGTTCCCTCCTTCAGGGAACGGGGGTTACATTAGTAACCTAGACGTTTTGACTTCTAAATTGGAATTGTCCTGGTACACTTTTTACATGTAATGAAGCCCTCAGGTTAGTCAGCAGCCATTGGTCAATCTAGCACAGATATCCAAACATCAAACATATTTTTGTTTTGGAAGTCCCCAACAACAGGTTTACATGCATGCAATGTCAAAAAATACATTCATTGTCTTATAATATGCATTTATTTTTACCTTATTCGCTCAATGACTCCCAAACGATTCCCTCAATGATTCATTTTTCCAAACCCCTCCTTTGCGTGACACTAATCAATCATGGTCAAATGACTTCTGCTAGTTAACACGCAGTAAATTATAGTGCTTGCATTTCTTACATTGTATAATAATGATGGTGCGCCGCTCTGTTTTAAAAAAATAATGACTCAGACAGAACTTAAGTTATTTTATGTTTATGTTAGCGAACCTAGCCCACAGCTCGGTGGTAAACACCCAAACAGTCGTGGTATATTTGTTAGCCCAACAAGGAAACGTATTGATAAAGCACTGCAGTTGTACACCAATGTGTTTGTAACGACTCGTCACTCGGTGTGGAATCCATGAGCAGCTTTATTCACAATATAGCAGGGTCAACAATGCAAGGGTCAGAGAACAGCAGACAGGAATAGTGCAGGCGAGACAAATCGTGGTCAGTAGACAGATACAGGTCAAGGCAGGCAGATAAGGTTCGTAAATCAGAGTCCAGGCAAACAAAGCAAAAGGCAGGCAGCAGGTATCGTAAACAGTAATCCGAAAACAGGTCAAAAAACAGGGAAGCTATCAAAAGGGTTTAATGCTCAGAACTGTGCCTAACAGGGAACAAGACCTCGCGATGCATGAATGAAAGAAAGTCTCTTAAATAATGCGAATAAAGTGCCGGCAGCTGGGAGAACAATTAGTGCCAAGGTACGGGGCCTATGGGAAATGTAGTGAAAGCAGGGATGAGAACGGAAACCAGGAAGTCAATATTCATGACAGTCTGATTCATGTGCACTCTGTACGCCTGTTCACCCTCTATCTCGATGGGAGGAGGACCCCGTTCACCTCTGGTTCACATCACTTTAACAGGGAGACATGAAAAGTGGGGGAGATACGGTAGTGGTTAGGTAAGGCCAGACGAAATGATACCGGTGTAATCTGGCGTTCAAATTGAAAAGGACCCACGTACCTTGGATTAAGCTTCTTGCAGGGGAGTCTGAGTCGGAGGTCTCTCGTGGATAACCATACCCATTGACCCGGCTGATAGACTGGACTGGCTCTCTGACGTTGATTGGCCTGATCTTGCTGGTGGCGTACGGCGCGCTGGAGATGGACGTGAGCTTGATTCCACACCTCCTCGCTTTTCGAGAGCCAGTGTTTGACCGCTGGTACGTTGCTGGGGTCGCCGGACCAAGGAAATAGTGGGGGTTGATACCCCAGGATGCACTGGAATGGAGTTAGGCCAGTGGCTTCCTTTCTGAGAGAGTTTTGAGCATATTCCGCCCACATGAGATATTGTGCCCACTCGTTTTGATGTTGGTTACAGTAGGACCTGAGAAAGCGGATGAGCTCCTGATTGAGTCTCTCTACTAATCCGTTAGACTGAGGGTGATAGCCTGAGGTGAGGCTGACGTTTACGTTCAGAGCCTTAAACAGAGCAGACCAGAGCCGAGAGGTAAACTGTGGACCCCTGTCGGAGAGAATGTCTTCCGGGAGTCCGTATAAACAGAATACCCAATTGCAGAAATGTTCTGCGGTTTGTAGAGCGGTGGGTAGTTTGGGCAATGGTAATAACCGACAGGCCTTAGAGAAACGGTCAATAATTGTCATGATGGTGGTGCAGTGCTCGAAGGAGGGAAGATCGGTGATGAAGTCAACAACAATGTGTGATCGAGGTCGTTGTGGTAGAGGAAAGGGTTGCAGGAGCCCAGCGGGAAGCTGACGGGGAACTTTACTCATATTGTTAGTCCTGCATCGTTTAACGTATTGTGACATCAGAATTCAGAGTTGGCCACCAGAAATGGCTTTGTGTGAGGTGGATAGTGGCAGTGATGCCCGGATGGCCTGATGACGGAAGACAGTGGATCTGCTTCATTAGGCAATCTCTGAGGAACGCTGGCACAAAAACTTTATCATTGGGACATTCTGCTGGAACCGGGTTTTGGGCATTGAGTTGGTCAATCTCTGTAGAGATATCCCACTGGATGGGAGATGCGACCAGGCGAGACGGAATGATCGTCTCAGGGTCTTGAGGGAGTGTGTCAGGTTCAGATTGTCGTGACAGTGCATCGGCTTTGGTGTTTTGGGAACCTGGGCGATAAATGACAGAGAAGTTAAATCAGGAGAAGAATAATGCCCATCGTGCTTGTCGAGGGTTGAGTCGTTTGGCGGTCTTTAGATGCTCAAGGTTTTTGTGATCAGTTAGGACAACAAATGGATGTGTAGATCCATCCAACCAGTGCCGCCATTCTTCAAAGGCTGCTTTCATTGCTAGTAACTCTCGGTCTCCCACGTCATAGTTTCTCTCAGCAGGGTTTAATTTGCGCAGGGATAGAGCTTAAGAGGTTCACCTTGGCGTTGAGACAGAATGGCCCCTAGGCCAGAGCTAGTTCAGGGTTAGGGTGGTGGAGAACGGGAGCTGTAGTAAAGTGCTCCTTGAGCTGTCGAAGCGGACATCTCTCGGTAAATGTAACATCATGAGATCAAGTTATAAAGACAGGCCATCAGCCCCGAAAAAGTTATGGAATAAAGTCTATACGTCTTATAATTAGATTCAATAAGTACATTTTAAATGTCAAGTTGAAATTATGTCCTACCTAAAAAAAAGAAAAAAGATTGACAATGCATGAATGTCCGACATCATTGACAAATATGAAGATATTAGTGTCAATATTCAAAAGACATACTCTTAAAATTATACATTATAAATATATAAATATATAATGAACAGGACTCTATATTAGCAGTTTAAGTTTGTATTAAAAAAAAAACCTGCTGTGGAACAAAAACATAATTTTTTTTCTAATTATTTTATTAATTTATTTTTTTAATACTTTGATACATACCCCACATTAATTTTTTTTTGGCTGAGGTGTCTGAGCACCAGGTCCCTGTGTGCCCTTAAAGTAAATCTCACGAGTGAGCTAGGATCAGCCCGTCGTAAAGATAATTGAGAATGTAGATTCACACTTCCCATAGCAGGGCAAGAGCAGTCCCTGCAACTTTTGTGAAGACGTGAGAGACAGCATGAAGGGGAGAACCTTGTAATGGTATGCCTGACCTTCAAAATCAAGTTGAACAGTCTGTGTCAAAATAAAAATCAAGACATGAAAGTACGCATCCTTCAGGTCTATCGGCACAAACCAACCTGGTTGGTGAACACGTCAAAATGCACTTCTTTAAAAAGATGCTTTTCCATCTGTGTTTGCTCTTTTAGGGAAATTTGTTGGAAATCTCTTTTCTGTGGAACACAGCATTTAATATCTTATAATACATCTTATCTGGTAAAGCTACTGAATGACATATCCTTCTTCCAGCAGTTTATTTCAGTGTCCTGAAGCAATTGCATATCTTCTGCAGGTATTCGACCTGAAGCATGCATTCTCAACCTGATGCATTTGTAAATTATTTATCTAGTGACCAAAACAAAGCTACCTGGAAATGCACTTAGAAAAAAGACTAATGGTGAAGCTGATCAGTTTTTTGACAAAACCTCTTGTATTCTCGGTTGAGACAACTGCTGACTCAAATGTTCAAACTGGACAGGCTGCCAGGACCACGTAGAGAAAGAGGGGTCATTGAACACTCGGGACATTTATACTGCTTTTTATATCAAATCCCAGATCAGAGACTGCTCACTTTATGCTAGTGTCTAGACACTTTGATCAGACTGAGTAACTTTCTTCACAGTACCTCACAGAAGAGTAATTTCTCTCATTTCAGTAGATGGAAGAGAGGTAGACAGAGCAAGAAATCCATGACAGCATTGATGTAGGCTATATTGTCAAATTTAGTTGAAAGTGAGCAATGTTTTATATATTTGCTAATTATTTTCTAAGATGACCATGCCTTTGATTGATGTTGTTACTGTAAATGCAGCATTAGATATTCAGAAGTGATACTGAACACTTTGAAAAAAGTCCTGTGACACCATAGTTTACAGTGATTTTACAGTTTTTCTCAGTCGCTTTGGTGCATTTCTCACATCACTATTTACATTTGCACAACAGTTAGTTCAAACTCCACAACATTTAGTCAGTTGTGCACATCATACTAGCAGTTTCCCATTCCTTCCAACAAATTGCAAATGCTTTTGGACATGCATCAATTGCTTTCATACAATTTTCTGCTGTTTTATAACATTATCATTTGCTTATGTCATGTCAGTCAAAATTCGCTATACTTTTGAATGCTGAATAGTCATTCCATATAAAACTAATAGTCCTCATTTCATTGCTTGATTCATTACATACAAAAATGTTGAACTAGTTGTCAAAATCTTTTAGACAAACAAAAAAAAAAAAAAAAAAAATTAGACACTCTTTACAGGGACATAATCCCTGTATGAATGAAACCATTTGAGCAAGCATGTTGTTGTTTTGGATAATGTGTGTTTTCACCACTCAGATGTCGTCAGACAGCGTTTTGCGGCACATGATAGGATGCTGGTGGAATATCTCCCTCCCTACTCACCATTCCTAAATCCAATAGAGGAGTTTTTCTCTTCCTGGAGGTATATGACCAGCATCCACATACCCAAATGGCCCTGCTAGTGGCCATGGATGCAGCTTGTGATGGCATCACAGCAGAGTCCTGCAGAGGGTGGATTCACTACATTGCAAGAGATGATATTCGCTGTGATGTAGATGAAATGATGTGGCCAGACAGAGAGGAACGTCTGGATGTGCATGAATGATTACAGTATATGCACGTTGTATGTTCAGTTCCAATATTGTTTATAGTTGTGCACAGCTCTACCCAAAGGGAGTTTATGTTTGTTGAAAATAAGGGTGATTTTTTTCTTTTGCACAATGCTGTGAACAAATTAGAACTGCAAAGAGCATATGCAGTAGAAATGTGAAACATACAAATTCAGTGTCTTGTACTCAGTTACCTCACTAAATACAGTAATGTGTAACTTTACAGTATTTTTCAAATGGCTGTTCAAATAGTATATATCTAATTCAAATCACAAAGCAACAGAGTGACAGTAATGTTTTTACAGTACACCAATTTGTTGATAAAAACAATACAAAAAATTTAAAACAGAACAAAAGTACAAATGACACAAACAGAATAAGAATGAAAAATACACAAATATACAAAATGCAAAAATGTACAATATAGACAATGTACAAAAATGATATAAATAAGTGTTTTGTGTGTGTGATGTGTGTATAAATGAAATGTCATGTAAGTTAAGTTAAGTGAATGGTGTTTTTTTAGTGTTGTGGTGTTTGTGTGCGTTCTTGTCATGAATCTGGTTGGCAACTGGTGAAACTGTTCTTGTGTCTGGTCGTGCTGGTCAACAGTCTTGTCGTGGGTCCAGTCTGTGGTCAGGGAGTTGTACTGATCGTGTGATGTTGGTGAGAGAAGAGGGAGATGTAGTCTTTTTGAGTGGCTTCTGGAAGTGCAGAGGATCCTTTTTCTTGGGAGGGGGGGGAGGTGTTACTTGGCTGAAGGGGACCTTGTACAGATGGTTTTTTTCTGTCAGATGATGCAGGTTGGTGTAGCTGGGCTGACGGTAATGGAAGTCAAGAGCTCAGATTGTGGATTGGATGATGGCAGTGTTTCAACAGCTTTTTGGTAATGGAGGTAAGTTGAACTCCCTCACTGGCGTGGGATGCTGTCCTCCTCTGGGAATGGCCTTTCAATGTGGGTGAGGTGTGTGTGTCAAGTTCTCAATGGTGGTGATGTGTGCCTCCACTGGGTTCCCTCTCCTGCACACCACCACTGGGTGATGTGAGTGGGGGGTGGGGACAGAGCAGAAGGTGACCGATCATCTCCACCGAGCTCCATCTGTTTGAGCTCCTGAGTTTGAGCTCCACTGCACTACACTGACAGTCAAGCAGCGAGCTGGTCTCCAGTCTGTAAGCCAGAGATCCACATCCTGTGGGAGTCCTCCCGATCAGGTGTCGTCGTCTGGCGAACTTCAGGGACAGAGGGAGAGGGGTCTTTAGAGGTGCAGTCAGTGTAGGGAGAGGAGAGAGGCAGAGAGAGGAGAACACAGCCCTGAGTGAGCGAGGTCGTGAACACTGCCCTGAGGGGCGCAAACACAGATGGAGCGGGTACAGCTGTCTGTCTTTCAGGTGTCTGTCACTGCGCTGGACTGACCACTGTGGGTGAAGGTGTGGCAACAGAGAGGTGGGGTGGAGAAGTGAGAATTTTGATGGGGTGAAAAGTGTAAAATGATGTGAAAGTCCACATCCATGATCTGTCACATGGGTCCCTGGTCTGTCCAATGGCTGGAGAACATAACATGGCCAGCATGTTGACAGTGACATGTTCAAGACCTGTTCTGTCGGTAAGGGTAAACAAACTGCAGGGTCCAGTACAGTGCAGCAGTGTCAGTGTCTTTCAAATGAGAATTCAGATTTTGACTTGACTTCATGGCACAAGGTCTAGAGCCACAGTCTGTAGTCATTGAGGTCTGTTTGGGTTGGATTTGATTGGGGGGATTTGAATGGAGAGGGGGTGAAGCATGAGGGGGAGTGATCTGTTGAATGGATCTGTTTGAAGATGGCTGTGCCTGCTTGGGGGCCTGTGTGGTCAGCGGGGGGTTTACAGACGGGCTGGTGCCTCACTGGGCTGGTGTGCTCCTCTTTCTCTTTTTTTTCTTTTCGTCCTGGTGCACGACTGGAGCACTGGCTGAACTGAAGTGGGGGGAGGGGGTGGGGGGGGTAGGGGGAGGTGGTAATGGTGGTCTGCACAAGTCTGCAGTAAGACTCGTTTCACTCGCCAGATGTTGATTCACCACAGAGCTGGGGGATGGTGTCCTTGCTTGATGGCCCCCTCCCCTTTCACACTGAGACCTCTGTGTCAAGAAGAAGAACATGATCCGAAGAAAGAAGATGAATAATTCCTCCTACCCCATTGATTCCTCTTCTCTTTGTGTGTGTGGTTTTGTTGTGTGTTTTGGCCTGTTTGTACAGGACTCTGTTCTTCTTTGGCTTTGCAGTCTTTGGCCTGCTGGCTGAGTTTTGTTTGTTTGTCGTTGTTGTAGGTTAAGTGAGGTTAAGTAAGTGAGTCAGGAAATCATGCACAAATCCTCCAGAACAACTGATGAGCTATGTAACAGTCTCTGTCAGCTCCCACATCGGTGGCAGCAAGCTTCAAAAAACACTCAATCGGTCCATTTTGAAACAGGCTTGGCGCGGCCCCGCTCTTCGGTGTGGTCCATCTTCTTTACAGTCTTTGCTACAGGTTTAGCTGATTTCTTTTGCCTGGTAAGTCGTGTATGAGATGAACTAGACAGTGATCAGAGAGCCCCCAAAGCTGCGTGGGGGAGAGTGGATATGCATCTTCCTTTATTGTGTAACAGTGATGATCCAGTGTACTGTCCTGGGTGGGACAGACACCTGCATGCTGTCTGTTGGAAGTTCAACGTGAGAGAAGAATTTTATTAAAAGTCCCCCGAGAATGATCAGAACAGAGTCCGGGTGTTGCTGCCGGTGCTGTCTTGAGCATTTTCAAGTAGCATTTTTCAAGACTTTTTTTGTATTGGAAAACATTTATAGAGTAAATGTCTTAATGAAAACATAACAAAGTCATTTGACTATCTTGTTCATAAACAATGGTGTCAGGACTTTTCATTTTGATGACACTGACACTTTCATTGATATGAATACTTGCTTTTGAGGAAAGAGCTATCCATTTTGAGCAAGTGCACGCTTTTGCAGGTTATAAAATAGGTTTTGCAGTTTGTACTAGTTGTTATATTGTTTGTAATAACTGTTGTGCAAATGTAAATAGTGATGTGAGAAATGTACCAAACCGACTGAGAAAAACTGTAAAACAGCTAAGGGGGGTTTATTATGCACAACACTTATTATTTCTTCTAAAATCACTGTAAACCACAAGTTCATGGGGCTTTATTGCTTTATGCTGTAAATGCATTTCGGTGTCTAAACGTATGAAAATATATACGACTTTCTGGAGTGGTCAATGATGCCATTTGGAATACATTTTTGAAGGAAGTCTCTTATGCTTACAAAAGCTGCATTTACAGATTGAATGTACAGTTGTAGAGGACTGACTGAGCAGCTGGCAGCTGGGCTGCCAACTTATAAATTACTTATAAGTAAAAAAAAAAATAATAATAATGTAAAAAATAAACCTTGTAAACCCTTTTGAGTCAGAGACAACAATAAACAAAGAGGAAATAACCAGTTTAACTTGCTCTGGGGTATTATTTCAATTTACCCTCCTTTCTTAATACACACCCAGAAATACTAATTCAAATATTTAAACATGTTACGCATTTAAACATGTTTATTTGTGTCATTTCAACACAAATAAACTCTTTACACAACTAACTTAGAGGTACCTCTTTCAACTGAAAAATAATCTTTAAACAACTTAATTAGGTTAAATTACCATTATTGTAAAGGATAGGAATGATCTGCAGTTATTTTCACCCATTCACATCAATGCTTCAAATTTAACTATAACTCAATGATTAATTCAACAGTTGGTCCACAATGATTCAATTCAAACAGTTCAGGGATTAATTTCAAACAGTTCCAAATCAATGATTCAATTCAAACAGTTCAAAGCTTGATTCCAAATGGTTCAAACGCTCAATTATTCATTGCAAAAATTTCTAACTATTGATGTCTCAGTTCTAGCACTTCAGATGTTCAATGACTCAATTCAAACAGTTCAAACGTTCAAAGATTCATTCCAAACAGTTCAAAAGCTCACTGCTAACACCTAAAAACAAATTCGGCGAGCACTTATTCACTGTCCAAAGATCCATTGAACTTTGTGACATTTGAGGGAGAGAAACTAAAGTTCAAAAGAGGAGAGCATCAGTCTTACAGTTTTTATTTTCCACTAGGTCCATTCTATCTAATTATGAATCGATTAAGATCGCCAAGATTCGGCTAGTGCTCAAGTAATTGTGCCAAATGACATCCAAACCATCTCTAAAGCAGTTAATAGCATGGTGTCCGGCTACCCACACAGAGAAAAAGAAAACAGCGTAATACTTGTTCATCCGTAGAGTCCATTAATATTCAGCCGCTGTTTATGAATCGGGATGTTCAGAAGTATTCTATTGTTGCCAGATTTAATCCATATTTACTTCAGAAGGAGTTAGATCAACTCTCACGGTACTAAGATTCAAGGTAGTTAATCCCAAACTCTCATTGTTAGCTTCCACAATCAAACAACATCTGACCAGTGCAGGGTAGCAAGGCCATGAGTCCTGCTCACCAGACTCTATCCCATAGACATAATGAAATACAAAGACGCCCCATTGGCCTCTTGACTGTACGTCAATGACGCCGCCAGATTGTGCCGGTCAACGTTCCCATAACGCTCATAACTGGAAGTGAGAAAAATGCCTGTTTCATGTGCTGCTTGGGGCCGTATTTGCTCATTGTATAATTATATTGATAAGAGTTGGCCACCGGATTCAGTCAGAAAATAGCTAGCGATGTCGCTAATTAACTGTGAAAGTTGAGTTTAAATGATTTCTATTAAAATTCCTCCGTATTTTCATCTTATTTTATAAACTAAATTTCCTGAAATTTAAATATGCATCTTTATTTTTTTTAAAACCGACCTTTAAGGCAAGTGCTCGTTTCCATTAGGTGACTGACATTTTGTGAATTACTGTAACGTTAGTTAGTTGGCTAGCTTAATTTTCTCACACATTGAAGGTTTCTCAGAGACAAAGAGTTGAGGAGACTGTGGGAAATAGCTATAAGAAGGGAAGGTTTTTTCCTGCTATGCAGGTCAGGTCTGTCAGGAATAGTCTTCCCCAATAGGGACAGAGCTAAACCATCATAAACCATTTAGTGTATGTATTAGTATTAGATATATACTACATGCTTTTATCAATATGTTATTGTGATATTATATTATTGTACTTATATATGCAATTATACTATTCATTACTCTTTTATTTGCTGTATACCATTTATTGACAACATTATACACTTTATTATTGACTATATATTATATTCTACATAAACTATTTCTTATATATATTATATACAACAAGCTATTTACTATTACTTCTCACTATATCTATTATGCCATGTCTAACACTACTCCTTCCTCCCCTCTGGAGGGCGCTGTTTGTCATAGGTTAAGCTGAACTACCGTTTGATAAAACTATATTTGTTATGCTTTTAAGCACGCAAAGCGCAACAGACATTTTCCCATTCTGCGCAGCAGAGAGATCACGTGCTCCTTCAATCTGTTTCTGTTCGTTGTGTAATGCCCTGGAGAAGCTTGGTTGTAAGTTTATCATTTATATTTGTTATTTTATATACAGTCATGGCCAAAAGTTTTGAAAATTACATAAATATTAGTTTTCACAAAGTTTGCTGGTAAACTGCTTTTAAATCTTTGTTTCAGTTGTTTCTGTGATGTACTGAAATATAAATACAAGCACTTCATACGTTTCAAAGGCTTTTATCGACAATTACATGACATTTCTGCAAAGAGTCAGTATTTGCAGTGTTGGCCGTTCTTTTTCAGGACCTCTGCAATTCGACTGGGCATGCTCTCAATCAACTTCTGGGCCAAATCCTGACTGATAGCAACCCATTCTTTCAAAATCACTTTTTGGAGTTTGTCAGAATTAGCGGGTTTTTGTTTGTCCACCCACCTCTTGAGGATTGACCACAAGTTCTCAATGGGATTAAGATCTGGGGAGTTTCCAGGCCATAGACCCAAAATTTCAACGTTCTGGTCCCCGATCCACTTAGTTATCACTTTTGCCTTATGGGCACGGTGCTCCATCGTGCTGGAAAATGCATTGTTCTTCACCAAACTGTTGTTGGATTGTTGGAAGAAGTTGCTGTTGGAGGGTGTTTTGGTACCATTCTTTATTCATGGCTGTGTTTTTGGGCAGAACTGTGAGTGAGCCCACTCCCTTGGATGAGAAGCAACCCCACACATGAATGGTCTCAGGATGCTTTACTGTTGGCATGACACAGGACTGATGGCGCTCACCTTTTCTTCTCCTGACAAGCCTTTTTCCAGATACCCCAAACAATCGGAAAGGGGCTTCATGATTTCAAGCATCACCCATGTTATGTCTGCCATTCTAACCCAATCAGCCTGACATAATGATCTCCAGCCTTGTGCTCGTCAACATTCTCACCTGAGTTAACAAGACGATTACTGAAATGATCTCAGCAGGTCCTTTAATGACAGCAATGAAATGCAGTGGAAAGGTTTTTTGGGGGGATTAAGTTAATTTTCATGGCAAAGAAGGACTATGCAATTCATCTGATCACTCTTCATAACATTCTGGAGTATATGCAAATTGCTATTATAAAAACTTAAGCAGCAACTTTTCCAATTTACAATATTTATGTAATTCTCAAAACTTTTAGCCACGACTGTACTTTGTCTTTGGATCTTGTTAATATTTATATATTTTGAAAGCATGTTGATGGTTTCACGTGCATTATGCAGCTATTCATGCATAATGATCGCCATGTGATACCATAACAACTACCATAATTTAGCGATGTTAATGTAAACATTGCAGAGTGAGTTTATGTATTTTTGTTTGTTTATATGTAAAGTAAGCATTTTTGTATTTACTTTACAGTTTCACAAAATAACGTAACAGAGAGTCAGAGAAACAACTTGATTGCACTCAACAAAGTCAAGTAAAGTGAAAATTTACTTGTTGTCATTGAAGCCTCCATCTCTTTACAATGTTTGGCTGTCTGTACATGCATGCTCACTGCACACGCATGCAGAGGATAGAATAGTGAAAAAGCACCATCACAACAGGCAGAACACAGCACTTACAAAAAAAAACAGCTATCTAGTTATTTCCCCCATTGCAACTGGCTCAAGATGGATGAGAAAGCTGAGGAGCAACAGCAGACCACATCGAATGTCTCACTCAGTCAACTTGAAACCATATCAGTGATATCTGCGTCTTCGAAGAGCTCAAGATCGTCCACGGCAGCAACCAGAGCATGACTTAAAGTGGAATCAGTAAGAGCACGTACAACTTTTGTCCAAAGAGAGGCTGAAGTATTGCTAGAAAAGGCTAAATTGGAATCTGAATTGTTATCTCTACAGCATAAAATGGAGGTTGCAGCAGAAGCAAAAGAAGCTGAGATTCTGGAAGCGGCTGCAGCAGAGATTGAGTCAGGAGAAATTAATATAGCAATGGATGTCACAGCATTTCCACAGGAGACTTTTGAACAGCACACAAAGGACTATGTGGACAGTCTTTCTGGATCAAGTTTTCATTGTCTCCCTCTCGTCAAAGCAGAGCCTGATACGCGTAATCATGAACAATTCATGATGCCGTCTGCACTGCCCACCACGACTGCCACAAGCCATGTCACACAAGATGCTGACAGACTGAACCGCATGTCTACTCCTAACCATACCAAGTAAGTCAGCCCAGAATGCCCAGCACACAGCTAACATTTCCTCAACACACTCCTGTTAACCTGCCATACACATCGCTCTCTCATAACCAAGCATATGGACAAGTTCCAGTTTCAGAGAAATCGAACAAACCTCAGACTTCCTATCTTAGCAGTACAACGCAACAGCCATCCTCTTCAGACCATGCAGGTATGAGTGAAAGGGAGAGCCAGACAAATCATTGAACATCTATGCTATTCTCAACCATCAAAGAAGTCGTTCACCTGCCAGGTCTGAGTTCTTTGATCTCTTTAATCTCAAGTGCACAGAATTTCCCTACACTCTGTGCACATCCACCGGAGTCACAGAAATGTCTGGGAGGCGAGCTATGAACTTAATCACACCCTACGCTCATTGAGTGGGACTACATGACGGATGACAGGTCAGAAATACCCACTCCTGAAGCAGCAAAACACCACCCAGATCTCAAATCTATTGCTCATCTCATCCCTCCTCTAGATCCAAATGCACAAATATTTATTCTCGGACGTGATATTCTACAAGTCCACAAGGTAAGAAAGCAACACAATGGGCCACAAAATGCTCCATATGCTCAAAGACTGGACCCAGGCTGGGTTGTGGTTGGCGAGGTGTGTCTCAACCATGAGTGTTTACTGCACAAACATTCTAAAAGATTGGTGTCCATCCTGCTTTAGCCCATGTCCCAATAAACTCCACCTCAAGGAGGAATTAACTGCACTGGAGGAGTGCTGGTACTTACCCTCTTTCGGTGTGTATCACCCACACAAGCTTGGACAAATTTGCATAGTGTTTGACTCCAGTGTGCAGTTCCATGGCATATCTTTGAACGATGTGCTGCTAACAGGCCCAGATTTGAACAACAGTTTACTGGGAGTCCTGGTGGGATTCAGGCATGAGTCAATAGCCATCACTGTGGACAAATATTCCACAGTTTCGTTGTCAGAGAAGACCATAGAACTTCCTCCGCTTTCTGTGGTTCATGAACAATGGTATGTCCGAAAGTATGGAAGAATATCGCATTAAAGTTCACGTCTTCGGCAATAGCCCTTCCCCAGCTGTTGCCATTTATGGCCTTAGACGTGCTGCCTTGTACGGTGAAGCGGAGTTTGGTACAGACGCGAGACATTTCATTGAAAGAGACTTTTACGTTGACGACGGACTTAAGTCACTTTCTTCCATCAGCGGAGCAATCAGTTTGCTAAAGGCCACCAAAGATATGCTCGCTATCTCCAACCTAAGACTCCACAAAATAGCATCCAACTGCCCTGCTGTGATGCATGCATTCTCTCCAGCTGACTATGCTAAAGACTTAAAGCATCTGAGTCTAGACAATGATTCTACCCCTTTGCAGCGCAGTCTTGGCTTGAGTTGGGATCTCCAGAATGATACATTCACATTCCACGTCAACCTCGGTGACAAGCCATTCACACACAGAGGAGTCCTGGTGACTGTAAATAGCTTGTTTGACCCTCTCGGCATGGTTGCGCCAATCACCATTCAAGGAAAACCACTACTCCGTGAACTTTCAAACAAGAAGTCAGACTGGGATGCGCCCCTTGCGACTGAAAAGGAAGTAGAATGGAACCTCTGGAAAGACTCATTGCAAGATTTAGAGTAGCTCAAAATCTCCAGAACTTATACTCCATTGTCCATTGTCCATTGTCCATTTCTCACTCTGTAAAAAGGAAGATTCATGTCTTCTCGGATGCATCTGTTCAGACCATATCTGCAGTCTCATTCTTGAAAGTAACGGATCATGATGGAATGTCTCACATTGGGTTCATTATGGGAAAAACCAAGCTAGCCCCACAAACAGTACTTACAGTTCCCAGACTTGAACTGTGTGTGGCCATCCTTGCAGTCGAAATAGTAGAGAAAATTGTCCAAGAACTAGACATCACACCTGACACCCTACTATTCTACACACACAGCAAAGTCGTTCTGGGGTACATCTGCAAATGAGACCCGACGATTTTACGTGTACATCAGCAACAGAGTGCAAAGAATCAGAAAATTCACTCACCCAGAGCAGTGGCGGCACGTTCCAACCGCACAAAACCCTGCCGATGTTGCTACTAGACCAGTACCTATGTGCGGTCTAACTGAAACAAACTGGTAACATTCAGCATCCACCCTTGTGAAAGAGGCTCCCTACAGTCTCATCAATCCAGATACAGACATGGAGGGGCCAACGCATGCCACAACCTGTTTAAACCCATTTAATCCCGGTCTCGGTTCTCACCGCTTCGAAACATTTTCTTCTTGGAAATCCTTAAGGAGAGCCATAGCCAGAAGACCCGAGATCGAGACCCGTGAGAGAGCGGGTCGAGTTGGACTTGGGTAGAGGGGTTACATATCATTCAAAAACAATGAAAGGTCATGCCGCTGCTGGCGTTCTTACACACCCGAGTTACTAACTAAAGCTGAAAATCTCATCATCAGATGCGTACAAAGGCTTATAAAGCAGAAATGCCTTGTCTGGAATGAAAAGGCCATTCCCAAACAAAGTTCCCTCTAGAGGTTTAACCCAGTCCTGGAAGACGGACTTCTAAGAATTGTAGGCAGATTAGAACAGTCCGCACTCCGCAGCAGTGAGAAACACCCTCTCATCATTCCCGGCCATAGTTACATAGCAGCCCTCCTAACAAATCATTACCACGAGAATGTAAATCATCAAGGTCGAATATTCACAGAGGAAGCAATCCGCACTGGAGGACTCTGGATAGTCGAAGCAAAAAGATGCATCAATGGCATCTTTCACAAGTTCATCACTTGTCGCAAACAGAGAGGAAAAACAGCGGAACAGAAAATGGTAGACCTCCCACCTGACCGCATTAGCATGGAGCCACCCTTTACTAACGTCGGCTTGGACGTATTCGGCCCTTGGAATGTATCAGCACGCCGTACCCGTGGAGGTCATGTTTCCAGGAAAAGATTTTTTCTGCATGTTTATCTGTGCGAGCCATCCATATTGAACTGATAGAGTCAATGAATACGTCGAGCTTCATTGATGCACTTCGCTGGTTCTTCGCCATTCGAGGCCCAGCAAAGATCATACGATCTGACTGTGGTACTAATTTCACTGGAGCATGCAAAGAGCTGAACATCTCTCTCTACCAAAGATTCAAGCGTGAGCAATTACCTTAGTGAAGAAGGTTGCAAGTGGATCTTTAACCCATCTCATTCATCTCACATGGGAGGAGCATGGGAGACGATGGTCAGACTTTCAAGACGGATTTTAGACTCCATGCTTCCTCACATCTGACTCACGAAATGTTGTCAAATCTAATGGCTGAAGTGTGTGCTATTGTCAATGCAAGACCTCTCGTATCCATTTCTACTGATCCTGAATCGCCGTTTCTCCTCACCCTAGCAATGATCCTCTCCCAAAAGGTGTGTACCCAATCCGCGCTTCCAGGACCCTTTGAAGGCGCTGATCTGTATCAAAAGTAGTGGAAAAGAGTACAGTATATAGCCAGCATATTTTGGGAAAGGTGGAGACGAGAATACCTTGCATCCCTTCAACCCCATAAGAAATGGCAAGACAACAAACCTAATATCAAGGAAGGAGACCTGGTCCTTCTGAAAGATATTTTTTTTAAATATTTTTTCATCATTCTAAAATGCTAATTTTGTGCTCAGCCTTGTGAGCATAAGATAGAAAAAAAATATTAAAATTATTCCAAACCTTTGACTGGTACTGTCTGTTAAAAACAAATTTTACAAAATACAGTACCTACAATTACTAATTCGGTAACACTTAATTTTACAGGGTCATTGTTACATATGTTACATATGTTTACTGTAGTAATAACTAGAAATGATGCATAATTACATGCAATTAACCCTAAACCAAACCTTCATCCTATAACCCTAGCCCCATATTAAGTACATGTTGTTAATTGTCATTACTCAGTACTTAAATGTACAGTGTAATACTGACACCTTGAAATAAAGTGTAACCACTAATTCTTATTAAATTAACAGACTTATTACATATTTTACACTTTGTACCATCAGCATAATCATCACTTCACATTCACCATCTTCATTTCTCTCAGGGTCGGCACTACCTATAGGCAGAGCAGGCATGGAGGAGGGGCCTCCATTACCATAACATAGGGGAGCAAAATACTACATAGACTCTTTTTCTATTGGATATTGATAGAATTGACAGTGACTCCTGTAATGAAATCAACTATTGTCACCATATCAAAATGTGTCCCACCTTCAGAATATATGGAAAAAAAAAAATAAATACGAAAATGCAACTTTTCTGCAGCTGACTGACTTTTGAATTGAATTATGATGGCACTAAAACGAACATCCTTCGCAGGGTGTAAAGCGAAAACAGGCACGCAAAGAAATGCAGTTCGTAATGTAACGTTAGGTGTGCGAGTTGTCATCATTTCTTTTTAAATGATCGTAATGTATTCTAAAAATAAATGTGTTCTGTCGATGATCGCCGTCATTAATGGATGGATCATTTGTCGGTTATAAGCTTAAAAAAGTGCGTGTGCCGCCAGCACCAACACGTCCAGACTGTTAGGCACTTTGAATTTGTGCATTTTTTTAATGTTTCAAAAAAGTACCCGTGTATCTTTTAAATTTTGCTGCTTACATTACATAATACTTAATTTCAGTTTTCAAAACATAAATATTGTTATATTTAATGAGAAAATAAGCGTAAAATTTGATCACGTAAATACGTATTTGTACTTAGTAGTTTGTCTCTTTCATTTTTCACTCTTCATTTTTCACTCTTAAAAATAAAGGTTCTTTATTGGAATCTGTGGTTACATGAAGAACCTTTCAAATCCATGGAACCTTTCCATAACAGGTTCTTAACTGTGGAAAAAAAAGTTTCAGATTGTTTTAGAATGTTCTTCACACTAAGAAAAAAAATGGGTTCCATTAAGAACTGATCATTGAAAGGTTCTACGGAGAACCAAAAAGGGTTCTTTTATAGCATCACTGTAAAAACACCTTTTTGGAACCTTGGAGTGTATAGTACAGATTTCAGGTATTTATGCCACAGCAATAAATCAAAAGGAGGGGGAAATGCTGTCAAAAAATGATTAAGGAATGATGTTACTTTACTGAATTTTACTGTAGCCCTGCAGAGTGTTAGGCTTCTGTAAATAAATTACTGAACAAATTACTACAAAAAAAATTCATGATCCACAACAATCAAATAAGAGATTACCTTAATTAATATGGGCATATAAAAATTAAAATATACAAATTTTTATAACAGATGTTATAAAGGTAAGAAATAATATATTGTTAGATTTTGCTGTATTTGGCTGAGCAGTCTTTTTGGGTGGCTCGCCAATGTATTAGATTTCTCTAATACATAAAATGAGTACGCTTGACCAGAGTTCTTGTGGGGAGAAGAGTTTATTGAAGGCAGTAGTGTAGCACAGATCTTCAGCAGCGTGTCAGCCTTCAAAATAACTTAACCCAAAGTTCTGTCTGTGAGACAGAACTTTATACATGAAGACAAAAGGGCTACAAACAATAGATAACTGTTAGGTCCTCCTTCAGGAGGTTGATCTACCTTGCAATCTACTCTGCCTTTGTTATTCAGTTTCTGTAAACCATTTGGTTGAAACCTTTACAGACTCAGACTGTTGATTGCATCAAGGGCAGAGTTGATTGTGTCTGAGGCACAGTCACAATTTAAATGCATCTAACTAAAGATGATGAAAATTCACATAATCTTTCAATATGTTTTCAGTGTTTTTATTAGGAGGGGTGTGGAGTGGGAGCCTCCAACATAAATTTTGCCTAGGGCCTCCAAATGTCTAGAACCAGCCCTGATTTCTCTCTACAGTCACCTTCTCACCTCAAATGTTTTGTTGTTTCAGAGTCTGAGTGGATATCTGATCTGGTGGAACCTGTGGCCACATCCAGATTTGGAGACCCTCACCGTAAAACCAGTGATTCTAGCAGATACCCATCTGAGCATAAAAACACAGTTCCACTCAGTGGACCTTCAGCTACAGCTGTGGACACACAAGAAGAACGGCCAGACATTACAACTACTATCATATCTCAGCCTATAACATTTACCAGCAATACTGTTATCACAACCATCATCCCCTTTACGACAACCACAGATCGGATTAGCACTACCAAGTCATCGTCTGCTAAACGATACCCTAAAACACCTAGGATCCCTATTAGAACTACAACTACCCTCCCAGAAACTCCAAAGACAACACATAGAATCCCCTCTATCACCACCTCACAGAGTGCTAAGTTGGACCCTTCAAGAAGCACTTTAGGTCCTCCAAGAGCTGCTGCTGCTACTGAGGACACACTGCTCAGATGTAACATTACGAACAAGATGTGGATAAAAACAGGTCTGATTGCTCAGAAGTCACTGAAAAAAGAAAACACTGCATTTACACTTAAATAACACTTTATTCCGATGGTCCACTTTACATTATACTAACTACTATATGTCAACTAGAAGTCGTTGAAATATTAGTAGACTGTCTGTATATCTGCTAAAGCTTTATTTTTATGGTCCTCCTACAGACTTTCTTCTATGATGGTATATTATAATATATACTATATATAAAGTATATTATACTATATTTAAGTAACTTTGCAACTTCATGACAACTCATTCTATTTACTCGAGGCCTAACACCTAATTTAACAGTCTGCTACAGTCTGATAATACTCTAATAAGAGTTAGCTGACATAGTTTCACAGTTACCTATAGTTAGTAGAGTGTATAAAGGGGACCATCAAAATAAAATTGAACTTTTTTTCCCTAAAGCCTAAATTTTGATTTTAAATAAATAAAAAGTATTTCCAAAACCAATTTCCACAAAAACACAATTTCCACAAATAAAATTGAAAAACATTCATACAAAAATATCATACCTTTTTAGTGTATATTCGAGACCAGGTCATTTGAGTCAGAGTCAAGACCTTGACCAGAAGAGGGTCAAATCCAAGTCCACATACTTCTGAATCCAAGACCAAGTGATGAAAATAATATATTGGACTTGGACTCCAGATTCAGTCTGGTCTCGAGTACCACAACATTTAGTGTCATTTACTACTGCTGCCATCATTCATGCTTAATAGACCTTGAGTAAATCATCTGTGATTTACAGCTACTAACACGTACATAATGACAGTTCATGTTGAAGCTTCTGAATTACAATCTTGTAGTACTTGAGAAGCAACTCAAAAAGCATGTTTCCATGGTTTTGGTCTTGTTATGGATTGGGGAGCATGTAGAGACTTTCTTGAATTGGATTCGACCCTCTTCTGGTCTCAGTCTTGACTTGGATGAGCTTTTCTTGACCACAATACTGCTGTAAATTTCACTGCTGCAAATAGGTGAATGCAAGTGCCTTACAATATTACATTACAAAAATTTACCATGGTAACCGTAGTTACACCAAAATATTAATTACTTGAGAAGTGGCCTGGTAGTTAGAGTACAGTATATGCCTTGACAGATTGAAGTCAATTCAAGTAATTTGCTAGTCTCATCCCTTTCCCTCTCTTCAGTTGCGTTAGTTGATAAATATACTTTTTTTAAAAAACATATCTTATTGATAGTTTATTTTTTTGCGAAAACTAGGCTACTACCATGGTAAATTTTTGTAATGTTCCTTGCCGATTAAATGGTTTCAGTTGATTAGAATAGAAACATAAAACATACACTTCAAAACAAATACAATAATTCTTTATTTTTCTGTCTATGGCAGTGTTGTCCGTACAGTTACGAAGGAGTCGTCTAGACAGTATTTTGAAGCAGAATCTCCCTCGAGGGTTTACTCAAGCTCTGAAAAAGGCCTTGAACGACAGCACGGCTCAGGCTAAGGTTTGCAATTCATGAATTTTTAACACAGTTATCATTTACAGTTTGTTCAGCTTCAAATATGCACCAACAAAAATGACATTCTGCTTCAAGCAATGTTTGCTGCCTTGCTATAACTTCCACTACACCTAGCCACAGAATTGAACCACTCCCCGAATTCCTTCAATCACACATCCCTCTCTTTGAAATCTCACCTTCAATGTAAGGAAACAAGGAAACCTAGACCAAAGTAGTTTTAATATACTTGCAGACTCAGTTTTTGAGCCTCAAAAAAGAGTGTCACTGCCACTTGATGATGGATCTGGTGAAGCTGTCAGTGATCTGTATAATATTGATTTTGAAGATGTTGAAAATGATAGTTTTGAGAATATGTTTGAGATTGCAAATATTTGCAATTTCATAGTCTTAAAATTATAATTTCCTGAATGTACTGGGAAATGAGCTCAGATGAGGCCAGTGATGATTACATAAAACATCTGCTCAAAAATAACCTTTCCAAGCTCCAAAAGGTAACAAAATATGCTTTATTTTATTCTTTGTAATTGTTACTCTAATATCAGGGGAGTTTTATATTAATGTGACAGGTAGAGAGCCATCCGTGTTAGATATAGATCTGGGTCGCAAAAGACCCGAATATGTAGGAATGATTGGTAAAACATTTGTGCATTTAAGGGTTATCTTGTAAATGCCATGCAAGTGATCACTATGGAACTGTAGTAAAATTGTTGTCACACTCATTGGCTGATGGGGAAAACCGAAATGGAATACAGCTACTAGTTAGCTCTCAGTTATCACCATACAGTTTAGAAGCAATCCAGGGAAAACTGCCCTCTTGAGAAAAAAAAAAAAAGTATATGCTGGTTAGGTATATTTTGAAGCTGGTTTATGCTGGTCCTAAGCATCTCCAGCTCAGGACCAACACTTGACCATCTTAAACCAGCTCATGACCAGCTTCCATGCTTCAAAACGTCTCAGGTTACGTATGTAACCCTGGTTCCCTGAATAGGGAACGAGACGCTGTGTCGAGACATATTGGGAACGCTTCTGCGTGATTGCGTCGTGAAGCACATGTGAAATCTGTCCAATGGCGTGATGGAACGTTATAGTGACGTCACAGACCAGGAAACTATAAAGCACCCCTCCGAACAAAGAATGGCAGCTTCAAACTGGATGAAGCAAAGCGCTCGGAGGCTTGCAGGGAGTGTGGCAAAGCGACGCAGCGTCTCGTTCCCTATTCAGGGAACCAGGGTTACATACGTAACCTGAGACGTTCCCTTTCATGGGAACTTCGAGCTGCGTCGAGACGCATTGGGAACCCAATACCCACTACGCCACAATGCCAAAAGCCCCGACTGTGGAGCTAAGTGAGGACCGAAGACCCCGGAAGAGAGCCTAAGTCAAGGCTATAAAATATTAGAAATGTGTGCGGAGAGGACCAGCCCGCCGCATCACACACATCTTGTAAAGATACTCCTGACAGAAGGGTTTTAGAGGCCGCCATACTCCTCGTGGAATGGGCAAGGACAGTCAAAGGTGAAGGCTGTCCGGCTGACTCATAAGCAAGTGAGATGGCCTCAACCACCTATTTACTCATTCTCTGCTTAGAAGCGGGACACCCCTTCCTGGGTGACCTGAAACAGTTGATCTGACCTACGCCACAGGGCAGCTCTGTGGACGTAGGCGTCTAGAGCCCTAACTGGGCAAAGCAGATTAAGGTTTTCCTGATCTGAAGTTAAAAAAGGTGGAGGACAAAAGGCCTGCAGCACAATGGGCCCTACAGTATTAGTAGGAACCTTAGGCACGTATCCCGGCTTGGTATGAAGGAATGCTTTCACCATACCAGGCGCAAATTCCAGACATGAAGGAGCCACAGAAAGGGCTTGAAGATCTCCAATTCTTTTAAGAGATGTACTAGCCAGGAGAAATATAGTTTTTAAGGTGAGGAATTTTTCAGATACTTCCTCCAAAGGCTCGAAAGGAGCCATGGCCAGGCCCTCAAGCACTATGGCCAAATCCCAGGCAGGTGTCCTAACCTGCTGTGCAGGCCTAAGCCTCAGAGTACCACGAAGAAACCTTGTCACCAAAGGGTCTCTCCCCAAAGACGTGCCACCCACAGGGATGTGGTAAGCAGAAATGGCCGCCACGTAAACCTTATGTAGCGTCTGGACTGGACCGGATCATGAACGACCAATTCATTTTAGGTTTTAAGAAAAGCTTTTAACTCTCTGAGTCGCATAAGTAAATCTTAGTCGGCTCCGAATGTCCTGGTCCCCCCCACGGACAAGTGACACTTTAAGTGGCGAGGTGCGAGACAAGGCAGAATCTCCCATCTTCAAAGAGATACTAATCAGCTCACACCAAATTCCTTGTCCCTCACAAGACCAGTGGAATGAATTCCACGCACACACATAGAGACATTCATCAAAATATGAATATTCCCTAAGTGTTTTTCCTGTGCTTTACTTTTGTATGCATGTCCATATTACTCCCACTTAGTTACATCTTGTAGTTGTGTTAGTTTCACTGTAAAATGCTTATATTTCAATGTAAGAACATTTACTTCCTAAAAGAGAGTCAGAAACATGCGTTTCTTGGATTCAAAACGTTCCTCTGTTAATTTCATACCTAGATATTGGTGTCTTATTGTGATAATATGCATTATTCTACTTTTAAGGTACTTTGGAGGGAAAAGAACCCAGCTTAAGCACCTCTGTAGATAATGCAAATTAGGCCATAAAAACAGACAAAGGAACGTTTTCCCGCTAAAAGTCCATGTTCCCTATTGGTCCGTACGGCCCAGAATGGGTGTGACTGGAGTTACCTTTATAACACCTAAACACAAGCGGATCCACGCTCAGTCGTTTTCATCTTAGACGAGACACACTTCTTTCTTTTATTTTCCGGCATTTTACAAACAGTTAGTTCCGTTTTGAAATTCCCGCCGAAGAATCACCTCAGGAAGAGACCAATAGAAACTCCAGCTCCGCACGGAAGTTTGAACGGCATTCACCACAGCACAAAGTACAAATGCAAGTATCTGAATTAATTTCGATGCGCTTTAACTTTATTGTCTGAAGTGATTTCGTTGCTGGCTCTCAAAAGGTTGAACTGTTTGTAATCTTGCCTTCTTTGATCAACTCTTTCTTTCTTTCCTTTCGTTATTTTATTGTATGCTCTGCTTAGATTTAGTTGTATGTATTTGTGTATATATATCATATATTAAACACCTTGTATTCACACAATTCGTTGTCTCTGGGTAACTCATACATGAACCAAGTCACTTTAACGTTTGATTTCGCTAGCTTTATGCTTTTTAAATACTAGAATAAGTTTCCTTTTCGTGGCCAGAGAAGAAAACTTCCTTTCTAGAATTGATAAGAAAATCGGACTGATAGTTTTGCTGGACAAAACAAACCAGTCTTTCTAAATTAATTCTAAAATTAGAAATAATTTTAGATCATATATGTTCATGATTAATTATAATTCATTGTAATTGATTATCGATATATACCTAATTCCCTTCGTGGTTGATTCATATTCACGATTAGTCATAACGTGTTATGATTCGGTTGTGAATATATTTCATCCATTTGAGCAAGTTGCTACACTTAAGAGTGGAGGGAGATAACCCTGCTGAGAACTTCTCCTGCAGAAATTCTAAAACTGACCCTACAGGGCAGTTAACAGGCTCTAGGTGCTGTTCTATACACCAAACCGAGAACAGCTTCCATTTAGTGGCATAAAGTCTCCTCGTAGATGGGGCTCTGGAGTGCAGAATGGTCTCTACTACCTCAGTAGAGAGACCAGACCTCATGAACTGGACCCCCTCAGGGGCCAGGCCCATAGTTTCCACAGCTCTGGATGAGGGTGAAATATCGTGCCTCCTGCTTGCGACAGGAGGTCTCGTCGAATCGGAATCTCCCAAGGGGAGCCGACCACTAGCGACGTCAGGTCCGAAAACCAAACTCGGGTCGGCCAGAATGGGGCTATTAGCAACAGGCTGACCCCATCCTGACGAACCCTCTCCAGAACCCCTGGGAGCAGAACGATCGGGGGAAAAGCATACAGGCGCCGCCTCGGCCACGCCTGCACCATAGCGTCCAGCCCCAGCGGGGCTGGGTGAGTGAGGGAGAACCATAACGGACAGTGAGTTGTCTCTTGAGTAGCAAATAGGTCTATCTCTGAACGACCGAATTTCTCCCATAGGAGCTCCACCACCTCGGGGTGAAGTCTCCACTCCCCGGGCCTCAGCCCCTGCCTCGACAGGATGTCTGCTCCCTGATTCAAGCGCCCTGGGATATAAACTGCCCTCAGAGAGAGCAGTTTCCCCTGAGCCCACAGAAGGATAGACTGAGCTAGTTTGCACAAGTGTCGTGACCTCAGACCCCCCTGATGGTTGATGTAAGAGACCACCGATGTGTTGTCCGTACGGACCAACACATGATGGCCCCTCAGGTCCGGCAGGAAGTGTTTAAGAGCTTGAAACACCGCCATCATTTCCAGCCGATTTATGTGCCAGGAAAGTAGATGACCCTGCCACAGACCCTGAGTTGAGCGACCACTCATGATCGCCCCCCAACCCGTGAGGGAAGCATCCCAAGGAACTCCCAACACAGGCCCTTGGGAAAGGAACCAAGGTTTCTTCCACATAACTAAGGCACGAAGGCATCGCCGCATGACCTTGATCATGCGAAAAGGATTTCCCCTCGGAGAAAACCCCTTGGTTCTTAGCCACCACTGCAGTGGCCTCATGTACAGCAGGCCAAAAGGTATCACGTTGGACGCAGCTGCCATGAGACCCAACAGTCTCTGAAACTGTTTGACAGTGATGAACTGGCCTAGTTTTATTCCATTGACGGCTGATAGGATTGACGCAATCTGAGCTGGAGCAAGATGGGCCCGCATCGATGTCGAATCCCATACCACGCCTAGAAAAGTGGTTCTTTGAGCTGAAAGAAGCACACTCTTTTTGGCGTTCAACCTCAACCCCAACCTTTTGATATGTGCGAGAACAACATCTCGATGTCGAACCGCCATGAGCTCGGATTGAGCTAAAATCAACCAATCGTCGATGTAATTTAACACGTGAATGCCCTGGAATCTCAGAGGAGCCAGAGCTGCATCCACGCATTTTGTAGAGGTGCGGGGTGATAACCCTAGGCCGAATGGAAGAACCCGAAATTGATAAGCTTCGTCCCCGAAAGCAAACCTCAGGGACTTCCTGTGATGAGGATGGATGGATATATGAAAATAAGCGTCTTTGAGATCGATTGTCACAAACCAATCCTCGGATTTGATCTGTGAAACAATCTGTTTGAGTGTAAGCATCCTGAACTTGAGCTTTTGGACCATAAGGTTCAATAAGCGAAGATCTAGGATTGGACGCAGCCCTCCATCCTGCTTGCTGGGAGGAGGAACCCTTTCTATAGCTCCTTTTTGCAAAAGTGTCAGAACCTCTTGTGCCAAAACCAGAGACTGCTCGGGATCCACCACCGTGGTGAGGACCCCTTTGAACCTGGGCGGGCATGACCTGAACTGGATTTTGTAGCCTCTTTCTATTATCTGCAGCACCCAAGAAGATATGTTCTGTAGACATTTCCATTCTATTAGAAAATCTCCTAAGGGAACCAGTCTCTCAAGACTGGCTTCTGGTGTATTGACAGCCAGCTCGGTGCCCTGAAGCGGCGCACCGGCAGGAAACAACCGATCTGACTGTACCAGGGTTTTCCTCAGAAAACCGCTGGGGGGCTCTGCGCCCAGACACATATTCAAAGGCCGGGTTGGCAGAACGGCCCCTTGAGGGCACCGAGGAGAAATGAGCACCGTATGATGAGGTGTAAACCATTTTCCCCCGGTGAGGACTGCCCCCAGAGACCGTCCTCAGATCGGTTCTATCCCTGGAAGACCTCTGCTGCGATCGCCACCCAGACTCCCCCCCCCCCCCACCTCGGTTAGATTGAGGAGGGGCCCGAGTGGCGACGCTAACTTTCTGGTTGGCTCTGTGTGAGGAGCTAGCACTCGGCTTGGGTTGAGCAGCAGAATCAGATACGCGAGGGCGGAGAGGAAGAATTTTCTGAAATGCCGCCGTTTGTTTCTTTGCCTCCTGAAACCTGTCAGCAACTGACGTAACACCGTCGCCGAACAGGCCAGAAGGCTCAAGCGGGGCGTTCAAAAGAAAACTTTTGTCTTTTTCCTTTATCCCAGATAAATTCAGCCATAAATGTCTCTCAGTGGCAACCAAGGCTGCCATAGAGCGGCCCACTGACTTGGCCGTCTCCTTGGTCGCCCTAAGAGACAAATCTGTGGCGTGACGTAATTCGCGGATAGCGTCCGCAGATATTTCTCCACCCTCATCGATATCCTTTAATAAATCAGCTTGATATGCTTTTAAGATCGACATAGTGTGTAAACATGCTGCTGCTTGACCCGAAGCCGAGTATGCTTTACCTACCAGCGCTGAAGTAGTTTTTAACGGCTTGGTGGGTAATGTCGGGGATTTAAGCGACGATGCCAACCCAGGGGAGAGATAACTCGCAAGCGTCTCTTCCACCCGGGGCATCACTGCATAACCATATTTTTTAAGACCCAAGATGTTTGAATAATTAGATGTCTGTGGGCTAAAAACACGATATGAAACCGGTCTGTCCCACGATCTCCACACCTCGGTGTGGAGATCGGGGAAGAACGGCAGACCCCGACGTGGAGGTTGAGATCTGGACGGTAAATAGCGTTCGTCCAATAAACTTTTCTTTTTTTCCTCCTTTTTCTCGGCTGGCCAGTCAATATTCAGTTTAGCAACAGCACGAGTTATAACCTCCATTAACTCCTCATAAGCAGGTGTATTTTGCAACGAGTCTTCACCAGCATCGATGCTCACTATATCCAACTCCTCAGAGCTGGATAAATGAAACACCGGTACCTCATCCCTGGGAGAAGAAACCGCAAAGGGTGCTCCCCCCTGAGACGAGGCACTAGACCCGGCAGGTGAGGGCAGAGAAAGGGCGGGGCCCGTCTCTAACCCCTCTGCCAGATCCATTTGCGAACCCCATGATTTGAGCCGCCGCTCTGCCTCGGCAGAAGCGGGACCCGAACCATGAGGAACGCGAGCCGAAGTGCCCTCCTCGAAGAGTGCCCGGTGGGAGCGAAGCACTTTCACTGTCATCTTATCACAGTGAACACAGCCCGCTCCCTCGAGAGCTGCCTGTGCGTGCTCCGCACCCAAACAAACAACGCAAAGCTCGTGTGTATCCCCACTCGTAATGAAACGGGGGCAGGGAGGAACACACTTCTTAAATTGCTTGGGACTCGCCATTTTTAGTGAAATGCTTTGACAAACAACAGTAAATCACAGACAGAAACACAGAGCGCTTGCTGAAGACAGAGAAGCTGCCATTCTTTGTTCGGAGGGGTGCTTTATAGTTTCCTGGTCTGTGACGTCACTATGACGTTCCATCACGCCATTGGACAGATTTCACATGTGCTTCACGACGCAATCACGCAGAAGCGTTCCCAATGCATCTCGACGCAGCTCGAAGTTCCCATGAAAGGGAACACACCCAGCAAGCATATTCTGTTTTTTTCAACAGGGTGAAAAGTTTGTGTCCCATCAAAGTGTTGATTGAAGGAGCTACAGTTTGGATTTAGTATTTTTTTTGTTTTTTTTGTTTTTTACAAGCAGAACACCTCTGTTTATTTTAGATTCTTCTATCACTCAGAAGCTTAATAAAATGGTTTCTCAAAACGGACGGATATTGGTTTGCTGCCAGCATTCTAACCCTGCAAGATGATGAGTGATTTATACTCATTTACCAAAGCTGTTCAACCAGCATGATGTTTATCGCAAAGCTGGGTTTTCTTGAAGAATAAGCTAGTTAAGACTAGTTGGGACACATGCACCCAAAGCACGGTACATTCTCCATTATTTAGTCTTTGTATGCGCATCTTTTATTTAAATCAAAGAGATCTATAAATGCTCCTTAAACTGTACATTAGATTTTCCATTCTCAACAGCTGCTCGGCTGGGCCATGATAAAATACATGGCAACACAGTAATGGCATCCTAATTAGCCAAACTTGTATGACCATCTTTTAATTGAATCAAGAAAAAAATATCTGCTAAACATTGATCTGTAAAGATCATCCAAATTGCTTGGGTTACAAGATTTAAAATGGGGTTGGGTTTTACCATAAAAGATGTTTAGGTGTTAAAAGAATGAGACATAAGAGTTACAAATTTAAATAAGAATGGTGTATTTAAAATATTCACAAAACAACACAATAAAAAAAAAAACAAGAAACTTAGGCTGTTAAAAGCATATGGTCCAATTCACCATACCCTAAACCAATCCAAGAATCCAAGTATGCTGATAAGTAGGGATGGCTGACGCGAAACTAACGTTTCGACACAGTGTCGAGATCCTGAAGCGTAGATGCTTTGAAACACTGCTCCGAACTGTGATTCAAAAACATCCATGTCACGTGACTATGGCTAAACGAACTCTTCTGCGTGTTTCGACAGGTGGCATGCTCGCCGAGTCTGTGTTTGATTGACAGGGCCGGGAACAAATCACACAATCGCACATCTGTCTCAACTCCCACAAATTTTAAAAGAGGAGTTAATGCACCTTCACCTCGTGGGTTTTTGTGAGAGGAGAAAGATTTTGAGAGTGTTTACGATATAGTGACATTTATAAAAAAAATCTGTAAAAAACAAAGAAAAATGAGACCATTGTGGATTAATGTGTTTTATTAATTTTCATTTTTCATGAACAAAATAACCTACTTATTATTATTATTATATATTATAGTTATATATTGAGGATGTTAAAAACTCACCACATTAACAAAAACACAACTTTTTTTTTTTTAAATGGTTGTCCTTGTTGTCAAAGTTGTTTCAGACAACATGTGCATTTGACCACTAGGTATCACCGTGGAGACAGATGTCGGTATAGTTTCGAAGCCTCGACACAATACAGCACATTTGCTTCAACTGTTTCAGTGTTTCATGAAGCCTCGCTCTGCCCACCACTACTGATAAGTCCCAATCGAAAGCTCACCAATGTTTATACAATCCAAGAATAGAGTAATCTGAAAGCTTACAGTTGATTCTGGAAAGGCAAGTCCACAGATCGTAAACTACACAATCCTGATAAGGTGTGATTGTCTGTTTGTTTGTCATGCTGCTCTCTTATACAGATGTATTTCCTGCTTCCTGTCCTGTGATTGGTCACATGACAGGCCAACCATGCATTCCTAAAAGTCATACACACACTTAAAATGGTAAGAAGAATAAAATGAGCTAAAAAACATGTAAACCCGTTAAAACTCTTTTGTACATAAAAGCATAGTAATAAATAGAGCGGTAAAACATGTTTCTCATGTGACAGTGTCACAAATCCACATTGAACATTTATAAATTTAACGAGGCAATGTGTAGACCTTTTTCAAATTAGCATCAAACTACTAAATGCACCTTTGATATCAGTGTTTCTTGTAAATTTCTCTACCTTCCTCAGATTGAGAGCATCTCCAGTGTGCCTAATGTGACAGTTGGTTACTATGTGACCCGTGGAGAGATGGTGTACACTGCCGCAGCTGTGGTAGAGGCTCTTAGCGTCTATGGTATTGAGAGATTGATGGCGGACATCCGGCAGTTTGTGCCACTGGTGCAAGCGATTCCCATCCCAGCAGTCCCCTGGAGACCCAGTCCTGCCATCTCATTGATGCTGAAGACAGGTCAGGCTCACAACTCGATCTTTGTGATCTCTGTCACCACACTAATGTGTCAACACTGCCATACATATAATTTTCCATATCCATTTATTGCAGCCATTGACATCTAACAGATTAGACCTAATACTATTTGTCCAACAGAGGTTGGATGTCATTTAAATCAACCTTAAAGGTGTGGTTTAAATTTTAGAATGATCTATTGTCAGAAATGCAATATAATATACATAACTCTGTTTTCAGTGGTGTAGAGAGACCTTACATAATGAACCATTATGTTTTTATAACCTTCGAATGAGCCATTTCTATCTACATATACACAGTGGGTCCCCTTAAGGCAGGAACACAGTTTTTGTTCGCCGGCCAACTAAGTTTTCTCAGTGTGTTCCACACCATCAGCTGAAGTTAGCCCTCACCGGCTGTTTTTCGGCTGATTCTACTTCAATCAGCGTCACGCCGTCGGTGAGATAGAGAAACTCTGATTGGCTGTTCAATATAGCAAACCAGTCAGTTCACGTGAATATAAGCAAAAATTATGAAAGCAAGTAAAGAAGTCATAACGGCACAGACAGAAGGTTGTTCTAATTTTACGTCATCTTACCTGTGCCCTCGATTGCACAAATATTTTCATAATAAAATGAGCGGAGCAGAAAAAATTACGTGATCAGCATGATTGATATTCAAAACGGTAAGCAAGCACTGCTTTGTTTACGGTTTGTTTACATGCAGTTTTAGTTTCACTTTCCCTTTTTGTATGCTGAATATTGCCAAATATATCTGCTTAAATAGACAGTTATCTCCTTTATACGTGGGTGTTGAGCGTCGGTTTGGAGTGTCAGGGCAACTTTGGACCCAGAAGCTGAAGTGAGCCAACCCCGCAGTCTACTTTCGTCGCCAGTAGTTGGTTGGCGTCGGCTTGATGTGTTCCCGGCTTTACATGTTAAGTCGCCATTTTGCACCGGCATGTCTCTACAGTTGCCCTAAATGGACAAATTGTCTACAGAGTGTGTTTCATCACTATGTTTTTCTTCTTCGTTGGTGTTTTTAAAGGCATCTAGCATCGTCACTACGTTGAATACGCACAATGAAGTAGTATTAGTAGTAGTAGTCTGCTTTATTAGAAGCAGAGACAGTTCTTTGTTAGAAGTACTAAGAAACCTCATTGCTTGATGGGTATACTCTCTGCTATCTCAGTATCTCAGACTATGACTTCTTTGTCCTGTGTTTGCAACCGTAGCTTCTCTATTTGCTTTGAATGGGAGGAGTGAGAGGTGGACTCAGCAATTCACAACCTCATCATTAGAAGCTGGTAAAATTTACACACTGGACCTTTAAATGATTCATGATGCAACAGAAATAAAAATGGAGAGCAGACGGGAATCCATTTAGCAGCAGTTTAATCAAATATAACAAGAAAATCAAGGCACAAGAGAACAAAAGTGTAACAGCTCGGGGTTTGTGCTAGGAAGCACGGAGGCTGAGGACAGATTAATTTATTTAGACAAGACAGGATTCGAATACAGATAACACGAGCATGTAACGTTAACGAAGAACAAGGACAGGACTGACAAAGAGAGAATAAAAAGGAACATGTGGAAAATGACGGGACTGGAATACAAAACAAGAAATGTGTCAGAAGACAGAGCAGGAATCAAAACAAGGAACACATGTGATGATGACAGGACTGGGGAACAGAATAAACAGACACAATTATAACAGGCGGGCACTCTGGAGGCCATATGCAGGAGCAGGCAGTTCAGGTGGCCTCCAGGGTGTCTCTTGGATATCGGGGACCCATGTTGGGTCAGGCGGTTCTGGCGGCCAGGGTTGGGTCCAGGGCCGAGTCACAGCTGAGGCTGTAAGGTCAGGCGGCCATGGAGGAGTCCTGGCCAGAGTCACGGCTGATGCTGGGAGGTCAGGCGGCCCTGGTGGAGTCTTAGGTGGAGTCCAGGACGTGGCCTCCTTCCCTCTGGCCGCCGTGGACGGAGCCACTGCGCGCCTCAGGCACAGGCTCTGGCAGTGGGAGGTCTGGGAGCGCAGGCTCTGGGAGGTCTGGGAGCGCAGGCTCTGGGAAGTCTGGGAGCACTGGAGGGTCTGGGAGCTCTGGAGGGTCTGGGAGCTCAGGAAGGTTTGGGAGCTCTGGCAGCTCAGGAAGGTTTGGGAGCTCTGGAGGGTCTGGGAGCTCAGGAAGATTTGGGAGCTCAGGAAGGTTTGGGAGCTCTGGAGGGTCTGGGAGCTCTGGAAAGTCTGGGAGCTCTGGAAAATCTGGGAGCTCTGGAATGTTTGGGAGCTCTGGAAAGTCTGGTAGCTCTGGGATGTCTTGGAGCTCTGGAGGCTCTGGCAGCTCTGGCACAAGCGCAGGGGACAGCCCATGGGCAGAGAGTGCTGGCAACGGCTCATGGACAGCGAGCACTGGAGACGGCTCATGGACAGCGAGCACTGGAGACGGCTCTGGGGTTGCGAGCACTGGAGACGGCTCTAGGGTTGTGAGCACTGGAGACGGCTCCGGGGTTGCGAGCACTGGAGACGGCTCTGGGGTTGCGAGCACTGGAGACGGCTCTGGGTTGCGAGCACTGGAGACAACTTAGGGATAGCGAGCACTGGAGACAGCTCAGGGATAGCGAGCACTGGAGACGGTTCAGGGGATGGAAGCACTGTATCAAAGTCAATGAGCTACTCTTCCAAGGCCGGCGGAGCCATCACGGCCGGTAGAGGGCGTGGTCTGAGCGCGGCGTGCTGTGACTCTAGACGAGCTGCTGCGGCAGGCTGTGTCTTTGGACGAGCAGCGGTGGCGCGCTTCAACACCGATCGGACTGACTGCAGCAGGTAGAATAGCGCTGCTCAACCCCCTGAGGTGACTGCGGGACTGGCTGGAAGAACAGCTGGGGATCGCACCGTTGAAGGGGTATGTGAGGGCCGTCGGCGTTTGGTGGGCTGGTGGTGCGGGTGTTTCGGATGGGACTGGGTGGAGAACACAATTCTCCCAAATGAACCAATGTTTAGTTCCACTCTAGTTGAATTAATTCATTTAATCCTAGAGCTTAACGGATCGGAGTTCGAAGTAGAAGAATGTGTTCTCCGCCCAGTCCCATCAAAAACACCGCATTAAGCGAGGCATCCGACCAGCCCACCTGATGAGAGAGTTCGACGAACTCCCCCACATACCTCTCCAATGGACGCCCGCGCTGCTGGGTGTTCCAAAGATGAACAATCGCTTCGGCAGAATTCATCGTTGATGTTTGCAGTTGGTTTCAGGTTCTTTGTTCTGTAACAGCTCAGGGTTTGTGCTTGGAAGCACAGAGACTGAGGACAGATTAATATTAAGTAATTTATTTAGACAAGACAGGATTCGAATACAGATAACACAAGCATGTAACATTAACGAAGAACAAGGACAGGATTGACACAGAGGGAATACAAAGGAACACGTGGAAAATGACGGGACTGGAATACAAAACAAGAAACGTGTCAGAAGACAGAACAGGAATCAAAACAAGGAACACATGTGACGATGACAGGACTGGGGAACAGAATAAACAGATAAACAGACACAATTATGACAAAAAGTGTAATTAAAAGCTTGCAGTAAAACAAGAACAGAGCAAACCAAGGGCAATGAATACACAGGAAAACATGGTACTAGTCAAGACACAGGTGAACAACATAATCAGTAACTATAGAAACAAACAGGGACCTAATCAGAAACCAAGGCCACTAAGAGAGCAGGAACTATGAACGCTGAAACGAAGGGAGGACAAGAACATTAAAACAAGAGTCTCAAACAGAATTAGAATATGACAAATTGGAACAAAGTGTACTTGTTACTATTATTACTTTGTTACATTACACCTCTGCTCACGTTACTTGTAATAATGTCATGATCCCGGCCTGTGTTCCGCTGGTCTTGTGTGGATTTTTATGTTTTTTCCTGTTCTGTGCCATTTTTTTGTAGTTTGTCATGTTGATTAGATATTTGATTGTTCCCTGGTGTGTCTTCCATCCAAGTACTAACCATGACTGCTTTTCTCAAAAGCATTGTGAGCCCAAGTTGATCGTGGAGACCATTGCCACTAATGTTCTCTACGATCAACTTAACTCACAATGCTTTTGAGAAACGCAGCCCAGGCCCGACACTGCTTAGCTTCCGAGATCAGGCATACTCAGGGTGGTATGGCAATAAGCAGTGTCGGGCCTTATTAGTATATGGATGGGAGACACCTGGGAAGAATCAAAGAACTAATCAACAAGAGAAACAATAAAGGACTGCACAACAAGGTTCAGAACAAGAAATATCATGAAAGTCCACTCAAGACCAAGGCAACACAGGCTGGGATATTGACAAATACCCCATATTTATACCCCGATATTGCTTAATTAATAAAAACATAATCAAGCATTTAGCAATGCCATGATAAAAGATAATACTTTTAAGAATGGTACCATGATGGTACTGTGTATTCTGCATGTTTCAGCATGGTGGCTTCTCAGTGCATGTCTTTATGTTTGTGTGTAGTTCTTAGGTTTGTAGGGCCAGGAGATGACCTCAGATCCTGCAGATTTACTCAGATGATGGAGCAGAGACTGGAAAATGCTTTTGCTGAGGCCGAGGCCATAGTGATGAACTCTCACAGCGGCCTTACTGTACAGGTGGGAAGGCTTAAGCTTTCAACTATCATTATTAACCTCTTAAAATATAACTTTTGCATGCCAGTTGAGGTTTGTTGGACTCTATACAGTATGTTTATAAAGTTTATAATGCTCTTTGATTTTGATTCATATTTTCCCTTCTTCTCTTTTCTCACAGATCTTGAGCACATATCAGTCTTTGGGTTCTCCTGCAATATCTCTGATATATGTGGTGCATAATGGCAGTGACTCTCTCAATGGTACAACAGCCAGCAACCTCCTCAGCCACCTGACCGCTGAGCTTGTTGGCTACTTCCTGTTTTACCCTCCACTGATCACTGCTGAGCGTAAGTGCTTTCTGCAATTGTTACAATTTGAATTTTTCTTTTTAGATAGATTAGTATGGGTATAGTCATGGTATAGTATGGGAAACTCACAAAGTAGCATCCCAGTTGATTCATTTTTAGTTAACATTTATACATCTGAACTGTCAAATATTAATTAAAAAACAAATTAACAGCATTAATGTAGCAAAATTTACTTGTATATGAAATATACTTATAACTGAATCATAACGTGTTATGATTCATTATTAATATAAATCATCCATGAAGGGAATTAGTTATATGTGGATAATCAATTACATGTTTTACAAACATTGTACAAATTACAAATTATAATTAATTATGAATAAATATGATCTAAAATTATTTCTAGCTTTATAATTAATTTTAGAAAGACTGGTCATGTTTGTCCGGCAAAATTATCTGTCCGATTTTCTTATCAATTCTAGAAAAGAAGTTTTCCTTCTGGCCATGAAGAATTCTCATATTCTCGCACTCACAAAAGCATATAGCTAGCGAAATCAAAGTGTTAAGGGTACTTGGTTCTGGTATGAGTTTCAATCAGAGACAATCAAGTGTGAATATAATGTGTTTAATATATGAATACACGAATACATATAATATAATAATCTAGGCAGAGCATACAATATAATAATGAAAGTAAAGAAAGAAAAGAGGTTGATAAAAGAAGGCAAGATTACAAACAGCTTTGAGAGCGAGCAATTAAATCACTTCAGACAATCAAATTAAAATGCATTGAAAGTTAATTCAGATACTTGCATTAGTACTTTGGTGCTGTGGTGAATGCTGTTCAAAAATGTCAGTGCGTGGAGCCGGAGCTTCGATTGGTCTCTTCCTGAGGTCGAATCTGTAGCGGGATTTAACTGTTCGCAAAATATCGGAAAATAAAAGAAGGAGAATGTCTCATCCAGGATGTGAAATAACTGAGCACAGATGCACTCCTGTTTAGGTGTTATAAAGACAACTCCAGGTACACCTATTTTGTGCATGCTGACCAATGACAAGCATGGACTTTTAGCGGGAGAACTTTCTTTTGTCTCTTTTTATAACCTAATTTGCATGATCTATGAGGTGTCCAAACTGAGTCCTTTTCCTCCAAATTACTTTAAAAATAGAATTATGCATATTATCATGATATAACACCAATTATTAGTTAGTAGATTCACAGAATAACATTCACATAATCCAAGAAGCATGGGTTTTGGAGTTTTCAAAACAGATACTTTCTTGCACTTAAATATGAACATTTAGAGTAAAACTAACACAGCTAACAGATGTAACTAAGCTTGGGTAATATGGAGACATGCATACACTCAGGAAAAACACTTGGGAATATTCATATATTAATGAATGTCTCTATGTGTTTGCGTGGGTGTGTATTGGTGGTCCTCTTGCCCCAGAAGCTCTGGGCTGGTGTGGGGGGGAATTTGATCTGAGTTGATCTTTTTGAAGACTTTGAGTTAGAGATCTGTTTTGCATCGACACATGCCCACCAAAGTGTCAATGGCACTGCAAGGGTTAGGACGGGCCGTAGGCAGTTGTGATTTAACTGTGCAGTTCAGAAGGTTAAAAGCTTTTACTAATACCTAAAAATGAATTTATCATCAATGATCCAGTCCAGATGCTACATTAATGCTAAAAAATGTTTTTCAGGACATGATTATCTAAACATGATAGAGGCATGATAAAATTGGTGATTCTCTTCAGAGAGATCAAGCATTTTCTGTTTGGTTTGTAGTTTTCACAGGTTCATGCATACATGGGCCAGGGCACAGCATGTACATCAAAGCCAATTATAAGGGAAAATAATTAACAGTAGGGAATCCCAGCTACACTTGTGTGTGTGTGTGTGTCAGTGTGGAAAAAACACAGTTCTACTAGCAACTGTAATGTTATGGTGAGAATATCGCACACCTCACTGTCACACTTTTCCTCATGCTGACTGTGAGGCTGTTTGCTTTCTGCTAGCTGTCCATTCTCTTCCCTGCTTTGTCTTTGCTTTGTTGAAGTTTTTATTTAACTTTTCAGACAGTAAAATGCATTTATTTACATAACCGTGTCCTAACTAGGGCTGGGTATTTTTAACTACCTCATAAAATAAACACTGATGTACATGCACCAATACGTTGTTTCATTAATAAATTGTGATTGCAAATTGCAAAAATTATACCCTCGAGGGGTGCAACAGCTTGTCCCCTTAAAGGAGCAGCTCTGAACCTTATGTACACCTAAAAAGGTTTGTATTATACCTTAGAGATGTAATATGTAACCTTAATGTACTATGAACGTTTTAAAGGTAAGTGGAAATCATTTTGTATCCTTTTGAGGGTATATTGCCTGAGTGACAAGCTGTTGGACCCCCAAAATCACCTACTGTCATAGTAGGTATTACATTTAATGAACAATTTAAGATAAATCTGGAAGTGGTCAGGTTTCCATTTAACAAATATAATTTTTTTATTATAATGATGAAATTTATTGAAATACACTAATTAAAGCAATAATACTAATTGTTAAAAGGGGATTTATTATTTCTTTATTTCCAGAGAAACTTTCTGTACAGAGTTATGTCAGGACAACTACAACCTCAAATAAGAGGACTCCATATTTATTACACGGACTCAGGCTGCATGGGATCGATGTACGGTATATTAAAAATATAGCAAGTTCAGAGACAGAAAACAGTAAATGTGATCATAGGCAGAAGATCTGGGCAGCTAACAGGAATAGAGGTAGTCCAGGCAAACACAAGTGGTACAAGGTAATCCAAAGTGGAGTCAAGAAGAACAGCACGCAGGAAATAACGCTCAGAATTGTAGCCGAGGCAAACAAAACTTCACAGTGAGTCAACATACACACAGGGTTTAAGTAGTCTGAATTATGAGGGACAGGTGTGCAGTAATATGTCCAGGAATGTGGGTTCTTGGGAATTGTAGTCCAAACTGAATGATTACTCAGGTGAGTGAGACCTCCGGTGGCTGATTGAAGAATATTGTAAGCGCAGCGTAGATTGAGTTTGGTATGAAAATTGGAGGTTCTTACTTGTTCTATAGCTGCTGGGACCAGAGACAATGGGTATCTGAATTTGACCATTATATCATTGACACCAGGATAATCAAAACAAGGGCATAGGCCCCCACGCTTCCTTCCCACAAAGAAGAATCCTGCTGCTGCCGATGAGGTGGAGGGACAAATTCAATTCTTGGAAAGTTCTTCTTCAAAGTATGATTTCCATTGCGTTAGATTCAGGTAGTGAAAAGATTCTAGTTGGTCTAGTACCAGGTAACAAATCAATGGCAGTCACTAGAAGATGCGGGGAAGTCCCGCTTACATTTAGTCATTTAGCAGACGCTTTTATCCAAAGCAACTTACAAGTGAGGAAAACAAACAAGCGATTCTTCATGAATTGGCAAATAACACAGGAAGTGCTCACAATACAAGTTTCATACATTGCTCAGTACCATAAGCTAGAGTAGGAAGGGAAAAGGGAAGGAAAGGGTTTTTTTTTTGTTTTGTTTTGTTTGTTTTTTTTATGAGGGGGATCAAGTGTTCACGGAAGAGATGAGTTTTCAGCTGTCTCTTGCATATTGCCAGGGATTCTGCATTCCTGATGAAACTAGGGAGATCATTCCACCAGCAGGGAGCAGTGAAGGAGAATGTTTTGGAGAGTGATTTAGTGCCTCTCTGTGACGGTACCACAAGCCTACGCTCCTTTAGTGATCGCAGGCTTCTGGTGGGGACGTAGCGTTTTAGCAGTGTGTGGAGATAGGAAGGTGCAGAGCCTGTGGTGGATCTGTAAGCAAGCATCAGCGCTTTGAACTTAATGCGAGCAGCGAGGGGGTAGCCAGTGCAGAGAGATGAAGAGGGGCGTGACGTGGGCTCTCTTAGGCTCGTTGAAGACAAGACGTGCAGCAGCGTTCTGGATCATTTGAAGAGGTTTGATTGCACTTGACGGCAGACCAGCCAGAAGAGCATTGCAGTAATCAAGCCTTGAAATGACCAAGGCCTGGACAAGCAGTTGTGTTGCGTGCTCAGTCAGGAAGGGACGGATTTTCCTGATGTTGCGAAGTGCAAATCTGCATGACCGCGCAGTCTTTGAGATGTGGTCTCCGAACGTCAGTTGGTCATCGAAGATAACTCCAAGATTTCTGGCCAACTTAGATGGGGTAATGGTGGTTGTACCAAGCTGTATGTTGATGTCGTGTTGTAGAGTAGGAGTGGCAGGGAAGACTAAAAGCTCAGTCTTTGCCAGGTTGAGCTGCAGGTGGTGTTCTTCCATCCACGTGGAGATATCCGTCAGACAGCTTGAGATCCGTGCAGCTACTGTGGAATCATATGGTTGGAAGGACAGGTAGAGTTGTGTGTCATCAGCATAGCAGTGGTAGGAGAAACCATGTGCCTGTATGATGGGACCCAGTGATGTAGTATAAATGGAGAATAGGAGGGGACCAAGAACTGAACCCTGAGGGACCCCAGTGATCAGTTCATGAGGTTTGGATACCTCCCCTCCCCAGGCAACTCTGAAAGACCTACCTGTGAGATAGGACTCAAACCACTGAAGTGCAGTACCTGAGATACCCAGTGACGAGAGGGTGGACAGAAGAATTTGATGGTTTACGGTGTAGAAGGCAGCAGATAGATCCAGCAGAATGAGAACAGATGATTTGGAACCAGCCTTTGCAATTCGCAGGGATTCCGTGACGGACAGTAGCGCAGTCTCTGTGGAATGTCCGCTCTTGAAACCAGATTGGTTGACATCCAGATGGTTGTTCTGTGTGAGGAAGGATGACACCTGGTTGAAACAACTCGTTCAAGTGTTTTTGATATGAATGGTAGGAGAGAGACAGGTCTGTAGTTGTCCACGAGTGATGTGTTTAACGTGGGTTTTTTAAGCAGTGGGGTTACTCGAGCCTGCTTGAATGTGGTAGGAAAAGAGCCTGTGTGGAGAGACGAGTTAATAATGTGTGCAAGTGCTGGTAAGAGAGTGGGAGAGATGGCTTGTAGAAGGTGTGAGGGGATGGGGTCTAGAGGGCAGGTGGTGGGATGAGTGGAGAGGAGAAGTTGATACTTCCGCCTCCGTGAGAAGGGAAGGAAGAGAGAAGATTAGTGGATGTGGAGGGGATGAGTTCCTGTGTGGGTGGTGCAGAGAACTGGCTCCTGATGGCAGATGTCTTGTCGGTGAAGAAATTGGCGAATTGATCAGCAGTTAAAGACGTGGTGGGTGGTGGTGGAGGGGGACAGAGGAGTGTGTTGAATATCTTGAAGAGTGATTGTGTGTTTGTAGCGCTGTTGATCTTATCGTGGAAGTATGAGGACTTAGCTGCATGGACTCCCCCAGAAAAAGATGATAGCAGATCTTGGTACGAACCTAGGTCAGATGGGTCTTGTGATTTGCGCCATTTCCTTTCTGCTGCCCTGAGTTTGGTCCGGTCATCACAAAGTGCATCCGATATCCAGGGGTTGGAGGGAGTTGCTTGAGCTGGTCTGGATGACAGATACTGTCTAGGGAAGAAGATATAGTGGAGCATAACGTGTGTGTTGCAGTATTTACATCCAAAGATGAGAATTGTGTTTGTGTGGGAAGGGAGGATGACACAACAGAGGAGAGATGAGAAGGGGAAAGAGAGCGCAGGTTTCTTCTGAAGGAAACATGTGAAGTGGTTGGTGGTGCACAAATAAGTTGCAGATTGAAAGTGATGAAGAAATGGTCAGAGACATGCAGAGGTGTGACCAGAATGTTGTCAGTGATACAGTTACGTGTGTAGATCAGGTCCAATTGGTTGCCAGATTTGTGGGTGCTTGTGGTGATGAGTCGGTTGAAATCAAATGAAGCTAGGAGAGAGAGGAAGTCAGAAGCATAAGGTTTATCGAGGTGAATGTTGAAATCGCCCAGTAGTACAAGTGGACTACCATTGTCTGGGAATGAGGACAGCAGCATGTTCAATTCCTCGACAAAGGTACCCAATTGACCTGGGGGGCAGTAGATGAGAACAAGATGAATTTTGACAGGGTATGTAATTGTAATGGCATGTGATTCAAACGAATAGTTGCTGTATAGAGCAGGGTGAGCTAAGTATTTCCAATTGTTAGAAATGAGGAAACCTGTGCCCCCTCCTCTTCCTGACTGTCAAGGGGTATGAGTAAAAGTGTAGTTGTTAGAAAGAGCAGCGGGGGTTGAGGAGTCCTCTGGACGAATCCATGTCTCAGTCAAGCCTAAGATATTGAGAAAAGAGTTAGTGGCAAAGGCTGGAATGAAGTCAGCTTTGTTAACAGCTGACTGACAATTCCATAGGCCTACAGAAACAGATAGAGGTTGGTTAGGAGAGGAGTAAATAGGACGCAGGTTAGTAGTGTTGAGCTGCCTTCTACGGGTGATAGTGGAGCGTATACGAGTGACAACAGGAATATATTGAAAGCACATGTCGAGTATGGGAGCAAAGAAAAAAAAAAAAGGGGGGGGGAGGGGGATACTTAAGTGTCCTGTCGGTGTCCTTGCTCGGTGGAGTCGCGCAGGTAGAGTCGCTGGTCTTTACCCAAGTCGGTCTTCACACAAGGAGGCTGAACACGACGGCTGAACGCTTCCGCGCAAGCGCGGACACACTAAATAAATAGCTTGCCTATTAACGTATGAGTGAAAACAGCTGAGTCCGCCATAACAATTAGCTCAGCAAAAGAGTTTCGCCGTGAATGGGCCAAATCGAAACTACTGCAGGAAGCGCACGTAGGCTACAGCACTTAAGTTCACAGCCCAGCAATGCCAAAAACTAACAACCGCTACAGTTCTTCTAAATGGCAGCGAATACAATTACAAACAGATACGAATCCAAGCGCAAACATACAAATAAGCAAAGAATCTAAACGAATCCTTCCTAGCAGCAAATAATAACTTTGCAATAGAGCCGAAACGGGTATTAGGTAAACATTCACGCGCTCTCGCCGTCTTCAGTGATCTCACGCTTGTCCTGTACGCTTGGCCACAGTACAGACATATGTGGTTCTTGATGCGCTGTTCATGCTCCTCTGTGAAGAGCGGAGTTCGCCCGACCTGCATAGATTGTTCATGCGAATCGGAATTGGTTTAAAGTTCTGCCCTCGTCACAGCAGGCCAATTCTGTTTGCACGCCTGTGTTTAGTCCTTGACAGAACAGTGTTTTTAATGTGTCGTCCACCACACAGTATTTGCAGCAAGAGTGCAAAAAGTCAGGGCGAATTCAGCTGCCGTGTTTTTCCCCTGACGAAGGGCAAGTAGTTGTTCCCCAGCGGTTTTCCCTCCTTCAAAATACTTCAATACATCTCTTAATCATTGAGTAAACTCATAGAAAGTGGTGTTGTTAAATCCTTGATTGCTCCAAGGCCTTTCCACTGAGCAATGCACACATAAAGGAGACTTTACTATCATTAGTCGGGTATAGCGAGGGCTGCTGTGCCAGGAACATAGAACATTGCATGAGAAAACATTTGCATTTGTTTGGGGTGCCGTCAAATGTTTCTGGAAACGCTAAATGTGGATTGGCAGTCGTTATATTTGGAGAAATGACTGGTACCTGATTTGTTTGGGGCAATGGAGACACAAATTCAGTCACGCACTGATGGAGCCTCAGCGCAGATTTCATCAATTCCTCCATCGTCCTAGTTGTTGTTGGTGTGACGCCAGTAAATACGCATGGGCGGAAAGTTCGCTGGACAAAGGCATGAGGACCGCTGGATCAGTGGGCGGCAAAGTCTTCTGTAGTGAAGACAGATTATAGATAGGCGTGTGTCGAAATATAAAGGCAAACAACAATATCAGAGACAGAGCAATAAAGTGTGGTAGAGAGGCAGCAAAGAGTCGTACAAGGTAATTAAAGCAGAGTCAAACACGGGAAGAACAACACAGGGAAACTAATGCTCAGAAATGTAGCAAGGGTAAAAAAAAAAAAAAAAAAACACACACAGGGTTTAAATAATCTGAATGATGAGGGACAGGTGTGCAGTAATCAGTCCAGGAATGTGGGTTCTTGGGAATTGTAGTCCAAACTGAATGCTAATACTCAGGTTAGTGAGACCTCAGGTGGCTGAATGAGGAATCTTGCCCAGCATTCGTGATAATATTAGAATATAATAGCTGATTAGAGAACATGGAAATTAAAAGAAAATATTATTGGCCAGATTTACTAAACAGGGAAGATTAGCGTGAGAGCACAATTCCAAAAAACAATTCCTCTGACGATAGTGGAAACTTCTGTGTGTGATCTATAGATGACAATCAAATTAAACAGCACATATGCAGCCGGATCATTTTCATAATGACAAACGCAATCTATCAAGAGCAGCGCAAATTAGTGTTTGGTTTAAGACATGTTTTTTTTTGGCAGTAAACTCAATAGTGCAAACCTTAGTAAATCACCTTGGATGATTCATTTAAATACTCTCCTCACATTAGTTTTGCGTCTGAAAGGGAAATTCCTACAAATTCATATGGAATGAGATCAGCCACAAAAATAAGTGTTTAAAATTGCAAAAACAACATTTTCTCTGCGTACAAATGCAAATCTGAATAAAATGATAAAGAATGGATGCTGTGCCGTCACAGAGAGAGTGAGAAAGAGAAACATATATCGTACAAGGTTTAAAACATTTAAATAAGCATCTCAAGTAGTAGAAAATGTGTCTGATGTAGTATCTTAATTGATATCACTCTTGTTAAAGATCTGATTTCTGAGATGCGCACAACGGCAACTTGGCAATTTGATTTTGATTGCGTTGTTAGCCTGTTCACATTTCCTTCATAAAGTTTACACTCAATAACTTCACGTACTCATTATTTTTTAGTGATTTTAGAGGTTTATAACATTATGCTATGCTATCCCCACGCTCACTTTTTATCCAGCAAACACGAGTCTTATGAATATTTTTGCTATTATTCAGTAGAATTCATTATTAGTTTTGAAACCTATATTTGTGCCTTTCTGATTAAGGTATTCGGCTTCGGGCACATCCCTAACTCATGTACTACTTTTTGCATACAATACTGTGTAAACAGTAAACACTGGTCAAAACACTTAGTATGCTGTTCTTCAGATGAAACCTTAGAAGACTCCTCAGTGGAGTAATTGAACAGTTGTTGGAATTTTACAGGCTGCTTAGTGATACAGCCTTAAAGACAGGATGTCAGTCTTTAATCGCACTGCCAGTATGCAACTGAGTAAAGGTTTCATTTGGGGAATGCGGCTAGACTCTCTGTGCTGTCTGTTAGAGAGTAGATGTGCTCAGCTAAGCCTCTAGACCCAGGATCAAAGCAATGTCTTTGGAAACAAGCTTTCTTATCTCTTCTTCCTCTACAACAGTTTATCTTGCTTTCTTTCTCTCTCCTCTCACTTTCCTCTGCAGCTTTGGAATATCATAACCTCAACACATCAATAGCAACCAGGCCATTTTGGATAATCACAGGTAATCATCTTATTGATGAATGTTCTTAGAATTTCCATAGATCCTTCATTATGAAAGATTATGTTAAATTACAAACATTTTAGCATAACATTGTAACGCCGTGCCAGCAGAGGGAGCCCTCTCCCGAATACTGACTGTTCTCCGCTCCCTCTGCTGCCACCTGGGACTTCCTGTTTGGGGCCTATTTAGAGTGAACGTGTGCAGTTGCTCACGGCAAAGTATTATGTAAGGCAGAGGCAGAGGCGTCGGAATCCATTTGCGGAAGTTTATGAACAATAATAGACGTACACGTAAATGGGTAAACAGGCAAAGGGTCCTACACAAGATGGTCACTGCGAAGTATTGCCAGTTTCACTGCCTTACCAAGCGTTACCCATGTTATCTTGCCTGCTACCATTGATCACGACCTTGCCTGCTTTACCCGTTTCACCGCCTATTTAATTATCCCTTGTGTTTGTTTGCCTGATTGAACTGATGTATGTATTTGGACTCAAAGCCTGCTTACCGACCTACATCTCTTGGATTACCCTTTTGTTTGTTGCCTGTTTGGATTGCCATCTTGTGTATGACCCTTTGCCTGTTTACCCATTTACGTGTACGTCTATTATTGTTAATAAACTTCCGCAAATGGATTCCGACGCCTCTGCCTCTGCCTTACAAACATGCATAACATATACTTAAACTTATGCTTATAATATGTACAATAACCATTATATATATGCCATTCTATGGCAAGATTAGATCATATATATTTCTTTTTATTCAATGTAAACACATCAAACCATCTCCTATACTGTCTCAGTAATTAATCAGTTAATCAAGGTTTGAGTGCGTTGAAAAATGCTTGTATTTATGAATTGGTAAGGTACACATAATGCTTGATCCTGCTTTGACTTTGTTTGGAACTATTTTGATTGGCAGAGCAAAAATAGACAAAATGAGAAAGCAAAATTTGGTCCTTTTTTGTCATTTTAGTCATCGGGTTCATCATCATTTTGGTCCTAGTTTTCATCTGTTAATACAACGTAATTGAGAAGTAACTACTGTGAGCAAGACACTACAGCAGTGGTTTAGCAGTCTTTGAGGTCCTCTGTTCTGAAGAGTATAGCTCCAATCCTGATCAAACTCATCTGCCTGTAACTTTTTAGTAATCCATAAAGACATTGATTAGCTTCTTCAGATGTGTTCTTGAACCTAAATTCTGCTGACCTTGAGGAGCAGAGATGAGAAACTCTGCTCTGCAGCAAGACTCTTTCATGTAATGTCTCTCCCTCTCCATATCTCTCCAGTGATTCAGGATGTAGAAAACTCCTCTCTGGAAGGACAGTACCAGAGCTTTGCCAGTCTCATGGAAGAGCGGTTGGCTGAGCTCTTCATGGTGGCCCATCAGCAAGGCGTTCGCTTCAAACGGGCAACAACTGTGGGCAGTTACACTGTCCAGGTACAACCTAATGGAACTTCCAAGTGCTAATTTATTGAGCAAATTTATTGAAAACAAATAAATTATTATTTGAGAAAAAAAAAAAATTTTGGATGACAGATTCACATACCCTAAGTAAGAAATGACCCTAGTTTGACCAACAACAGTATAGTTATTTCTTACTTGAATCTGTTTTAACTGTAGATGTGGTGATTGTCATTTGGAAATAGGCCAAACTATGATACTTCCATATGAATGTACTTCAAATTAAAGTAGTTTGGAGATCTACAATGTATGCTGTAATTGGGAAAATTATTGTCAGTCACAAAGAGTGCTGTTGTTACAACCTACCCATCTACTTGGCTAAGTTGTAACACTAATAGAAAACATGAACATTATAAATTTTCTGCATGAATTTATTGTGTTAATCAAATTTCCTTATTCAAAATTTTTAGTGTGCAATTCCCCATCACCACCTCTATTAAACACACATTATGTAAGATTTTCACGCGTGAGTTTAAAATATTCCAGCTGAGTGAGTTTTTTTTTTAGGTCACCATTATTTTAGACCGTTTGACCTTATTGTTTCCATGGCCATATGTCATGCTTGTCATGTAGCACAGCACACAATAACACTGTATCATAGATGTATTGCTACTATGTGTATTAGAGATGTTTTGCTACTATTTTATTTTTCCTTTTTTATGTAATATCAGCCACACCCCGCTTCATACTGCAGAAATGTCAATAAATCTTCAATATTAGCTCATCCATATGATTTCTGCCCAAACCCTGTCGGATTCTTTTCCAACGGCTGTAGACGTGAAGACAACACCTCCCATGATTCCACAAAACCGATGTGTCATCAAGCTACGCCTTTGTTCTTAATAAGCAAACCCTTGCAGCGAAAAACAACATATCGTGCCTTTAATTTTACAAATTTACTAAAGTGGTACAAATTCAAAACACCAAATAAAAATGTAAATGAATATAGAAATTGAGGAAAAGAGTTTTTTGGTAACACTTTATTACTCACACAATGAATCATTATTCAAAGATTAGTAAATTCTTAATTCATAATTTATAAAGCATTGTCCCAACATTAATAGACATTAGTAAGCAGTTAATAAATACAGCTGTAAATGCTTTATTCTTGATTTATTAGCATATCTATTATGTGTTTAATAATTTTATTTTCATACTTTTTTAAATGATCAATTTATCATTTCTAAATAAGTATTGCATTACAAACCATTTATTTATTTAGGAGTTGTCAGTGGTTCATACGATCATTTAGAAAGTGTAAATATGATTAATAAACTATTTAAACGTACATTTTTACATCTTATTATTTAGACATATAGTAATTGTTTCTCAGTGTGTTAATAAATGCTTTATTCCTACTGTATTTCATGATTAATTCAGGGAGTTATAGAACATTTAGAAGTTGTCAGTTAAGTATTTTTGTGAACTCATCTAAAATGAGGGTTATTTATGCCTCACAAAGCATTTACAAAGGCTCAGTTTTCTTCTAAACAGAAAAAAAGAAACAAACACAACACAGTGTGACACAGAACATAGAAGTATTTATTACAAGATGCAAAAATGAAACTGCACAACTGTACAAAATAGCTGGTTGGTAAAAATGTTATAAATTTAGAATAGAGAATGAAAATACAATTATAAAACACATAGATATCCTTATAAATCAAGAACAAAGCATTTACAACTGTATTTATAAACTGCTTACTAATGTCCAATATTTTTTTCCTTTTGGTAACATGTAGATGAAAAGTGTGGGTGGATGTCATATAAGACAAAAAACAAGACAATATTCTAATTCAGATTATAACAGTTTTGATCATTAACATGATCACAAATTATACACCAAAATGGATAATATATACCTAATTTCACACAAAAGATTATATTCTACTGTTGTCTGAGGAGGGATTCATGTATGATAGTGATTTCACCCCTGTTGTTCATTTTAAATGAATTAATCTTACAGGCTGCATCTGAAATCGCATTCTTCTCTACTATATAGTAGGCAAAAATAAGTATGTGACAAGAGAAGTATGTCCAAATTCACAGTACTCATAAAATAGTTGGCAAAAAGTACCTGGATGACCTACTACATCCGGTGAGATTCTAAAATGTGCATACGATGGACACTTTACTGTCCCATGAGTTTAGAGTAGTTGTGAATGGCAGTGAAGTGACACAACTAACGGTGGTGGTAGGTCACATGATAATGATGCATGGTGAATGTAGTGTGTCCAGATTACATTCATGCTACACACACTCATACTATTTAGAACATACTTTTTTAGCAGTGATTAAGTAATTATTTATTCAGAATAAGTATCTACTCGAAAGTATGCGATTTCCGATGCAGCCATGGTGTCACAAAACCCCCAGTCTGCCCCCTGTAGATTGTTTGATGGAAACGGTTTAACATTCAGGTTTACCACATAAAACTGTGTCTACAGAAAGTGATCAAGCTGTGTTTCATTATATTCAGATGGTTAGTATCAGGCGTGTACATGGGCCAAAAAACCCAGCTGAGATGACCTACTATGCCCAGCAAAATGAGACCCCACTGCTTGGCACATCTGCAGCCAAGCTTCTGAACACAGTGGACTCGCAGACCATGGCACTCACACTGGGATACTTTGTCCAACTGCAGGCTGAAGGTCAATATTATGTTCTTGTCTAGTTTAACCGAAATTATATACATTTGTAATTATAGAAATGTTACAATATGCAATATTACTTACATTAGTTACAAAAATATGGATATGTAATTTATGTAATTAATTTATTTCCACGTGTGACATGGAAAAATGTTATATGTGATAATCAACATTGATACATATGCTGCCGGTAATGCTTAAATTGAATCAAACCCAGAACATTTCTTTAAAGAATCATGAATTTTTTTACAGAACACAGTTTATTGAAACAGGAAGTTGTGGAATATTTAAGGTCTCTTCCTTTTTAATAGAAACTTTCTTTCAGTGACATCATAGTCCATTTAAAACAGGATTTTCCACTTGCTTTTACTTGTTAGTGTGAGACTAGTGGACAAGACTTTCAGTTTACTGTAAATTTGAATTGCAATAATTCATCCCCAGAAAAAAAAAGAAATTCCACCAGAAGCAGTACTGGTATTCGTGATACTGTGTTTCATTCATAGCATTTAGTAAAAAGATGCCTTTAAACAAAAATTTAAAATATACTGCCTTTATGTTGTTTCTATATTGATTTGAAGATTCAATTACATATTACAATATAAAAAAATATATTGCATATTTTAGTGTTTAGGTGGGATTACTGATGAGTGATTACTGAAAAAAAAATACAAAATTATTTGCACAATTTTTTTGTGTAATCAAGATTACTTGCACCTAAACATATATATATATGATTTGGTCTTGGCAGACTAGATCTGTAACACACACTGCTGCAGAGCAAGTATGGACTTGCTACTGCCAATAGAGATAAGATACAAAGATGTATGAATAGACATACATACATCTCATAGCGGATCTAGACAGGTGGAGCTGGGGAAGGTGGAAGATTTCAGAGGAACTTGCATGCTGCAGGACCAGCTTGTGACGAACAGTTAATCAGAATATTTAAATGTTGAACAAGCATCTCATTGACTGCAGAATTAACTGATTAACCAAAGGACCTATCAGCTTGTGGCATGCATTAAATTATGTGATTGCTAGCAGATTCCATATAAATCAGCCCATGCCATCTAAAGTTTCACGTCTAAAATAGATACGTTGGCTGCATCCAAAACTGCATACAAAAAATTGAATATGATAAAGAACTATGTCCAAATTCACAGTAGCCTACTCATAAAGGAGTAGGCAAAACTACCCAGATGTCCCACTACTTCCAAGGAGATTCTGAAGTGTGTATACGATGGACACTTTATTATCCCATGAGGCCACGGGAGAGGAATTGTAAATGGCAGTGAAGTGACCCAAATGACACTAGTCTGTACTACACACATACTATAGATAACTTTTTTAGCGGGTGCAAAATATTTACTTATTCAAAATAAATTCCCACTCAAGAGAGTATGCGATTTTCGAAGGCAGCCATATTTGCTAAAGGTTATTTTCGTCAGCTTTACAGAATAGCATATAGAGGCATCAAAGCTAATAGACATGGACTAAAAGTCACAAAACTCAAAATATTGCTCAATATATATTGAATGAGTACTGAAATGTTGCTAATGTAATCAATTACAACATTTTTCAAAAACATTTTTCCCACCATACAGCTGTGGTGAAGAATCCACCCAACAACCTGTGGATCATTGCTGCGGTGCTAGCACCCATCGGCGTTGTGACCCTCATCATCATCATCATCACCATGGTGCTGTGTCATAAAAACAAGAGTGATTTCAAAAGCGATCCAATTGGCAACTTCAACCCTCGAGCCAAGGTACGGCAGTGACTGGACAAATATCCTGCTTGACCATTTCTCATAAGGCACTGCTTTTCCCTTTAACTCTGTCATTATAACTCATTATAGTACAGCATTTTGTACACTCAGCATATTTTACAGTGGCTTCATCAACAGTTTTCCTCAAATGCTTACATGCTTTGCTTGCTTGCCTCTGGGAATACATCCCGAGAGAGCGTATGAGAGCGAGCTAAAAATGATTGATTACTCTTCATGCTGTTTTCTCTCATTTAGACTGCTTACTGGAGAGACGTGGTTTATTACCCTCAGGTAGTTATTCAGCTCTTCAATCATCTCACCTGCTGCTCTGGATCCTGATGTGCTCACAATGTCAAGGATGTTGTGTAGTGTAGACAGGTCTCAGGGACAAATACTAATGATCTTGCACAATTAAAGGGTTAGCGCTCTCTCTCTCTCTCTCTCTCTCTCTCTCTCTCTCTCACACACACACACACTCACTCACTCACTCACTCACTCACTCACTCACTCACTCACTCACTCATTCACTCACACACACACAGTTTGACCCAACTAAGATAGTAAGATCAGGAACAAAAGATCATATATAAGAATGTTTGACACAATTTTAAAACCGCTATAGTATAGCCCTTCCCTACACTATACATAAACTTACCTGTCACAGTATTATATGTCTACCTACCTTTTCACCTTTTGTATTATTCTGCTTGAAGCGACTGTCACGGCGGCCTAGCAAATCCACCGTAATTGTTGCGAATACTAAACTTATTGTATCACGAACTGTACTTTTAAGAGTACTTAAGTGTACTTTTGGACGAGAATGTCGTAGTTTAGACCTGAAATATGTGACTCATATTTAATCATAGTACCTGTTTTACAATTGGTTTAGACAATTTCGTAGATGTGAGCTCAAGGCCATCAGCGGCATTCAGGGGTTGTGTACCCGCCGAGAACAGATTCATCTTATCAGCTGATTAGTAGAGACACAAAGGATCTAAAATATCAAATGAATGTGTCAGATAAGAGAGACAACAAAAATGTGCGGTGTTAGGGGTTTTCCAGGACCAGGATTGGGAAGCACTGCTCAATAGCATAGCATATTGGATACAAGATGGGAAATATCAGGCGAAGACTCTTCTCTGCTTTTCAAATACATAATACATTAGCCTTTGTAGACATAGTGTTTCTTGAGCAAAGAAAACGCTGTAATTTTTTTTTCTCAAACATAATCTTTATTTATCATTGGATTGCAAACAAGCATAAATCTCCAAACTGCGTGCGACACTATATTCACAAAAGAGGTGAGCTGGGGTGAATTTATGTGGTTGGACTGACAGTTTGAAGATCCAATGGAGTTACGAGATTTTGTCACAAGCTCTTTAAAGTTGCCCCATTATGCAATTTTAACGGTTCCCAATTTTGTTTAGGAGGTCCTCTACAACAGGTTTACATGCATTAAATGTCAAAAAACACTTTCATTTTCTCATAATTTACATTGCACATTACAAGATTATTCACTGATGCTTCAGTCTCTCTAAATCCAAGAGCCTGCTCTGCTCTGTCCTGCTGTAACTTATAGTGCCTGACAACAGCAAAACGGTCATTACCATTACAGAACTTCAGTACTGGTCCAGAGGCTTCCGAAGCTCAGTGATTTTACACACTGTAAAGACAGTAATGATGGCGTTGATTTTACCATATCAATCCGACCGCGAGACAGACGATGAAACACTGGAATAACTAGTTATTCAACGCAATTATTCAACCGTTTCTCAGTGGTACACTACTCAGTTTGATGTACAATATGATGTTGCAACAGTAATTCCTCACCATCAGCATTAACAAGTGTGTGTCCATCAACAAACAGATGTATATTTCAAATTTATTGCAGCGCACATGTAAGAACTATATTATCAACCGTATCATTTATAGTGCATACATTAGCCGAGCACTAATGTGAATGACTGATGTAACATAAAAGTTTGTAAAAACAAATTTTGCTCCATCCTTTCTCATTACTAAAAGTAACAAGAACGAAAGACAATCTGCATTAAAAGTTTTAGGTAAAAGTGGCCCACAGCTGATTTGCATTAAGTATTTAAGTAAGACAATAAGAACATGAGTTTGCCCATTAGCCATAGACATAGGCTACACAATATAAAACACATTCCCTCTCAAAAGGGAACTTCGAGTTGTGTCTTCACACTAGGGGAACTGCCTCCGCGGGAACCGGTGTCTGAAATACATATCATGTTACATATCATCATGGCAATATCATGTTGACCGGCGACAGCCGATGACATCATAAAAATGCTACCCACGTGTATATGAGGGGCACCCAGATAATATTTCATCCTCTTTTCGTCTTCAGGGACTGTTATGTGTGAAATCATGGCAATTATAAAGCGCATGCACAGACAAACTAAATGTGTGGATCCGTGTTACTCGTTATGTGACACCAGATTACACACACAAGCTGTACGTTCTCTGTCTGCGCGAAGAGCATGCACAGGAAGTTCTTGAGGGAGCTGCCTGTGCAAACTGTGAATGTTCGATTCTCATCTGGGTCTCCTCTCGAGGGAAGAGAGTTCAGCATCTGGGCCTGGTTGTTTGGGTCCTGCTCGCGCTGAGTCAGAGCGGAGACTCAGATCATGGGATGTTCAGTTGGAGCTCCGTCATTATCTGCCCTGCACCATTGTGGTGCAGGTCGAGCGGTATTTGACCTTCACTGTGGGCTGATCATTTAGTATGCTCCCTTGTAGCCCAGCATGGCCAGAAGGTGATACCTGTGTTCATCTGGTGTAGTAGACCCAAGTGGGACTCCTCAAGGACATGTTGGTGTAAGTTTGTACTCCCCTTGCTTAGAGGGTAAAAAGTGTTTTTACTGAGTACACTGCTTGTTGGTGAAGTGAATAGGTCCCAGGCTTATGCACTGTTTTAATAGTCTATCACTGCTACTAGACTTTTTAAAAGGTAGTAGGCTTTAGCAGGCCTCCCTTCAGAGTGAGTCTCCACCATGTTGGGCTCCTAGCAGCCAGCACATGCACTGTCAGGTAGCTGGCCTTAACAGGCCTCCTTGTGGACAGTCCCCAACAAATGTGTCTCTGGTAACTATTTTGATTGCTTTCAGATAGTAAGCCTTTGCAGGCTTCTGTGTGGCAAGCACCATCATTCTGGATGTTGTAGCCACAAGACACACTACGGGTAGCTGGCCTTAGCAAGCCTCCCTGTTAGCAAGTCCCCAGCACTTTGGGTATGTGACAGCTAGCAGAAGTTTGCTGTCAAGTAGTGAGCCTTGACAGGCCTCCCTGTGAATGAAACCCCTATGGTGTGGGGATTTTAACAGCTAGCAATGACTTGCTTTTGAGAAGTAGGCCTTAGGAGGCCTCTTTATGAGTGAATCGGAGGCCTTAGCAGGGCATATCCCCAGAAATGTGGGTATCTGGCAGCCAGCAATTGCTTGTTTTCAGTTTGTTGGCCTTCTGAGCAGGTCACTCTGAGAATTAGCAGGCCTCCCTGTGGGCGAGCCCCAGTGTTGCAGGCCCTGGACAGCTAGTTAGTCTTGCTATCAGGTAGCTGGCCTTAGCAGGCCACCCTGTGTTTTTAGCAGGCCTCCCTGTGGGCAAGGCCCAGTGTTGCAGACTCTAGACAGCTAGCTATCAGGTAGCTAGCCTTAGCAGGCCTCCCAGAGAGCCAGCCCCTCATAAGTTGGTCCTTGGCAGCTATGGCAATGGCTACATTTACCCAGTAAATGTTTCCTATCGAGATGTTTGGCCTTAGTAGGCCCCTCTGAAGGTGAATTCCCCACAGTATGGATACTTCTCTGCCAGTCAAAACTTGATACCAGGTAGTTGGCCACTGTTGGCCTCCCTGATGCAAGTCCCCAGCAGGGGGTATTGTTCAGCAAGATCTTGTCAGGTGGTTGGCCTTTCTGGCCTCCCTGAGACGGCACGCTACTAGTGTTTTGCTGGCTGGGCTAACCTAGTTAACTTTCGTATTCTAGCCGATAGCCTGGTCGACCTGATAGGCCGAGTTTGTACTCTCCTCATTCTCATGGGGGTTTTCAGTACTTAGTTCCCTAAGTCTGGTCAGAGGTTGAAGGCTTCTCTCGAGGCCTCCCAGTTAGATCAGTCCTTAGAAACCTGAGTTTGAAACTTGAGTGCTTTGTAGATTGAGCAGTGTAACTCCCCTCACTTGCAAACAGACAGGTTATTGGCAGACTAGGTCATTCTTTCTGTGTTAAACTGACGTATCGTTACACATTTTCACAAGATACCATTGGCATCTTTCCGCTTCTGTGTTGAGAACGCCGTTTGTTTGTTTGTTTGTTTTGCTGCACTGACTGGATTACTGTTGCAATCTCTATTTCTATATGCTCCAAACCTTAACTTTGGTACATTGGACCTGATTGTTGACAGCAATTTTTGTCATTGGGCTGCTGCGAGCTTTCTACCCCATTGCGTCTTCCGTCACGTTTGGCTCTTTTGATGGGTGAGTTACTGCTCTCTCTATTAGTTGCGAGGTTTGTTTACTGCTTGCTATCTGGGTGAGTTGTCTCCCTCGTAGCCTATTTTTTTTTCGTAGCCAACGTGGTCTTTGCTTGTGATTGACATTGCATGCCTCGGCCAACAGTTTTCAGTTTGTTTTCTCTCTTTTTTGCCTAATTTTTTGTCTATCATCCGTAATGGAATTGGGATATTCTATGGATCAACTCAGGTCCTTGAAATGCCGCCAGCGTCTCGACTATCTGACGTATGAATATTGTTAGAGTCTAGGAACTCTCCGTCGTCCACGATATATACATCGCTCACCATGAGTATCCATTGCTCCAAGCCCGACGCTCTTCCATGCATCTGGTCTAACTATAGGATATCGTCCAAGTCTACCTCTCCATCTGCTGGTTATTCCTTGCACCGCTATCCGATTTATGGTGGTCTTGCAGTCATTTTTCGAGACAACTTCCGACTCTCACAACTTGATTTTCATGACACTACCACATTTGAACTCATGGCTTTAAAGGCTGACTCTCATGGCTCGCTCATAATTATTTTACTCAATCGCCCCCCTAAGACTCTAACCTTTTTTTCCGAACTCAGTGAACTGTTGACCCTTGCCTGTTCCTTGACATCTGCTGTTCTCCTACTTGGTAACTTTAATATTCATGCTGATACTGTCTGTTCTAACACAACTCAACTACTGTCAGTTTTTGATTGTTTTAATTTGACTCAGCATGCTCATTTTCCTACTCATGGTCATATTCTTGATCTAATGTGTACATCAGGGGTTGAAATCTCTTCTATCTCATTGCTTAACATTGGTATCTCTGATCATAAACTTATCCATTTCAAACTAAGTTTGCCTGTGCATAAGAAATCTCTTAAGACAGTTATATAATATCGTAACCTAAAATCTGTTGATATTGCTTCATTTTTGGCCTCCATTGTTTCCTCTAATATTTCTTCTACCTCACTGATACTCTCTAAATACCACTCCATCATCTCTGATACCTTGCACGAGCATGCTCCTGTTAAGATCAGATCTGTTCCACTCACCCACACTTCACTCCAGAGCCACGCGTTCTTAAGAAAATGCATCTCTTCAGGAAAACAGGCCTCACTGTACATTATTTAGCTTTTCTCGAACACCTCAAAAACTATCAATCTTCTTTGAACTCTGCTCGTTCTGGTTTTGTCTCCGCTGTGATTAATAAATCAGGCCATAGGCCAAAAGCAATATTTAACACAATAAATAAGCTTACCAAATCTCCATCTCATGATGCTCTAGTTTCAGAAGAATTTGGCAGTTCTTACTTGAGTTATTTAAAGGAAAAGACTGACGCCATCCACCGGTGTTTTTCTGGTGAGACAACCGAGTTTAGCTCTGTGTCTAATCTTTGGCCAGTCATTGACTAACTTTTCCATGACCAATCCATCTACTGTCTCTGAGCTAATCTTGAATTCCAACTCTTCATCCTGTTGACTTGACCCTTCTTCTATGCTGAAATTATGCCACTCTGTCATTTCTGCACCTACTTCTCTCTTTATTAATGCATTTCTTACCACCACTTCATTTCGTATGCCACTCAAAACTGCTGCTGTTACCCCAGTTCTCAAGAAACCCAACCATCTACCATTTATTGCCAAACTACTGGAAAAAACTGTTGCCTCTCAGCTTCAGTATTTTCTGGTTGAAAGTAAGCTCTTTGATTCTTTTCAATCTGGTTATCACCCATTCCTTAGTACAAAAACTGCCCTTGTCAAGGTAGTCAATGACCTTCTGCTCACAGGTGACTCCGGCTCTCTCTCAATACTTGTGTTAATCGATCTTGGTTCATTTTTGTTCATCATTTATATATTACCTCTGGGTCAGAATTTACATCGTCATGGTTTCAATTATTATATCTACGCTGATGACATACAAATATACCCTAAATGTACGACTGCTCTTAACCAAATTGAAAAAATCACCACCTGTGTGAATGAAATAAAAGAATGGCTCTACTCCAACTTCTTGAAAATAAACATGGATAATACAGAAATCATTATCACTGGTACACCATCACTTACTAATAAAATTCCCACTGATTCTGTCTGTGATATTGCTGGTACTGTTAAAAACCTCTGTTTTTTTTCACCTATGTCGTATTGCCAAGCTCCGTCCTTTCATTAGTATTAAGGATGCCAAAACCGTTATCCATGCTTTCATTTCATCCCATCTTGACCACTGCCATTCCCCTCTCATTGGTTTATCAACTAGCTCTATCGCCCGACTGCAATACATTCAAAACTCCGCTGCAAACTTCTCACTCACACCAAATGTTCGGCTCATATCACCCCAATTCTGTTTGATCTCCACTGGCTTCCTGTGACTCATCGTATCAAGTATAAAATACTCTTGCTCCATTTGAAATCACTGCATAGCTTGGTTCCCAGTTATCTACACCCCAACTCGTTCACTTCGGTCATCTGATTCTGGCCTTCTTGCAGTTCCTCATTATCGCCTCTCTTCAATGGGTGGCCGATCATTTAGTGTTATTGCACCTAAACTCTGCAACTCCCTCCCCAGGTCTCTCTGCTGTACTACTAATATCTCTGAATTCAAATCCCAACTCAAAACTCACTTGTTCTCCGGATGTCATGACTGTTATAAGTTTTGTTCTGTTTTTCACTATCCATGATTTTATGCTGCTGTGTCTTACCCCATCTATTTAATGTCCCCTTTAACTGTCTGTGTACTATAATTGTCTATTCTTCTATTATTGTCTGTCTTTTTATTACCTGTGACCTATTACCTATTACCTTGTGAAGCGTCCTTGAGCGATGGAAAGGCACTATATAAATAAAACTTATTATTATTATTATTATTATTAGGTGACTAGAACAGCTAGAAGCTGGGTCAGCCTCCCTGGTGGCATTCAGGGTTGAATTTGTTCCCCTGAGAAGTGACTAGCTGGGTGGCCTTCCGGTCCCCTAGCCATGCTCCCCTTCAGTTGAAGTTCCAGGCCTTGGTGGGACCTTGGCAGGCCTTCATATGTAAGATATGAAGGCCGCTTTGAGGCTTAGTGCTGAGGTTTTGACTGCTGGGAGCATTGTCACTGACAGCCCAGTTGGATCTGTAGAGTGAGTGGGTCTGGCTTTTCATTTGAATTTGCCTGACTCTGACATTAGTCACTGCCATACATTGGCATGCACTCCCCTCAGCATGGCGGCATAGGTATATTGTTGCCCTAGCGTGAAGACGCAACTCAAAGTTCCCTTTCGAAAGAGAACGTCTGAGAACAGGGAACGCGACATTGCATCTCTTTGCCATGCGCTGGGGCCTGCCTGCTTACAATCCCTTCAGACGATAAGTGGATGACAAGTTATCTGGGTGCCCCTTATAAAGTGGGTAAATTTTGCACTCTTTGTTGTATTGCAGTCATTTGCTAAAATCATTTAAGTTAATTATCATTTTCCTCATTAATGTATACACAGCACCCCATATTGACAGAAAAACACAGAATTCTTGATATTTTTGTAGATTTATTAAAAAATTAAAACTGAAATATCACATGGTCCTAAGTATTCAGATCCTTTGCTGTGACACTCATATATTTAACTCAGGTGCTGTCCATTTCTTCTGATCATCCTTGAGATGGTTCAACACCTTCATTTGAGTTCAGCTGTGTTTGATTATACTGATTGGACTTGATTAGGAAAGCCACATATCTGTCTATATAAGACCTTACAGCTCACAGTGCTTGTCAGAGCAAATGAGAATTGTAAGGTCAGAGGAACAAGGCATAGATCTGGCCAAGGTTACAAAAACAATTCTGCTGCACTTAAGGCTCCTAAGAGCACAGTGGCCTCCATAATCCTTAAATGGAAGACGTTTGGGATGACCAGAACCCTTCCTAGAGCTGGCCATCCGGCTAAACTAAGCTATCGGGGGAGAAGAGCCTTGGTGAGAGGGGTAAAGAAGAACCCAAAGATCACTGTGGCTGAGCTCCAGAGATGCAGTCGAGAGATGGGAGAAAGTTGTAGAAAGCCAACCATCACTGCAGCCCTCCACCAGTCAGGGCTTTATGATAGAGTGGCCCGACGGAAGCCTTTCCTCAGTGCAAGACACATGAAAGCCCGCATGGAGTTTGCCAAAAAAACACCTGAAGTGACACCAAGATGGTGAGAAAGAAGATTCTCTGCTCTGATGAGAGCAAGATAGAACTTTTTGGCCTTAATTCTAAGTGGTATGTTTGGAGAAAACCAGGAACTGCTCATCACCTGTCCAATACAGTCCCAACAGTGAAGCATGGTCGCGGCAGCATCACTCTGTGGGGGTGTTTTTCAGCTGCATGGACAGGATGACTGGTTGCAATCAAGGGAAAGATGAATGCGCCCAAGGTATATCCTGGACAAAAACCTTCTCCAGAGTGTTTATGACCTCAGACTGGGCCGAAGGTTTACCTTCCAACACGACAATGACCCTTAGCACACAGCTAAAATAACGAAGGAGTGGCTTCACAACAACTCCGTGACTGTTCTTGAATGGCCCAGCCAGATCCCTGATTTAAATTCAATTGAGCATCTCTGGAGAGACCTAAAAATGGCTGTCCACCAACGTTTACCATCCAACCTGACAGAACTGGAGAATGGCAGAGGATACCCAAATCCAGGTGTGAAAAACTTTTTGTATCTTTCCCAAAAAGACTCATGGCTGTATTAGATCAAAAGGGTGCTTCTACTAAATACTGAGCAAAGGGTCTGAATACTTAGGACAATGTGATATTTCAGTTTTTCTTTTTTAATATATCTGCAAAAATGTCAAGAATTCTGTGTTTTTCTGTCAATATGGGGTGCTGTGTGTACATTGAGGAAAAAAATTAACTTAAATGATTTTAGCAAATGGTTTCAATATAACAAAGAGTGAAAAATTTAAGGGGGTCTGAATACTTTCCGTACCCACTGTATATATACGTAGGTCGCATTGTTATGATGTCATGGGCTGTCGCCGGTCAATATGATATTGCCAAGATTGGATATGTATTTCAGACACCAGTTCCAGCGAAGGCGGTTCCCCTAGCATGAAGACGCAACATCTCATTCCCTATTCTCAGGGAACTATGGTTACATACGTAACCTGAGACGTTTTGAACACTGTAGAAAATATATACATCAATAATTAATTGTACTTAAAGTCTGTGATTCTGAGGAGTAAGTTGGTCCAAATACAGTCCATTCTGTCCCATCTTTAATGGAAAGGCATTTTGTAAATCCCATTTAGACCTCATGGAGATTTGTGAAGCTATCATCAAGGGGTAATACTGCTGTTATATTGCTCTGGTAATTTTAACTACTGACTCTTCACATCCTCATCCTTTTGAAGTGTTTACAAAAAGAATTTGTTTTTGAAGAGCAGAAAACAGCATATTCTCGACATGTACACAATACGAACCAGGCAGCTTCAGTGTTTGAGGGCGGGTCAAGTTGTTTGCGGCAGACAATCATTTACAGATCATTTACATTCACAGACAGCTACATTGCACACTGCATGAAAGGTAATATTTGAAAAAGCATTATAGAGGCCCTTTAAATTATTTTCATTTGTTAAAATTTGTAAAAAACCACATACAGGCATAAAGGGTGACCAATACCATTATTTTATTAAAAAAATACAATAAAACAAAAATTAGGAAATATAGAGGTATGATGTTTGATGGGGTAGTTGTGGCCTAGTGGTGAGGGAGTCAGGCTTGTAATCTGAAGGTTGCCGGTTCGATTCCCATGCCGGCAGGAATTGAAAGTGGGGATTGTGAATGAACAGCACTCTCTCCACCTTCGATACCATGACTAAAGTGCCCTTGAGCAAGACACCTAACCCCTAATTGCTCCCCTTGTAAGTCGCTTTGGATAAAAGCGTCTGCTAAATGATGAAAAATGAAATGAAAATGTTTCCGCCTGACACCAACGATATATTCTTAATGTTGTAGCATTTATTTAGTTTTATTTCATTTATTTATTTTTTGGCATTTGGTAATCCACGGCATACTTAACCTGTCATGGCACAATGGTTGGGAAACACTGCTGAAGAGCATATTTATCATTTATCACTCACCCTCATGTTGTTCCACAGCCGTAAGACCTTTGTTCGTCTTTGGAACACAAATTAAAATCTTTTTGATGACGTCTGAGAGGTGTCTGTCTCTCCATAGAGATCCAATGCATCTACCATTCCAAGGTCCAGAAAAGTAGGAAAAAAAACACTTCATGAGACTCAAGTGGCTTAAACTCAACTTTATGGAGCTATGTGAGCGTTTTGTTTTGACATAATTTACATGACAAATTCACGACGCATGCGTTTTGTGTTCATGCGAGAGCTGGCATTGTTGCGCAAACACACTATGGATAATATTTTGTAAATAAAGTGGTAAAGTTTTTTTGTTGTTTTTTTTTTTTGCACAAACAAAGCACTCGTATCGCTTCATAAAATTTTGTTGTTACTGGAGTCACGTGGAGTACTTTAATGATATCTTTTTCTTACCTTTCTGAAGTGGTAGTTGTGTTGGATCTCTATGGAGAGACAGAAACCTCTCAGACTTCATAAAAAGAAATCTTAATTTGTGTTCTGAAGATGAAAAAAGGTCTTATGGATGTGGAACGACACAAGCATGAGTAATAAATGACATAATTTTCATTTTTTGATGAACCAACTATTTAAATTGCAGCCTTGAGATTTTACAAAACATGAAGAAAAACATAGATTTGGAATGACAAGAAGGGATGTATTTACTTAATTGCACTGAATTTGAGTGAATTATTCCTTTAAAATCACTCACACAAAATGTTGTATTACATAAATATGAATATTATTGTAACGCCTAGTGGAGATGCAGGAACAGGCACGAAGAATATTGCTTTACAAGAAACAGTTTAATCTTAGATTAGGATACAAACAGGATACTACTACGACACATAGCACGATACTTTAACACTCGACAAGGACTGGACTGAAACAGAGGGCAGATATACACCAGAGAACAAGAGGATAATGAGGATGGCACAGGTGACAGACATGATTACAAAATAGGACACAGCTGACGACGATGAACTGCTAACGAGACAGGCACTTGGCAAAGCAAAACAACGATCACATGACAGATAACAGCAAAGCAAAGAAACACATGACAGGTGACAGGACTGAACACAAGGAACATGTGACTCCGACAGGACAGATAAACAGACAAACAAAGACTGGATCACAACAGTACTCCCCCCTCCCGGAAGGCGCGACCTCGCGCCGTGAAGGAAATGGTCCGGGCGGGGGGGCGGGCACCTTGGAGGCCGTGGGCGGGAGCAGGCAGTTCAGGTGGCCTCCAAGGTGTCTCTAGGATCTCTGGACCCCCTGGAGGATCAGGGAGCTCTGGTGACCAGGGCAGAGTCCTGGGTGGAGTCACGGCTGGAGCTAGAGAGTCAGGCGGCCACGGAGGAGTCCAGGGCAGAGTCCCAGCGGGTGCCAGAAGGTCAGGCGGCCAAGGAGGAGTCCAGGATCTGGCCTCCCTCCCTCTGACCGCCTTGGACGGGATCCCTGGGCCCCCCCCCCCAAAATTTTCAGGGGAGGAGTCCCCCGTTTCGGTGGGCCGGATGGCGCAGGCTCTGGCAGTGGCAGGTCAGGTGGCGCAGACTCTGGCGGTGGAAGGTCAGGAGCCGGCTCTGGCGGTGGCAGGTCAGGCGCCAGCTCTGGGAGGTCTGGCGGAGGAAGGTCTGGGAGCTCAAGGTCTGGGAGCTCAGGAGGCTCAGGCCAGTTTGGGGGCTCTGGCCAGTCCAGGAGCTCAGATAGTTCTGGGGTTGTGAGCACTGGAGGCGGCTCGGGGAACTCAGGCGGCTCGGGGAACTCAGGCGGCTCGGGGAACTCAGGCGGCTCGGGGAACTCAGGCGGCTCGGGGAACTCAGGCGGCTCGGGGAACTCAGGCGGCTCGGGGAACTCAGGCGGCTCGGGGAACTCAGGCGGCTCGGGGAACTCAGGCGGCTCGGGGAACTGTGACAACGCCGATCTGACGGACAGCAGCGGGGAGTCCAACCCCTTGGACCCCAAGATAGCGCTGCTGGTACCCCCACGGGGATCACGGGACTGGTTAGCCGTACAGACGGAGATCGCACCGTTGAAGGGATATGTGAGGGCAGTTGGCGTTAGGTGGACAATGGTGTTTTGATTGAGACTGGACAGGGAACACACTCTGAAACCTCGAACCCAGACCCATTCAATTCTAGGACTAAGTTGATAAAGTCAACTAGAGAATGGTCACACATGGGTCCGCTTGGCCGAATGGTGTCCCTGTCCAGCCCTAAACCAAACACGGCATTTAGTGGGGCATCCGGCCAGCCCACCAAATGAGAGAGCTCAATGAATTCCCTCACATACCTCTCCAACGGGCGTCCACGCTGCCGGATGTTCCACAGATGGTTTTCAGGTGAGACATCCATATTGTTTTGTCTCTTGTTGTGTGGGTCGAGTGTTCTGTAACACCTAGTGGAGATGCAGGAACAGGCACGAAGAATCTTGCTTTACAAGAAACAGTTTAATCTTAGATTAGGATACAAACAGGATACAGACAGGATACTACTACAACACATAGCATGATACTTTAACACTCGACAAGGACTGGACTGAAACAGAGGGCAGATATACACCAGAGAACAAGAGGATAATGAGGATGGCACAGGTGACAGACATGATTACAAAATAGGACACAGCTGACGACGATGAACTGCTAACGAGACAGGCACATGGCAAAGCAAAACAACGATCACATGACAGATAACAGCAAAGCAAAGAAACACATGACAGGTGACAGGACTGAAAACAAGGAACATGTGACTCCGACAGGACAGATAAACAGACAAACAAAGACTGGATCACAACAATTATGTTGAATTTTGTCAATAGTACAGCATTTTTCTTAATTTTTTAATCAGCATTTTTTTTTTCTAATTAGGATCTGAATGTATGTGTGTGTACGTGTTTGTATTTGTGTGTGTTCCTTTGCGTGCTTTGATGCCTAAACAAGCTGAATAGGAAAAAGGAATAAGGTCAGAAATTCTCTGATGATTTAGTTGAAAGTAGGCTAGAGGGACTATGGAAGGGACAAAAACCTCTTTGTTATAAAAGTGCATTTAATACATCAATTCTGTGAAACCATAAAATATCCTCCTTACTAAAAGAAATCCAGACAGCAGCTCTTTTAAACATCCCAATTCTGTCTTATTTATTAGGTATAATGATCTGACCTGCTTTTTGCAATATGTACCCTTTGGCCTTGTTCATCATTCACTATTACTGACAAACTACTGCCTGAATTTTGCTTGACCATTATATGCATCCTTGCCTTCAGTTAACCAGAATCTGAGGATTTGCTATTTCAAAATTATATGCAGTGTGTTAGTGTTATAATGCTGTGGTTGCAGTGCATGAATAAGACACAGAAGATATAATTAACAGTCTTTTTAAAACTTAAGCACTAGAATAATCACAGGAACAAAAACCACCCTATACATATACAAGAACCAACAAGGAGTGACTTATATGTATATATACACAATACAAAAAAAAAGAAGATACGGAACAGGTGAACATAATCAATAAATCAAAAGAGTAACCATAGTGACAAACTAGGGAGTAATGAGTAACCAAGAAAACGCTTGATTTCAGAACAGCTGAATTGAGTTAGTTCAATCAATTCTGGGTAGGTTGACTCTTTAACTTGCACCACGACTATGAAAAGCCATGATCACTGGAGCTCCGATATTACGATTCACCATGACAACAGCACCCAACAAAAAGACTTCCACATACTTCCGAGTCAATACAAGTTAAATTTTTATCACTGTTATAATATCAGAGATGAAAATTGGCAGAACCGTATGTTATTGAACTGATATTAATTTTCAATGTATCCCACTGGCAATAAATAAATAAATTGTGTAAGTACATTTTTCTTATTTTGTAAAGTATCTGCCAGTGGGGTAGTAAAAATAAGGCAGCAGTTATTTACACTATGCGTAAATGACATTTTCTTAGTGATAGATGCTATTTACACAGTGAAAATGGCAATATATTCTATTTACTATGTAAAAGTAGCAGTTATTTGCAATACGTGTAAATGGGAATTAGATGCGGTTTATACTTTATATTAGCTGCTACATGCTATTTGCACCTCAGTTGTTGTACATTACTAAGATATACTAAAGATGCAATAATTTTTATTGAAAATAAATGCCTTTCTAATGTGATATGTGATGGGGGGAAAATGAGAAGAATGAGCTCGGCGAAAGGCGGATTCGAACCCTGGTCATATGAAATGAATGAAAAAAAGCTTTATTTCAAACATGTAAAAAAAAAAAAATACAATAAAAGCTAATAACAAAACAAGAACAAAACAAAATAATATTAACATATACATTTCCAAAAAGGAGCAGGTAGAAGCATAAACTTATTTAATCCTACCCCTTCTCCACTCCTCATTAATAATCATCATGTTATCTTACAGTAATTATATAATCCTATATTAATACATTATTTACACAATTCACTACATATGTTTATCCCCATACAGCACAAAGTGTAAAGAAAACATACAAATTTACATTTATATCCACCATATAGAATAAATAGTGCAAATAAACAAAACAAAACGAAACAACAACATCAAAATGAAAACCCAAATAAATAAATAGTCTGTGTCACACTCATGGACTTTTGTGATGTTTGCAATTAGTTCTGTCATGCCTTATTGTGTTCATTGTGTGTATCTTGATTAGTTAACCATCCACAACTGTTTCTGTTCTCCCTGATTACGTTCTCCCTCATTAGTTCCCTTTATATAAGCTCCCTGTTTTGTTCTGTTTGTCAGATCTCGTCTATACATCAGTTTATGTTGTGTTTTTGCCTATCTGTTGTACTTTGTCTTGTGGATTAAAATACCTGTTATCTGATCTTCATCATATTCTTGTGTTTATACACAACTTGTGTGACAGTCTGTGAAAACACCCGGTCAAATACCTTCCTCCCTGTACCTTGTGAAGAACATATTTTTGTACTGCTTTTTAAACTGGGTCAAGCTTGGACACTGCTTGATCACTGAACTTAGCTGTTCCACATCTTCACTCCACATATAGAAATACAAAAAAAATAAATAAAGTGATGCGAACACATGGATGGTTTAAATTTTGCACTCCCCCCTGAAGTTATATCTCCCATCTTTATTACAAAATTAATTTTGAATACTACCAGGGAGTTGTGTTTTGCTTTATAAATTATTTGTACTTCTTTGAAAATGAATCAAATCAGAAAATTGCAATGTCTTTCAATGCTATTTTTGCATTATAGATAGTGATGATAGTCTGCTTTTATAAGTATTGCCCCGAACCTCCCCACAATAATTTAAATATGGTAATATCAGAGCGCAGTAAAGAATGTGGAGGGATTTGTGGTTCAGAACGTTCTTTACTTTATTCAGTACTGAAATGCTTCTTGAAAATTTATTGTTTACATGATTTATATTAGATTTCCAACTTGTTTTACCATCTATTTTCACCTCAAGAAACTTATTTTCACTAACCCATTCCATAGCCACACCATCTACCTCTATCTGAACTTGAGTACTCTTTTTAAACGTTTAATAATAATTTATTACTGTCAAACCACCTTTTTAATTTTCACATTTCTAAAGTAGTAGTCTACAGTAACTTCTTTAAATTCCCCCCGGAACAAAAATTATTTGTGTCATCTGCGAATAGCACCAATTTAGCTATTTTTGAGACTTTGTAAATGTCATTTATATAAAGCAGAACTAATTTTGAACCCAGTACTGACCCCTGGGGACACCACAAACAATATCCAAGCATGACTGAAAATTCACCCAACTTCACAAATTGTTACCTGTCTCTTAAATAACTTTTCACCCAATGCACATCTAGCTTTTGTAATTTCCCTCAATTGAATCAATTAATGCCAAAGAAGTAGGATCTAAATCCACTTTGACTGTCAGAAAGTAATTTTTGCTTATTTAAAAATGTGTTATTGAATATATTTTTTTCTAAAATTGTAGAGAATTGTGGAAGACGAGAAACAGGCCTGTATTTTGTGAAGTTGTGTTTATCCCCAGGTTTACACAATTTTTGCGATTTTCATTTTGTTTGGAAATTTACCAGTTTCAAATGATAAATTACAGATGTATTTTATTGGTTTTGAAATCCTCTCAATGACCTTTTTCACAATTTTAATATCACCTTCATTATAATCATATGAATATAGCTTAAATAAAGGCAAGTTCTTGGCCCTATGACACTTTCTAGACCGTCATTGTTACATTTGTTTTTACGTTAATATTTAATTGATATTTTAAAATAAACTTATTAAATAAACTTATTAGATATTACTTGCTTTGTTTATGGTCCAGGTTTTTTTTCTGTATTTTAACTGGATGATCCAAATGTTCTGTCCCCAATGTATTTATGTTTCTGTTATTATAAATTATTTGACAAATAATTTTACTTATATTTGGGACTGTCTCCAGCTAGTTGTGCACAAGAAAAATTTAAAATTAAGAGATTGAATTGTTTAAAAATCTGTGAAATTCAAGTGTTTTAAAATATTAAGGTGTACATTTTAGCACAAAAACTCCAACAAGATTTAAAATATCAGCCGAGAAACAAATAAGCTTCTAAAACATCAACATTTATGAGTGGTTAACGAGTAAAAGCCAAACTTCCACTGTACCAAACTTCCATCCTCAGTCTAGAAACTACTGTGACACAATAACGCTGTGGCTGGATAATATGGACAGCTTATAAAAACAGTGCTTTAGATAAATTAGGACAGCATTGCGACATTATTATTACACATTGTTGCCATATTGTAAAATAACATTGCTCAGAATTGAGAACTATGAACATGTGAACTAATGAACTTCCCTTTGTCTAATCTAATGCAGTCAGATTGTTCCAGTCATTAAAATTTTTTGTCACCTGACAAAATATTTTTATTTACAGTTTTGTGCTCAGTGACGGCTTTTATATTGGTGAGAACAAAGTTTTGTAGAAAAAGGATTTTATTTTTCATCTGTTGACATATATTATAATGATAAAAGATAAAAATCTATTTTATTTAGTGTATCTTAGTAGTATTCAGTAATAAAACTGTATTCATTGCACTTGAAACAATGAACGTTCACTGGATCCTCATACATTCTCATTTTAATAGAGCAATCATATTCCTGAAAGCACAAATTATGTCTGAAATATAGTCAAAACATTCAAAGGAATTATTTCAAAGTTAAACAAAATCATTGATTTGGTAATAAAAGAAAATGCTTTTTATCTGTCTTAAATAATATTTTATTAAAACTCCATTATGCACTGTAACAAGTGGTAACCTGCTATTTTTAGCATGGTATAAATGACTGTATTTAGGTTCATTTAACGGTGTTAAATATTATTTTTGACTTAAAAAGGTTCATTTAGATGTTATCTTTTTTTTCAGTGTCGCATATAAAAGTGCAGGTTATTCACCTTAAATGTCTGTAATCAAATATATGAATGTTTGCTCATTGCTTAGCCTGTTCAGGGATTTGACTATGCCAAGCAACACCTGGGTCAGCAGGGTGGTGATGAGGAAACCCTCCCAGTTACCCAGGGGACTATGGTTCTGCCCCACTCCATTCGAGATGCTCATCTGTCTTTAGAAAAGCCTGCACGCCAGGATGGATCAACTTCCAAAAAGAGCCTGACTAGTGAGATAAGGAAAAGGTAAGTGTGAAGAAACCTAACACTTTGCTGTAATTGTTTAATATTCATGTAGCCGCCCTATTGTTAGAGTTCCATGTTCTGTCTATCTGTTTCCCCAGTCCTGTCTTCAGTCACGTGTTCCTTGTTTTGAGTTTTAGTCCTGTCATTCGTCACATGGTCTCTATTTTGAGTTTCAGTTTGTCATCGTCTCATTATTAGTCTATCGTCTTCAGCTGTGTCTTGTTTGTGATCATGTCTGTCACCTGTGCCCTACTCGTTCCTCTGTATATATTCCCTCTGTGTTAGTCCAGTGATGGTCATTCGTTAAAGTTTCGTGGATATGTTAAGTTCATGTTCGTGTCCTGTATTCCTGCCCTGATTCCGTTCAGCAATAAACTGTTGGAGGTTTATATACCGTCTTCGAGTCGTAATCGAGCATGTCACATTACAGAACGACTGACCTAAACAGTAAGATGAGACAGGCAGAGGATCGCATCCTGAACATCTTGCAGGATGGATGGCCATTGGAGCGATATGTGGAAGAATTTTTGGATCTTTCCCATCAGGTGAGCTGTAATGTCACGGAGGACATTACAAACAATCAGCCAGTCCCTACCCGGAAGCATGTCTGATCGGCAGCTCACCTCAGACCAGAATCCTCCACATACCGCCCCAATCGATCCATCCAGTCTTGTCGCGATCCTCTGCCCCAGACGTCTGCATCTCACAAGCCGCCACCGAAAGTTGCCGCCGCACCCAAACCACGCCCTCTTTTCACCGCAATGATTCCGCTGGCCATTGAGGAGTGGTTAATAGACTTTTCAGTTGAGCCTGAACTTCTCCCAGTTTCTGCAGCGCTTATCCCTTCGCTTCCAGCGCCCGAGCCAGCTCGCCCAGAACCTCCAGCGCCCGAGCCAGCACGCCCAGAACCTCCAGTGCCCGAGCCAGCGCGCCCAGAATATCCAGCGCCCGAGCCAGTGTGCCCAGAACCTCCAGCCCGCGAGCCATCGCGTCCAGAACCTTCAACGCCCAAGCCAGCGTGCCCAGAATCCGCAGCGCCTGATCTTCCTCCGCCTGAGCCAGCGCCTGGTCTTCCTCTGCCTGAGCCAGCGCCTGGTCTTCCTCCGCTTGAGCCAGCGCCTGATCTTCCTCCACCTGAGCCCGCTCCGGACCTTCCTCTGCCTGAGCCAGGCCCTGGTGTGACTCCGCAGATAAAAAATTTTTTTGGGGGGCTATATGTCCAATTGGGGAGTGGGGACAGGGGCCAAGGGGGCCATGCTGCCACTGACTCCACCCTGGCCGCCACCTCTGACTCCGCCCTAGCCGCCACCCTGGACTTCGCCCAGGTTGTCACTGCTGACTCCACCCTGGAAGCCACCTGACTTGCTCCTGCGCATAGCCTCCAGGGTGCCCCCCCCCTCCCAGTTTGTACTCTGTTTGGTGCGAGGACGCGCCTTCCAGAAGGGGGAGGTACTGTTAGAGTTTCGTGTTCTGTCCATCTGTTTCCCCAGTCTTCAGTTACGTGTTCCTTGTTTTGAGTTTTAGTCCTGTCATTCGTCACATGGTCTTTGTTTTGGGTTTCAGTTTGTCATCGTCTCATTATTAATCTATCGTCTTCAGCTGTGTCTTGTTTGTTATCATGTCTGTCTCCTGTGCCCTGCTCGTTATCCTCTTGTGTTCCTCTATATATATTCCCACTGTGTCAATCCAGTGATTGTCAGTCGTTAAAGTTTCGTGGTTATGTTATGTTCATGTTCGTGTTCTGTATTCCTGCCGTGATTCCGTTCAGCAATAAACTGTTGGAAGTTTATTCCGTCTTCGAGTCGTAATCCAGCATGCCATCAGTGATGCTGTCATTTGCTGTGACTTGGCAAAGGTACACAAAACTACTTGTCATTAAAGACATAACTTAAAGTAGACACTATACAATACTCAAGAGATGGTGAGATAATAGTGACAGAGACTTGTTCGCTAATTGCTTTTTAAATAAAATCAGTGCCCAGAATGTCAGTATGATCTTAACAGTGTTAATGAGGTCACTGCCCTCTTAAAATTTTGTCTTATTGTTAAGGTGGCTATCTGTTAATGAATTCCAAGTGGTGGATGAGCATACTGTAGCTTTTAGTTAGTTTCATGTGGGAGAGCGATAATTGGATCTTGCTTTAGGCAATGTGTTCTCAGACCAGAAACTGTTTGAGTTAATAAGTGGATATGTTCTTGATGTAGACCATTTATCTCTGAAAATGTTGAGATGTAATACATGGAGAAATGTATTTTTCATTTTCCTGCCTCTGCTCACTGAGGTTCCGGTGATTAATATGTAAGTCATGAAATAATCTAATGGTCAAGGCTTTGAAAAAATTAAGAATTTCTATAGTTTTTGAAAGAAATTTCTTTTGCTCTCCAAAACCATTAATTTAATCAAAAATGCAGTAAATGTTTTATTATTGAAATTACAATTTAAAAGAACTCTTCTCTGAATATATCTCTTTGAATATATTTTAAAATTAAATTTTTTCTTGTGGTGGCAAAGCTGAATTTTCAGCAGCCATGTTCTTCAAGCAAATTCATGTGACCAGTCTTCAGTGTCATATGATCCTTCGGAAATCATTCTAATTTGTTGATTTGGTGCTCAAGAAATATTTAGTAACACTTTACTTAAAGCCTTTATATAATGCATTATAAAAGTATATTTAATCCACAAATAATTCTGACCATAGTTATAATACATTATAATACATAATTTCAGATGTAACAAGGAATCTGCAAATATTATAATGCATTTTAACTTTTGTTACAAAAAATTATAATATATATATATATATATATATATATATATATATATATATATATATATATATATATATACAGTATATATATATATATATATATATATATATATATATATATATATATATATATATATTATGTATTATAAGGTACTTATAAAAAAATCTATTTCTTCACAGCGCTGTAAAAGACTAATTGCAAGTTATCGCAAATGTTTGATTACAGTTTTTGCTGCTCAGTGCACTTTTTCACACAGGGCCATGTAGGTTTGGATTTTGTTTTCCCTTAATAATGACAACCTTCATTTAAAAACTGCATTTTGTGTTTACTTTTGTTATCTTTGACTACTATTTAAATTTGTTTGATGATCTGAAACATTTAAGTGTGACAAACATGCAAAAACATAAGAAGTCAGGAAGGGGGCAAACACTTTTTCCCATCACTGTATCTGTCATTCGCTATGATCAACACTTCAAAAACATAAAATAGACATAAAATAATTGTAAATCGACATCTTTGACCCTCTTCACGAAGCGTTTACACAGATACACACGGATCCACTGATAGACGAATCACTGCATCATCATCTCCATTACCTTGTTTATAAGCAAACTGTAATGGTAGTACTCAACTTGAGCACACTAGGGGTTGAAGAAGGTCAAGGACAAGCCTCTCCAACTTTTTTTTTCATCAGATGGAACCTTAAGCCACAGGACTAAAGTTATTGGTTTATTTAGGGGTGGTAGTCTTAGGTAAAGGTACCACACACAATGTTTTCCATATTGCTGGTACTCTTTCCAAACACAGACTCAAGTTGAAAATAAATTTAATGACCCACATAGCTGATCAGCACATTTATTAACTCTAGGCCTGATCTTATCTCCAACTCACCTGATCTATTGATAAGGGGTGCTTCTCATTTCTTATTTGTGCATCCTCGTTTCCTTTCATCGTATCTCAGTTCCACTCCCCTATATATGCGAGGGGAGGATGCAAGGAAAGAAGGACGGAGGAATCAAAGCAAATGTTATTTTTTATTGGAATGTTCTTGATCACTCGAGCGTCAATTCAAAGCATTTCCTGCACTCGAGGGATCTGCCCTTATATTGTTTAAGTGTGGTTATTTAAAAAAAAAAAAATAATTAATTAATAACGCAAGATGCCCCGTTGAAATATGTGAGATGTAAAGTTGATTTAAACTGCAAAAGTGAAGCATACATTTAAATTATTGTGACAGTTTTGAAAGTAGAGGAGAATGTAAATGTCCTTCAGGTTTCTTGACAAGAAAGACTTCTGCAAAGAATACACCTGCGTATACTCACTCATAGTTCCTCTGGAAGCTTCCTCACTCCTTGTTCCTTGCCTCCTCGTGGTGCAGTTAGAGAATTGAGATGTCCTTCAATATGGGTGAGTTTGATTGGTTTTTACATGCTGGAGGATGTAGGCGTGAGGAAACAAGGAAGCATCAATTTGAGTATTGAGAAGCACCCATGGAGAGGTGTGAGAGGAAGTGATTAAAAGTATGAGAGGATGATCAGATATGTTAGATGTGGAGGAAAAAGTTAAAGGAACTCTTAGTGTAAGGTAAAAGTAAGGTAAGTATAACTCAGTGAGAGAGCCTTGACAGTTTTGATTAGAGGAAGCTGTAGGAGAGCCCAAAGTAGCAAATGGTGAATAGCCAAGTAGCAAAAACCCTTCATGGACGACTGCCGCATGTAACATAATAAACAACAACATCAATGTCCCAGGTCTCTCTTGTCCTTCACTGTCGTCAGTTCTCCATTAATTCTTTCGGAGCTAATCAATGGGACTCAAGACCGGTGTGGCGTACAGGTGGTGCTCATTAACACTCATGCCACATGCCTCACACTGTTCCCATGGCTCTCGGCTCCACCAGGCTTCTCACACCCTCCATGGATAACAAGCCAGAGCCCACAGCTTATTCTAAGCCTGAGCCCTCCGTAAAAGTTCCAAAGTGATTACCAGAGGCCACATTTGTCATTGAGGGCATATTAGTGTAGTTTGTCAGAATGGATTGGAGGTCAATCCAAACTTCTGTCACTGAGATGCATGCCATAAGCTGGGCCCCCGCTGAATTATTGCGTAATGAGTTGGATAATGAAATGTTTCAAGGTCTCCAGTCTCCGCCGATTCAGCCTATTCCCAAGTCATCTTTGTTTCTGCTGGTTCCACCCAGACCCAAGTCATCTTTGTCTCTGCTGGTTCAGTCCAGTTCCAAGCTGTCTCAGTCTCTGCTTGTTTGGCCCAGCTCCAAGTCTCCTTTGTCGTGAATGGACCCGCCCAGCCTCCCTCCACTTCCTCCTATGCCAAAGCCATCCAGTTCCTCACCCTTGCCTCATCTATCTCCCTTCCACCCCCTAGCTCCTCTGTGCTTCTGCCCTTCTGCTTGGGTTTCTTAGTCATCAGCTTTGCCTTGGTCTGTGGATCCCTTAGCTCCACCTCAGACTTCAGAGCCCCAGAATCCACCTCAGCCCTCTGACCCATCAGCTCCAGCGTTGGCTCAATGTGCCATCTTGGAATGTGCCAACTAGGTTGCTGCTGGAAGAGGTGTTAATGACGCCAGCAGGGGGTGCTCACGCTGTGGTTAGAGTGTGTCCTAACGCCCCGTAGTGATGGGGACACTATGCTGTCAAAAAGCACCATCATTCGGATGAGATGTTAAACTGAGGTCCTCTGTGAGGTCCTCTGAACTCTCTGTGATCATTAAAAATCCCAGGATGTCCTTTGAAAAGAGTAGGGGTGCAACCCCAGCATCCTGACCAAATTTTCCCATTGGCCTCTGTCCATCATGGCCTCCTAATCATCCCCATATATGCTGATTGGCTTTATCACTCTGTCTCCTTTCCACCAATAAGCTGGTGTATGGTGGGCGTTCTGGCGCAATATGGCTGCCATCGCATCGTCCAGGTGGATGCTGCTCATTGGTGGTGGTTGAGGAGATGTTTAGTAGCTCTTTCTCCAATTTCGATAGACAGGCTTTTTGGAAGTACTCAGTCATCACAAAGTTATGTAAGAGGACAGAGAGTGTAGGAAGCATAAACAAAAAGAAAGTCAGAGGTTTTCTTTGTCCAAGATCCACAAAACTAACATAAGCATATACTCACAGCAATACGATTATTTTTTATTCTGTACTAACTTCACGGCTATGTGCATATTAATAGCCTGTAAATTGAAATCTGAACCTTCAACAACCTCTCTCAATTTGCACTAAATAAATAAACAATTACATACAAATATATATCCATACCAGCAGCTCCCAGTAAAATAAAGCTTTTCTGGTAATATAGCATTTTCTTAATATATTGCATGGAATAGGAAATTTATTATAAAGCTAAAGAAGTCTGAGTGGATTCTTCAAAATCAAAACACATCGACTCTACAATTCATATAGTTCTAGCTTTAGCATAGCTACTAAACTGTGTCCTTTTAGCACTAATTTTGATAAAAGTGTGTATGTGTCTGTTTGATTTTGTGTCCTTGCATTTATATGTATGTGTATGAGATCAGGATGCAGACAAAGAAAATGACATAACCATCCTCTCATTTCACACATGCACAGACTCACCGCTGCTCCTTGTTGCTATGGTTACTTGCAGTAGGTTGCTGAGTGAGGACGGTTCTGTCATCAGCAGCGAATCAGTGAAAGAGGTCTCGGGAAAGGGCTTGAGTGTGCAAAAAGCCACAGCGCAGCAGAAACTCACAAAGGAAGAGACGAGAAAGAGTACTGGTGAGAAATGCCTCCACACTTTCAGTACTTTTTGCATTTGTGGTCACAAGCCATCAGTAAGTGAAAGTTGTTTTTAATTATTATTATTATTATGTCTTATCTTTTGAAGAAAATAGTCACTCTGTTAAAAAAATAATAATAATAATAAAAAAAAAACTATAGTGAGCTATCTCCATAGATAATTGAAAGGAGGTGTGTTTTTGACGAGAAAAGGCAAGATTCCAAATAATAAATGTTCGAAGTCTCTGAAAATTTTTGGCCAACTCCTATTGCAGCATTGTATCCACTGTGAAGAGTGCAATCCCACATTACCCTGCATCAAGATCTTTGGAAAGGATAGATCCATGATAGTAGGCAAAGTGAACAAATGTTGATTTATAATTATATGTGAGTATTTCTTCTGTCGTGGTCACTTTTTGTCCTAAGGTCTTATAAATGAATTCTCTTAACCCTCATAGTAGCAACATTGCAACACTTTTGACACTTTTGTTTAGAACAATTAAATTGTAGATATTTTGGGTAACACTTTACAATAAAGCTCATTAGTTAACATTAGTTAACAGCATTAGTTAACATGAACTAATAATGAACTGCACTTATACAGCATTTATTAATCTTTGTTAATGTTATTTCAACATTTACTAATACATTATTAAAATCCTGTTAACATTAGATAATGCACTAACATGAACAAACAATGAACAACTGTATTTTCATTAACGTTAACGAAGATTAGTAAATACAGTAACAAATGTATTGCTCATAGTTAGTTCATGTACATTAACTAATGTTTAACTAATGAACCTTTATTGTAAAGGGTTACTATATTTTGTATTAAATGTAGATCAAATGTAGCTTACAGAGAACATTTTTGTGAAAGAAATACACTTTAGTATTAGTATATTTAAAAAGTACTAATTAAAGAAATAATATATTTCAAAAGTTTGTAATACAATTAAATGAAAATTTATTTAGTTTAAATTTATTTTAGTTGAACTTTAAGCATTTCAAATGACAAATTCATTAAAACATAATTCATAATTCTAAATGTACTTTAATTTATTACCAATTGTACTTAAGTATATTAGGAAACAAACAGGTCATGAAAATGTACTTCAAGCAAACTCAAGTGGCCTTTTATTTCATTAATATTACATTATAGAGTATATACATGTGGGGAAAAATATAGACCCACTTGAAAACATAGATCTTTATGTAAACTTGCACTTTTGTTAGCAGTTCTAAGTCATAAAGTGGTTCTATAACATTTAGCTAAAATCTTTGGCTTTTGGCTATGTAACGATCATACTAAAAGGGGAAGCAGTGTCCCTGCCACTTCCCTCCCAAGTTCAACAGTGCCCCAAATTTTTACAAATGAAATCTGTGGGGAAAAAAACAGTAACTCAGTCTGCCCATCCTGTTTTACGGTACCTTAGTAAACCTTCCATACCGATCATTCCATATCAGCAACGTGTGTATATCAGTCTGCATCAGTCCAGCAACCAGTAAGTTCTTTTACCATGGTCAGAGTGATGTGTGTAGAAGTAAACCAGATTAGTGAGAGTATAAATCCTTTAGTTTAAACTCTCATGTGAATAACTTGTAAATCCTTCTGTTGTGTTTGTTATGAGAATGGACATGAATTTCCTTTCTTCTCTGATTCCTCCACAACTCGTCATATTATAAATCATTATACATTATAAATCACAGAATATACTGCATTAAGGTAATTCTAAGATAATATTTTATCTTTGTGAACATATAGCCTGTAAATCAATTTTAGATCCCACCGTCCCACACCACTGCATGTGTTCAGCTTACATGTGGTAAATTGTAATTAAGTTAGCGCTATGAATCTGCTCCATTTATATTTAGAGCCAGGAGCTGATTATATGCATCCTAAATATATACAATTAAATTATATTTTCACAATGTTTGCATAATTTAAAAAGAAAAACTGCAGCTTTATCACAAATGACGTTCTGTTCACAAGTGATATACCATTACAAATCACATATTTTATCTCAGAGTTGTTACCAACACGATTGCTTTCATATCACATTACGAGCAGAAGTGAAATGTATAAAATTGTAAACATTATCTGTTCACCGCAGGGCCCCCTCAAGCAATGGGGTCACATCCGTTGATGGCCCTGGTGCAGTGTGAGGTTGTTGGGGTTACCCTACATAGTAAATGGGGTTTTAAAGGACCTTTTTTACCAAATGACCATCCTCAGGAGGAAAAGAGTGGTGGAGTTTATGAATATGAATGAGACCCTCTTTTCTGACATGATCCAGTCTGTCACTTTGGCTACCAGCATCACTGGGGAGCAACAGGGTCACACGCACATTTTTGCGCGCAAGTCATCCCCAACGACACACAGACTGACACAGATAAAGGCACACCTGTTGAACTTTAACTATTTTTCTATAACCTTTTGCTTGGCAGAGGTCATAGCTGGCATAAAACACATATCTTCAACTGAATTTGAAGACTGGCCTGGATCACGCATTGATCAATATACAACCCTCAACTTCACATGTAAACATAAATAAACACAGCTTTCACAAAAACAACAGAAGGTGCCATATGTTCGTGTTCTGTTGGCACATGCTGCATGTGACCTTTGTCAGATGGAACTTTAGTCTGGGGAGAGATGAAGTGTGTAAGAACAGAATTTTCAATAGTTTGTCTCGAAACGCATTAAAAAGGATTATTTAGACAAAAATGAATTTACTTTTTATAATTTTTATTAGAAAATAATTTATTATTATAATTTATTAATTTATTAGAGGTGTAAAGTGTACCTGAAAACCATACTTATTACAAAGATACTTTACAGGGAAAATTATTCCATTATTACAAGTCAACAATTCCAATACGACTTGAGTAAAAGTCTTAGAGTATCTGATTTTAACTGTATTTGAAGGGTTAGTTCACCCAAAAATTAAAATTCTGTCATTAATTACTAATTTGTCATGTCGTTCTACACCCGTTCGCTCACCTTTGTTCATCTTCGGAACACAAATTAAACATCCACAAACACTCAAGTCTCAGTTAAGCTCAAGTGCACAAAAGGCACAAAAGTAAACCAATATCCTTCAAAATAGATAGATAAAATAATGTTAAGTAAAATTAAATAGTCAAAGTCTGCTTGCACTGGACTCATCACCGGCTGCAGTCATGACCTCAATTCCAGTATCAAACACCTGCGAACATTTACCTGTCGAACATTTGACAGTCAGCTGTCAAACATTAGCAAATACATGCTAATGCACTTGCATTCATGTAAAGTAACCTTATTGACATGTTTTGGGTGAGTAACGCACAAGACATAGTACCTTCAACGCCCTTAGATGGCAATATCTCTTCTTTATAGCAGAAACAAACTGCTGCAGAAAAAGTTAGGTGTCATTGCATTGCATTACACATCACAAATGTATTGGAGTAACAAGTACATTTACTTGCTCAAAAATGTAGTCAAGTAAAAGTTGCTAATATCTTTGATGCTCAGTACAACTGCAAAGTAGCCAAAACGTTACTCAACTACAGTAACTAACTCTAATACTCTACACCACTGTCATTTACACCAGTATATACACACACAACTGTTCTCTCAAAATGAAATTTCTGTCATTATTATCGACTACATTGTGTTTTGGTCCTTATCAGTGCTTTACAGATGTGGCCACTATGAACTGTTGCGATATGTAAAAGAGCTGCATGAAGATGAATTAAATTCTACTTCATATATTCCACAGAAATAAGAGCAATGAATGATGATTGAATTTACTTTAAAAGAAAATGGGCTGTATATACTTGTTAAATTCTGCTCATATCAAGTCTAATTCTTTATAGTTTTGCTTGTCCTTCTGTATTTTTCCCACTTCCATATGAATGCATCTATATATTAAATATTCTTATAATTGATCTATTCTCTGAGAAGTGGATAACTTTAAGCTAATCTGTCTCGATAAATAGACCCAGTTAATTAAAATCAAAAGATACACATAAATACTAGGCTTAGACTTTTTCCCTCTTTAAATAGAAAATGAGAGCTTAGGGAAATGGGCTAATTCATGTTGGTCGTGTCACATAATCAGGAAGTAAATTTGTCTAAATTCTGCCTGTATGATCTGATGTAGTCTTTGCAAGCTTGTGGCTACCCTGGAAATCGAAAGTTTTTGTTTTTGGCAGATCATTATGATAGTTCTTCAGGATCACTTCAGCTTATTTCCATAAAACCAATGGCGGCTCCACCTACCTACTCGCACCCTGCGTCCTCTGACCGCAGTCAGGACTCCGCCATATTAAATGGAGAGGTAAGACTTGATTTTTTTAGAGACCGTCTCAGACAGCAACCACTGACAGACCACAGTGTGTTAACTGACATTTTACACACAAAAAGGACTGTGGACATGAAATTGCCAGTTCATTGCCAATTGACCCTTCGCCTGCATTTTGATTCACAGGCGATCTAACCCATCATAACCCTGAATCTGCCATTTTGTCAGACAAAGCAGCCAGGGGAGTATAGTAGATTAACGTTGGTGAACTTGAACTTGAAAAATTGTGTGTACTCACATCTTTCCACGCTTGAAACAACATTCGTTCTGATGTCCATTCATGTTTATTTGAACTAGTAAGAAGAGATGGTCGGTTCACGAGCTGCTTGAAGGAGCTACAGCGATCTGTAACAACACATTAAAGAGCCACTATACAGTATTTATTGTTTAAACATCTTTAAAATTTCAATATTTAAAAAATGAAACTGTTTCATATCAAAAGCAACCTACTCTGTCTTGTCTGTTGACCCATTGTCAGTGTCCTCTTTGCTCCACAATGTATTTTTCACTGCGTGAGAACATGATGTGTGGTGTGAGCGCATGGCTTGTTGGACATAGCAACAAAGGGTCTTTGCGAAGGGTCAATTGGCTGACTATTACGCAATTTCTGCCAGTCCAGGTGCTCAGTCCGACAGGAAACAAGTCTCTGCAAGACTTCATTTAATATATAGGCATAGTCTAATCAATAAATGTATATTCTTAGAATATCTCAATGGACATCTTGCTTAATTGATCAAATTTGGGTTTCAGAGAGACCTGACACAGATTTCTTTTAGAATATCACTTTAGAATATCACCCATGGGAAATTCATTTGAGCAACATTTTTTTTTTTGGATGATTAGCCAGTCCACCTTTTCTCTTTCTTTCTATGTGTATACAGGTAAATTTGGCTCTGAAACAGAAGTCAGACATTGAGCACTACAGGAATAAGCTAAGACTGAAAGCCAAGAGGAAGGGATATTATGACTTCCCTTCTGCTGAGGGGAAAGGCAGCACTAAAAACCTGAGTCAGCGACACAAGCACAGCCATGACAGGCCTCCACACCCTCACAGCAGAGTTCTGGAGCAGGAGGATGACAGGGGCTCCACATATGTGAAGTATCGCAGGAGGTGAGTGAGTTTGCTTGAATGGGAGTTTGTACTTTTAAACAACTTAAGTTTGTTCTTGTGTATGTGTACATTAAAGGGTTAGTTCACCTAAAAATGAAAATTCTGTCATTTATTAGTCCCCTCCCTGTTGTTCCACACCCATAAGACCTTCGTTCATCTTCAGAACACAAATTAAGATATTTTTTGATAAACTCCGATGGCTCAGTGAGGCCTGCATTTCCAGCAAGGTAGTTAACACTTTCAGATGCCCAGAAAGGTACTAAAGACATATTTAAATCATTTCATGTGAGTACTGTGATTCAACCTTTATATTATAAAACGAAAAAAAACCCAAAATAACGACTTTTTAAGAATATCTAGTGATGGCCGATAAATTCAAATATAAAATATGTAATTTTAATCAACATATAAAGATGTAGTAAAGCCCCACTTGAAGTACGAGTGTGTCAAAAAGAACTCTTAAGTCAACTAATTGAATTCAATATAAATATAAACTATAATACATGTTTTGTTTAATTATTAACAATTAACAGGCAATTAAATGTCAGAAAATATTACATTCCGTTTGCTAATGAAATGACACTAGATTTTGAAGCATTCTGTTCCATAACAAAATTTGGTGAACTCTGACCTTCTAGTTCAGAAAGTGCGAAGAAATTTTTCACTAGTAGTGTAATTAAAAGAACACAAATTTGATTGTGGGAAAGTGGAGTAGATGACATATTTTCACGTTTAATATATTATCTTTGTGTTATTATTTATTAAAATAGAACCCCTACAACATCATATTTCACAAATAATTGTAACAATATAAAATATATAACTATTATATTGAGTTAAAGGTTGTTAACAAATTTGTAATATTTTCCATGCGATCATTTTTCAACAAAAGTGGTTAATAGTGACCCATAGATTTATATTTTTAGTTTACCAGCTATCAAATTTACAAGCTTGAATCGCAAATTACAAATATATTGGTAACATACTAACAAGACTACACAAAGAGTGCGCAGGAAGGCGACACTTAAATAAGCCTAAGCAAACGAGGTAATATAACACAGATATACTGAATGAAGCCATAATGGGTCCAAGCAAAGGATTATAGGAAATGAAGTCTTTGATGGAATGCCAATAGTCTGTGATGAGTGCCCACTGGTGGAAAACCTGAGCACTTCAGCTGGGGACTGTGACAGTAATGTATTCTTGTGTCGGCAAAGCTGAATTCTGATTCAACTCATCAGCTCACTGGAAAATCTGAAATGGGTGTGTCAGATAAGAGAGACATCCTGAATGTGGTGTTCCAGGACCAGGGTTGCGAACCACTCTACAATACCATCATTTTCACTGAACTACTGGAAGTTCATCCATCTTATGTCACTTTCCAGCCATCCTTTTTCCTCTCTGTCCTCTCTATTCTAAGGGTCTTCATTTTTTATTATTATTTTTTTGGTATATCCAAAAAAAAACAAAAAAAACATAATATTATTGTTAAACCTCCCACCCTATGTATTAAGTAAAAATCATCAATGTAAAGTATACATCAGTAATGATTATTTTAAAGGCTTTGCAATATAAATATAATCATACATAAATTTGCCATAAGAAATGTTAATATGGTAATGACTTAAGCTGAACAATGACACTATTGTCTTTTCAGAGTTGCTTTATAGAATTTCATTCTGTTTGTATCATTAATCAATTTTCCTTTTTATAACTGTAAAGCTGCTTTGAAACAATCTGTATTATGTAAAGTACTGAATAAAAAGGTGACTTATTCATGGGATTTAAAAACTAAACTTTGAACTAAATAATATTGCTGGACTGTGTGGCTGGGTTTCTCTAACATTTGGCAAAGGACCTGTGTAATCAATATGCAGTGAGCTTCGTCGACTAGCTGTTCGCAATCATGAGCCTTGATGATGAAAACATTGTGTGCTCAGAAATGTCTGCTGTTCTTTCCCCTGGAGTTCAGGAGTAGACACAAAAGCCACTGTATCAGATATCCAGTAGCCTCTGCCTGGTCTCATTAGCTGACCAAAATACACTTACTTTGGAGTTTTGTCTCAGTTTAAATATTTAATTTCCTTTTTGAATCCATTGGTACTCTGCCAAATCTTGTGCAATTAGCTGCTCATTCTATAATGAAGGAGAGCCTATCTTTCTGCTGCTTATAGCTTTCTATTTGATTAAGCCTCAGTTGCCGGGGATCACTGGCACAGCTTAAAATCTAACCCCAATGATTTGTTCTGTTGCCCTTGCAGACGACATTCTCTAATATTGGTAGTGGCCCATAGTTTTATCTTTAGCTTCCCTTTCATTTTCCACAGTGCATAAAAATAATTCTTAATCAGGATTTTTGTAATATTTTGAAATACTAACTGATATTTAAATCAATAAATAGAAGCAGAGAATGAAAAAAAAGTTAGTTAGGTGTTTAATGACAAAAAAATTAAAAAATACTCTGGTAACTTTAAACACTTGACACACAAACAGAACAACCTGACGATATGACGAGAACGGACAACCAACAACACAAACAGAGGGCTAGATATATACTGGAGAACAAAGAAAGGAAACAAGACAATGAGCACCTAACTAAATACATTTGCGTAACTCAAATCAGTAACCAAGGCAACTACCAAAGAAATTAAACAGGCAGGTAGGAAAGCAAAAAATCCAAAGCTAAAACACAGACAAACCAAACAGGGTATGACTCATGGCTTGCCTACAGATTGACTTCAGAGGAGCGCCAGCTATATATATATATATATATATATATATATATATATATATATATATATATATATATATATATATATATATATATATACTACCGGTCAAAAGTTTAGAACGCCTCCATTTTTCTGGTTTTTATTGAAATTTACGCAGTTTAATGTCTCAATGTACTCTGAAATTAAAGCATAGAACAAATAAACAATTGGAGATAAAAAAGAAATCATGGGATCATTTTGTTTAACAAAATTTAATCTAAATTTTTGACTCATCAAAGTAGCCACCTTTTGCAGATATAACAGCCGAACACACTCGTGGCATTCTTTCTACAATGGAAATCAAATATTGTTCGGAAAGTTCTTCCCAACACTGTTGCAGAAGTTCCCACAAATGTGTTGCACTTGTAGGTTGCTTTGCTTTCACCCTTCTGTCCAGTTCATCCCAAACCAGCTCGATGGGGTTTAAGTCTGGAGATTCTGCTGGCCATTCCATGATTTGAAGCCTACCGTCTTGTTCTTTTCTTCTAAGGTAGTTCTGACATAACCTGGAGGTATGTTTTGGGTCATTATCTTGCTGTAGGATGAACCCCTGACCAACTAGGCGTATACCTGTATACTGTATGGTGCTGAAAAATGCTGTGGTAGCAGTTTTGGTTCAGGGTGCCACTCACTCTGTGCAAATCGCCGACTCTGGATCCAGCAAAAGAGCCCCAGACCATGGCCCTCCTCCATGTTTTACAGTTGGTGTCACACACCAAGGAACCATCCTTTCGCCTACTCGACGGCGTACAAAAACCCTGTGTGATGAACCGAAGATTTCAAATTTCAATTCATCAGTCCATAACACCTTCTTCCAGTCTTCAGTAGTCCACTGGCGGTGCTTCATGGCCCAGGCAAGCCTCTTTTTCTTATTTTGCCATCTTAGCAATGGCTTTCTTACTGCCACTCGACCTGTCAAACCTGCAGCTCTAAGTCTTCTCTTCACAGTTGAAACTGAGACTTGCTTACTTTGACCAGTGTTAAGTTGTGCCTGAAGCTGTTGTCCTGTGAGCCGCCTATCACGCAAGCTGTTGACTCTCAGAAACTTGTCTTCTGATTCTGTTGTGGCTTTGGATCTGCCAGACCTCTTCCTGTCAGAGTTTCCTCCATTTTCCAAATGCCTTTTGATGGTATAGGAAACTGTACTCACTGACAACTTGGCTTTCTTTGCAATTTCTCTAAAGGAAAGACCTACACTTTTAAGGGTTGTAATGGTCTGTCTGTCTTCCTTTGTTAATTGCCTTTTTCTCGCCGTTATGAGAGCAATATACTACTTCCTGCCATACAATATTGTCCAAATAATGCTTAGGAGGGTGTAGTAACACAGTCTGTTCCAACACTGTTTTTATACAGACAGAGGGTTTGTAAGTGTAACACAGTTCGTAAAAATGGGAAGAAGGAGGCGGGAACCGGCGAACATTCAACAACTTTTAATTAAACGAATAATCAAACAATAAAACGAAAGTAAAAGGGCGGCAGTTCCTCACGGCGACTGCCGCCCACACAAACAAAATAAAACACAACATAAAGTCCAGGCCTGGTCCTCTCTCGTCCTTCACTGTCGTCGCTCCTCTTTTATGCTTCCGGAGCTCCTCCGTGAGAGATACGAGACCGGTGCACCCAGCAGCTGAAGCTCATTATCACTCGTGTCACCGGCCTCGGCCTAATTCCTGAGTACACCTTAATAAATGAGCTATAATATATATCATATAATATCTATTCCGGTGGATATGTGTCATACATAAACACATACATGCAGAGATGTTATATATTTATTGTGCACTTGTCCAGATGTACTTGCAGAATGTTATGCTATTGTTATAAACCGTGTGTGTGTCTTTGTGTGTTGGTTTCAGACCTTCTCAGGTGAGTCACCCCACACATCGCAGCAGACAGTCTCTAAACAGTCCCAGTCCTGGAGGAACAGAGATGGATCTTCTGGTCATGAGAGAGAGACCCAGAAAGGGGATCCGTAACAGTGGCTATGATGTGAGTGTTCTCTGTAACAAATTCAACTGGAAAGGGTTCAAAAAGAGCTGGCAGAGCATGGAGTTAGCAACAGGTTGTAGCTTTGGATAAATGCATCAGTGCATGCATCTGCCAAATGCATAAATGTATATTGGACAGTTACATATGATATTGCAAGGCCTTGCTTGGTTGTTATTGAGTGAAGTTGGGTTGTGTATATGCTTTGCGTTAGTTGCTTCAACGAGTCTTTTTTTTTAAGCCACGTGTGATTGATTGACTGATTTATTTAATTTAATTTATTATTATTATTTAGAAAATTAACAATTAAAATTAAGTAAAAAAAAAAAAAAAAAATTTTTAATGACAGAAGAATCATAAGTTGACCTGAATCATGATGCAAGTTTGTCGCTATGGAAACAGAAGCTCACTGTTTTGGTTTGGATTGTGATTGGGAATGAGTAATGGAATCAATGTTGACCATTTTTTTCTTCCGTTACTTTAAAAAAAAAAAAAAAAGGTTCTATAAAGCATGTAAGCATGAAGCTTTCATGTGACATTATCAAGACAGTGTCAACGGCACTCATTCAGTCATGTCCCAGATCTTAAATGAAATTAACTGTAGTATGCTGACTGTGTGCAACTCTCAGCAATTGTAAACATGCTGACGTGTTTTATTTGAAATGCCTATTTTGAGCATGAAAATTGGTCTCTTTAAGCAGTTTTTTTTTAAAGCCACACAGTTTTTGTCTCTGTCCATTTACTATTATGTTGATTCACCTTTGTCCCTGTACTTAATGTAGATTTTGACTTTGTGGTAAAATAGCTTTCTATTGATTACAGTGGGAATTAGTTGCCATTGGGTAAATTTCCCCTGATCTTCCTACTGACGCTGTAAGAGGGACTGATTTATGTGGTGCACTGCACCAGATATCCTGTACAAGTGATTCAACTCTCACACTTGACACACAGGAAAGGAGAGAGAGACGGACTGTGTCTGAAGCCTAAGGTGTGTTTTTGTATCAAAGTACCTTCTAAGGAAACCACCCATACAGGATCTTAGATCAGCTTCCAGGGCACCATCTTATCATCAGTGGCTTTAAATCATTGTTTTCATTTTCAGTCTCTAATGTCTGTAACATAGAGCAAATTTTAGGGATGGGCGATATGACAAGTTTCTCAGTGAGTAACTACTCACTTCTAACGCTCCAGAGATCCGGGTTCAATCCCCACCAAGGGTAACTTCTCACTTGTAAGTCGCTTTGGATAAAAGCGTCTGCCAAATGAATAAATGTAAATATAAAATGTAGTTATTACATTTGGCAGACGCTTTTATCCAAAGGCTTTTACTTAAAAGGGGACTAATTAGGGGTTATGTGCCTTGCTCAAGGGCACCTTAGTCATGATATCGAATGTGGAGAGACCCCACCTTCAATTCCTGCTGGCATGGGAATCAAACCAGCAACCTTCAGGTTACAAGTCCGACTCCCTCACCATCAGGCCACGACCACCCCAATTATTTATTAGTACTAGAATTTTAATATTCTTTTAATATTCTCTAATATCTTTCTCATTTGTTCCTGTGTAGTTATTTATTAATGATGGGACAGTATTCTAAAGTGTTTCCCAATTTTCTTTTCATTGTCTAAATTAACAATATTTTTTTTTTTAACAAGCGTTAACAAGCGTGTTTTGCATTTGAGCGTTTGTGGACGCATGGTGAAGGCACCTTAGCAGACGTATGTCAGGGTTCTGTATGTGTTCTGTTTATCTGTCTGCATGTTTGCCCTGTCATATGTTTCCCTTGTGACCTAGTTTCCATTCACTGTCATTATTAGTTCATTGTCTTCACTGTTTTGTTAATTAGTCATTTCCTTCACCTGTGCCCCAGTCATCACTCCTCATCAGTTCCTGTATTTATTCCCTGTGTTTCCCTCACTCCTGGTCGGTTCTCAAGTATGTTGGAATGGGTGTTACGTTCTTCTCTCCGTTACTAATTATCAAACTCTTCATGTTAATCTTCAACTTCGTCTCCTACACGTGCCATGACAGAAGAACCGACCCACAACAGAAAGATGATGCGGGCAGAGGATCAACTCCTTAACATCAAACAGAGTGAACAGCCATTGGAGCAGAATGTGGAGGAGTTTTTGGATGTTTCTCATCAGGTGAGCTGGAGGGATCCGATGATTAATGCAAGCTTCCGAATGGGACTGGATGATTGTAGTTATTTTGTAGTTATTGTGAAGTTATTTCATTCCATTTCTCCTGCCAATTGTTATACGTCCGTAGCCGACTTCATTAATTATATGTCCTCAACATAGAGAATTCTGATTTCTTTGTTGAATTTACTGAGTACAATCTAAATTATCAGCCAGTCCCTACCTTGAAGCATGTAGGATCTCCAGTTCACCTTAAACCAGCACCCTCCACATACCATCCCAATAAGTCCGTCCAGTTCTGTCCCGTGATCGTGTTGGCCGATGCTCCCGAGCTTCGGTGCGAGATGGCTGCCACTCCCGAATCTCGACGCAGGATGGCCGCCTCTCCTAAGCTGCAACATGGGCGCAAGCCACAATGCAAGATGTCCACTGCAAACGGCCACCCCGGCCGATGGAGAGTGGCTAATAGACTTTTGGACTGTGCCTGTTTCCCCTGAGCCCTCTCCAGTGCTCTCTCCTCCTGAGCCCTCCCCATTGCAGTCTCCTCCCGAGCCCGTGCCTGCATCTCCAGGATCCGCTCCCGAGCTCAGTGAATCTGCTCCAGTTCCCTGTGGATCCGCTCCAGTATCGGCTCCAGTTCCACCTGGATTTACTCCAGAGCTCCCTGAATCCACTCTATAATCCACTCCAATTCCACCTAGATCTGCTGCCGGATCCTCTCCCGTTCCACCTGGATCCACTCCAGATGGGGTGGGGATGGGGGGCATATGTCTGTGGCCAAGAGAATTCTGATTTCTTTGTTGAATTTACTGAGTACAATCTAAATTATCAGCCAGTCCCTACCTTGAAGCATGTAGGATCTCCAGTTCACCTTAAACCAGCACCCTCCACATACCATCCCAATAAGTCCGTCCAGTTCTGTCCCGTGATCGTGTTGGCCGATGCTCCCGAGCTTCGGTGCGAGATGGCTGCCACTCCCGAATCTCGACGCAGGATGGCCGCCTCTCCTAAGCTGCAACATGGGCGCAAGCCACAATGCAAGATGTCCACTGCAAACGGCCACCCCGGCCGATGGAGAGTGGCTAATAGACTTTTGGACTGTGCCTGTTTCCCCTGAGCCCTCTCCAGTGCTCTCTCCTCCTGAGCCCTCCCCATTGCAGTCTCCTCCCGAGCCCGTGCCTGCATCTCCAGGATCCGCTCCCGAGCTCAGTGAATCTGCTCCAGTTCCCTGTGGATCCGCTCCAGTATCGGCTCCAGTTCCACCTGGATTTACTCCAGAGCTCCCTGAATCCACTCTATAATCCACTCCAATTCCACCTAGATCTGCTGCCGGATCCTCTCCCGTTCCACCTGGATCCACTCCAGATGGGGTGGGGATGGGGGGCATATGTCTGTGGCCAAGAGAATTCTGATTTCTTTGTTGAATTTACTGAGTACAATCTAAATTATCAGCCAGTCCCTACCTTGAAGCATGTAGGATCTCCAGTTCACCTTAAACCAGCACCCTCCACATACCACCCCAATAAGTCCGTCCAGTTCTGTCCCGTGATTGTGTTGGCCGATGCTCCCGAGCTTCGGTGCGAGATGGCTGCCACTCCCGAATCTCGACGCAGGATGGCCGCCTCTCCTAAGCTGCAACATGGGCGCAAGCCACAATGCAAGATGTCCACTGCAACCGAGCCGTATGCGCGAACGGCCACCCCGGCCGATGGAGAGTGGCTAATAGACTTTTGGACTGTGCCTGTTTCCCCTGAGCCCTCTCCAGTGCTCTCTCCTCCTGAGCCCTCCCCATTGCAGTCTCCTCCCGAGCCCGTGCCTGCATCTCCAGGATCCGCTCCCGAGCTCAGTGAATCTGCTCCAGTTCCCTGTGGATCCGCTCCAGTATCGGCTCCAGTTCCACCTGGATTTACTCCAGAGCTCCCTGAATCCACTCTATAATCCACTCCAATTCCACCTAGATCTGCTGCCGGATCCTCTCCCGTTCCACCTGGATCCACTCCAGATGGGGTGGGGATGGGGGGCATATGTCTGTGGCCATGGTGGCCAGATGGACCGAGGCCAAGGAGGCCACACCACTCTAGACTCATCCCTGGCCACCGGAGCTCCCAGCTCTGCACTTGACTCCGCCCTTGACTCCACCCCAAACCCCGCCCTGGCTACAATGGCAACCCGAGCTCCCCGATCCGCCATGGCAACCCAAGCTCCCCGAACTGCCATGGCGCCCGGAGCTCCAGGAGATATCCTGGAGACCCCCTGACCTGCCAGCTCCTGCCCACGGTCTCCAGGGTGCCCGCCCCCCCTCCCAGATTGGACTCGCACGAGGTCGCGCCTTCCAGGAGGGGGAGGTACTGTCAGGGTTCTGTATGTGTTCTGTTTATCTTTCTGCCTGTTTGCCCTGTGGTGTGTTTCCCTTCAGCTGTTTTGTTAATTAGTAATTTCCTTCACCTGTGCCTCAGTCATCACTCCTCATCAGTTCCTGCATTTATTCCCTGTGTTTCCCTCACTCCTGGTCGGTTCTCGTCTATGTTGAAATGTGTTTTACGTTGTTCTCTCCATTACTAATGATTAAAGTCTTCATGCTAATCTTCAACTCTGTGTCTCCCTGTCTCCTACACGTGCCGTGATAACGTAATGTTATACAAACATTGAATTTGGACATGCCTTGATGCCTTCCTACCTCTGTATGGTGCCTGAGAAGTAGTACATCACCAATGAATGATCTGAACATTAGAGTAGATGCAATGTAGAGTGTAAATGGTGAGTTAGTTAACAGAATAATATGATGGATTGTGCAAAAGAGGAAGAAAAACAAAAGACAGTGATTTTCTGAAATCTTTAATCACTGCACTCTCTCACTGGGCCTGTGCACAAGACACATGAAGAATAAACAAAACTCCCACGTTCTTAAACCAACTGGGATTGAACAAGAGAAGAGTCTGCATCATTTATTTCTGCTATTATTGTTTATTTTATAAGAATGTTTGTGTTTAAGATAGGAAAAAGAGACAGGAAAGACTAAGTAATTTAGATAATTAGTTGTATATAATTCTAAGGATAATCAGCGATCATTGTATGAATTCATTTTAACAGCACTCACTTATTCCAATGAAAGCTCAGGGGACATGTTATGAAAAGATTTAAAACGAAAATGGAAATTTGGGATGAAAGGGAGTCTGTTTCATAAAGCATATCAGAATTGTAGGGCTGTTTTGGGATCAGGTTGTGTACAAGTGTAGCTTATTATTACCAAAATTTGTCTTGTAAAGGCACAATGCTCATCTGACATTTTTATTTTAATCTTGAAATACCAAATTATATCTGCAGATTGTTTTAAATAATCACACACAATTTATAACATGGCTTTTAGTTTATATTGTTAATTACTGGCTTCCCAGATAGCAACATTGTGTCTGCTCAGATCTGGCCCACACCAGTCACATGTGGAATAATGATCAACAATGATAATAAGCAGAATCACTGAAGGAAACAAGAGAACAGAAAAAAAACAGACAAGCAAAAACACAACAACTACAACTAACTTTCAGCCTTACATGAAATCAACTGAAGACAAAAGATATTAGATCTTTTAAGATCTCAGCAGATCTTAAAATCAACTCCAAAAAAACAGCATTACCAGCTTCACTTATTACTTACCGGTTTAGCTTTATTTTTGTCATATGTGTACAAACGAGAATTAACAGGGGTTTAGCACACAAGTTTGTTTCATTGAAGTCACCTTTATGATGATTAGTGGGCAATGAAGTAGTGTATCTTTGAAACGTGATGCGCACAAACGCATCACCTCGGCAGACGCAGGACCCAAACCATGGGGTGCAGACGCTTGGCTCCCATCACTCACGAAAAGAGCCTCTTGGGTCCTGCGTCTGCCAAGGCGGTGCATTGACTCATGGGTCATAGATGAAGCTGGCTAAGGAGCTTGAGACAAGCTCTGCCTTTTCTCTTGCTCCATCACCAGACTCAGAAGATCTTATCCTGGATTCAGAAGCTTGCTTGGCGATTACTTCCAATCTAGACCAAGACCTACCGTCGACTACCTATAGTTCTGAGGAGTTGGATGGCGGTACCCCTCATTAGTCAACACAGCAGTCAAGTGGCTTTGAAGAACTACCCGAGGTGGATACCCGAGCTGTAGACAAAGTTTATAATGGCCGGATGAGAAAAAGGAGTGAGAATGTGCAAGTTAGATTAATGCTTTCTCACAAACATGAGGCTTAAACCCAGGAGACATCTGCCATTCTTCTCAGACCTCCACACTGAGGTATCGAGGTCCTGGGGAATACTCAACTCGTGTCCACAGCCCCGCAATGTCGAATTATTCAAATTGTATGGGGCTTTCCATAGTCCTGGAAGGATTATCAGGGGCTCCATTTGAGCCTTTGGACCTCAGAGAAGTTTCTGACACTCAAATGGCTTTGTTATTGGCATTAACCTCGCTTAAGAGACTGGGAGATTAGCAGGCATTATAAGATGGTCCATGCTGTCTAGACTTCGCCCTTGGACTAGTTAAAGTAATACTGTACCTGAGGCCTGGTTACATTCCAAAGGTCCCATTCTAAACTGTTCATCCAGTCATCCTTCAAGCCTTTTCTCCTCCGCCATTTGACTTGCCGGAGCAAGAATGGCTTCATCTCTTATATCCAGTCAGGGCCCTTAGAATTTACATTGACTACTCAAGCGTATGGCGTAAATCTGATCAGTTATTGATTTGCTTTGGAGGTCAAGGCAGGGGATCCCACATTTTCATGCAGCTCCTAAAATTAGGCCTAATAATTAATTGCATATGAAATTTCCATAAATTTGGATTACATATTTTTTTAACATAAACAAACACTTGTTGTGATACATATTTGCCAGTAATATGTAAATGAAATGTGGTATGAATGGTATATAATTAATTGTGCCAATTAATTCAATTAGAAAGTATTATGTTTTTTGTTTTTTTATTCAAATGAAAAATTAAGTGAAGTGAAGTGAAGTGAAGGCTAATTATGGTAACCCATACTCGTAATGTTTCCTCTGCATTTAACCCATCCAAGTTAGTGTACACACATTAGGAGCAATGAGTAGTAAACACACATACTGCAAGACATGGACAAACACACCCGGAGCGGTGGGGAGCCATTGCTGCTGTGCCCGGGGAGAGATTGGGTTATTTTAGGGCTATTTTATGTCTAGCAAGACATAATAGTAAGTGTTTATACATGTTGTGTTGTGTCTCTCGGTTACCCAATCACTGAAGCATCTTAATTTTCAGAGCTTAGACTTTCAATGACAGCTTGGTTGCATCCAGTTCCATGAGGATTTTCAGAAGGAAGCGCACTTGCACTTGAGGTCCTTTGGGTAGATTCGGTTCAAAAAGCATCACATATCCAACTTGAATGAACAGTTAATACACTTAAAATGAATAGTTAATACAGTTAAAATTGTCACCATTTACTGACCCTTGAATTCTTCTTAACCTGAATGACATTTCAGGGAGAATCATGAGATCAAAAAAGATGTTTTGAAGAATGCTCATGCTTAGACCATACAGTGACCTGGGGAAAAAAACAACATAAAAACATAACATAAGTACACTATAAATGCTCTGAAGCCATACCATAGTTTTTATTCTCCTCAGCCAATTAAGAAATTGTGTTTAGCATTGTTGATGCCAAACCTGGTATACTGGACACTTTATACACTAGGTTTGAATCTGCAACAATAAAAACAATATTTTGGAGCTTCATTACCCCATTTTTTGTATATAAATACATTTAATGGAAAACAACTGGATGGACATTCTTCAACAAAAGAAAGAGAATCAAATTGAAGATCACAGAATTAAAATTTTTGGGTGAACTATTCCTTTCATTTTATTTTGAGCATCATATTTGTTTACTTTTTTTCTTTTGCAGACTGAGCCAGAGATTATTGAAGAGACTGATGTTGACAGACTGGCGGGACGCCATTATCTTGGCTGTGGTCGACAAATCAAAGGTCAATCTGAGACATCAACACTGAGCTCTCAGCCTTCCATAGATGAGGTTCGTCAGCAGATGCATCTCCTGCTAGAGGAAGCCTTTAGTCTAGCTTCAGCTGGCCACTCCACCTCCAGCAGACACCACCACTATCACTCCCACCATCAGCATCCGCCGCTGGGGCCCTATGGTCTGGGTCCAGTCATCCCGTACTCAGAGGTGGTGACCAGTGCACCAGGCACCACGAGTCAAGGGCAGGGAGGACTGCAGTGGGTGCGAGCCTATAAACCAGACCCTTACCAGTGCAGTCTGGCCAAACAGGTACAGTTGTGATTCTGTCTCTAAATCCATTATAAACACTTATTAGTCTTAAAGTCAGCATGAAAGAAAAATGTATCTTATTTACATGCACAATACTTGCCTATATTTTCTGCATGTTCTAAGGCAACTGTACACCCCCAAAGATTTTTTTTTTTATTATATTTTGTTATGTTGGTTTTTAACTACCCTAATGAAGGTAAAAACGAGCTTATTCCCCTCTTATTTCAATACTGAAAAATATTTTGTCAGCTACATTGTCACGGGTGTGTGTGTACAGGAAGAGCGAACAGAAAGAAGGCTTGATATAAAGTAGTTTAATCACAATCAGGATCAGAATCAGGATAATGACAGGAAAGTCCACAACACCATACATGCAACGTTAACGAACAAGGACTGGACAGACACAGTGGGTATACATACACAGGAACACATGAGGAGTGATGAGTGGGTCACAGGTGACAGACATAACTAATTACAAGACACAGATGACACAAATGAACTAATAAGGTGACTATGGCAACTAAGGAGGACTGAGAAATTCAAATCAAGGAACACGTGACAAATGACAGGACCAGAGAACAGATAAATTGATAAACATAACTCTGACAAACATATGGTACAAATTAGCTATAATTTTTTTTTTAATATATATGAAATACTATCTAACCTGCATTGTTTTTCTTGAAATTGTGTGACTTTTTCTCATTTAGGGTCATGAACATGTATGCAAAGTTTCAACACGCTTGATGTCTTGTGAAATGTGCATACCGAAATTTGATGCAAGCTTGCTGTTCATGGGACATTTTGACCCATATAGGCAGCTGTTCAAAAGCAACTGTTCAGATGCAAGATCCAAATTTTAACAGAGCATTAATTTATTTATTTACTCCAATTTAAGGCCTTAACCCCAGAAAAAAACATTTGCAGGGGAACTCGTGGGCCGCAAGTGATCTGAACCATATATTTCCATCCTTTTCAAAACGTTTATAAAATAATCATCCTATTTGGAAGTAGTTTAGGCAGTAATTTTAATATTTGATTTGAGTTCAATGTCTAAAACATTGTTGTTTGTATGCTTTATATATATATATATATATATATATATATAGTGATATTTGGGGAATTTTATTTAATCCAATTATGGACCATAAATGCTGTAACCAGAATTCAAACAGTTCATGAAGGTTTTAAAACAAATATGGAAGTAAAATGGATTGATTTACACTACTGGTCAAATGTTTGGAATAATTACCTATTTTTTATGTTTCTTGAAAGAAGTCATCCCTCTTTTATTGCTGACTAATCACTTAACATTTTCTCATTTTGATGTTATCAGAAGTAGTGAATAATTAGCCCTTTTTGTGTGTGTATGAAAATCAAGCAATGTCTGGAATCTCATTAGTCATTATTCAACTATTGTATAGATTTGTGTATATATGTACAGATATATCAACAAAAAGCTTCATTGTTAAAAACTTCTTTCCTTGGTCAAAACCCATATCACTTTTATAATTATTATTATTATTATTATTACTAAATCATATCAAGTTACATTTATGTGAACGCTAATATGCAATTTCTCAAAAAGGCATTCAGGTTCACTCAGCTTCCTGACATGGCTCTTGAGTCTCCTCCACCCCCCATCCCACCAAGAACAGGCCCTCCACCTGAGTCCTCACTTCGACGGTCAGAACACACACACACCTTGTTATGCCTCTTTTTTATCTTCTCATGGTAGACTAGGAGCACAAGTTTATTCAGCATTCTATTCTATATACTCATCGTTTCAAACCCAATTGACTCTGTCTTCCGTGGGACACAGTAAGGTATATTCACAATTCAAACAGCTAAAGTAAATGTGGATAGAGCTATCAAGCTCCAAAAAATGACAAAAGTATGTACGACTTTTGTGCTATATAAGTCTTCTGATAGCTTGTCATTATTAAGTAGTTAGGAACCAAAAATGAGAGCATTCTTTTTTTATTAATATTAATAATTTTTGGGTTTATTCAAACATAGAGCATCATCTCAAAACACATCATGCCAAGTTTGCTGTCATTGTTGTAACCAATCATGCCGAGTTTGATTAATGACTTATTGTACATTTTGGTCTGTTCCTCATGAATAGTAATTGTGGGGCTCTAGACCAACATTTGAGAGCAGCGAACTCAGATGTTTCTCACTGGATTTCACAACGCTGTTTAGTGGTCTTGTGATGGAGCCCGATCGGCAAGTAAATGCATTCACACTGGCCAATCTGATAAATGGTCCATTCTGTATGGTTCAAACAAGTAGCACTGTTATGTTCCACTTTTGGCATATTTGTTATTGAGTGCTTCTTATATGCAACAGAAAGCCAGTGTTTATAAGTTAGGCAGATTCAGAAAATTCAGCAAGTGGTGCTCACTGCAGAGCCAAATGACATCCAGCTCCCTCTCTCCGGCCATCTCCTCTGCGCCAATGGGTGGAGCTTGACGTCCAGTTCCCCCTCACTAGATGGCCGTTCCACACATTAACCTTACCACTAAACATATTTACCTATTTGAGAAGGGGGAGCGAGACGTCAGCTCTGCAGTGAGCACCACTTGCTAATGGATGAAGTTATATTTAGCTATAGGGTTATGGGTAGGGTTAAAGTGTGGTTGGACTGTATAGCTCCTACAGCTATCTTGACTCCATAAAGCTCCACCTATTGACTCTGTAGTGAGCAGCCTCTCAAATTCAGTAGCACCAGTAGGGGGGAAAAAAGTCAGCCAAGGTCGAAATGTGACCATTTAGTCACATTCTAGAGCAGTGGATCTCAACCCTTATGACTTCAAGATCCTCCCATTGTCCACAACAACATTTGAAGCCCCCAGATGATGACAGATGGCATGTAGTAGATTGTGTACAACAGGTTCTTGATCACGTTAATTAAGGGGCCTTAGAAATTTGGGTAACACTTTACAAAAAGGTTCATTAGTTAAGCATTAATGTTAATGTTAATGTATTAACTAACCATGAGCAATACATTTGTTACTGTATTTACTAAGCATTGTTCATTGTTTGTTCATGTTAGTTCACAGTGCATTAACCGATGTTAACAAAATTTTAACAATGTATTAGTAAATGTTGAAAATAACATTAACAAATATTAATAAATGCTGTAGAAGTGCAGTTCATTATTTGTTCATGTTAACTAATCTAGTTAACTAATGTTAACTAATGAACCTTATTGTAAAGTGTTACCAAAATTTGTGCATCAAATATTATACAGTAGGCTTCATTGGGTTAATAGTGCTTATTTTCTTTTTTGGAGCTTGATGGCATCAATAGCCATTCACTTTCATTAATTGGAAAAAGCAGCCCGGAAATTATTCTTAACGTTTCAACAAAGTTTAATGTGGGTTTGGAAGAACATGACGGTGGTAATGAATAATTTTTTGGGTGAATTATTCCTTCAAAAAAATCAGTACTCATGCATAGACGGGTAAATGAATAATTGACAGGTTTATTTCAGTACTAAAGTCAAAAGTGTATTTTTAAATAATTTTAAATTTTGATGAAGTTATTCATATAAAGCATGGTAATTCTCTGTGTATAAAGGCAGCAGATTTTGGCTTTTGACATTGCTTGTGAATCAACACTGTCACCTGGTGGTAAAACCATGTCAATGCATATGTGAAATTTTTGCTATGTTCTTCAGGTCATCTTCTGATCTTGGTCAAAAGGGTCATTGCTCTGAGTCATCAATGCCCTGTCAGGATGAAAGCACCCCCTACATGCCAAAAAGTAGAGCACCACTCCCACCTATCACTACTGAGCCCATTCCCGACCACTCAGGTTAGTGTGTGTTTCTGTTATTTTTCTATGGTTTAAAAACAATGACGCAGCCAGCAGAATTTAAGCCATGTATGTCCATGAACATTGAGGATTTCTGTATTATATTTCGGTATATATGAGAAATCTTTTTTTGTTATGTTACCATTTCATGTTATTTTCAACATACATCCAGCAAACGAGAAGTTCAGCATATACAGGTGCTGGTCATATAATTAGAATATCATCAAAAAGTTGATTTATTTCACTAATTCCATTCAAAAATTTAAACTTGTATATTATATTAATTTATCACACACAGCCTGATATATTTCAAAGGTTTATTTATTTTAATTTTGACGATTATTACTGACAACTAAGGAAAATACCAAATTCAGTCTCTCAGAAAATTAGAATATTGTGAAGAGGTTCAATATTGAAGACACACTCTAATTAGCTAATTAACTCAAAACCTTTAAATGGTCTCTCAGTTTAGTTCTGTTGGCTACACAATCATGGGGAAGACTGCTGACTTGACAGTTGTCCAAAAGACGACCATTTACACCTTGTACAAGGAGGGCAAGACCAAGTTCATTGCAAAAGAGGCTGGCTGTTCACAGAGCTCTGTATCCAAGCACATTAATAGAGAAGCGAAGGGAAGGAAAAGATGTGGTAGAAAAAAAAGTGTACAAGCAACAGGGATAACCGCACCCTGGAGAGGATTGTGAAACAAAATCCAATCAAAAATGTGAGGGAGATTCACAAAGAGTGGACTGCCGCTGGAGTCAGTGCTTCAAGAACCACTACACACAGATGTATGCAAGACATGGGTTTCAGCTGTCGCATTTCTTATGTCAAGCCACACTTGAACAACAGACAGCGTCAGAACCATCTCGCCAAGGCTAAAGACAAAAAGGACAGGACTGCTGCTGAGTGGTCCAAAGTTATGTTCTCTGATGAAAGTAAATTTTGCATTTCCTTTGGAAATCAGGGTCCCAGTCTGGAGGAAGAAAGGAGAGGCACACAGTCCACGTAGCTTGAGGTCCAGAGTAAAGTTTCCACAGTCAGTGATGGTTTGGGGTGCCATGTCATCTGCTGGTGTTGGTCCACTGTGTTTTCTGAGGTCCAAGGTCAACGCAGCCGTATACCAGGCAGTTTTAGAGCGCTTCATGTTTCCTGCTGCTGACCAACTTTATGGAGATGCAGATTTCATTTTCCAACAGGACTTGGCACCTGCACACAGTGCCAAAGCAACCAGTACCTGGTTTAAGGACCATGGTATCCCTGTTCTTAATTGGCCAGCAAACTTGCCTGACATTAACCCCATATAAAATCTATGAGGTATTGTTAAGAGGAAGATGCGATATGCCAGACTTAACAAAGCAGAAGAGCTGAAGGCCACTATCAGAGCAGCCTGGGCTCGGGTACAAGACCTGAGCAGTGCCACAGACTGAACCATTTCATGCCACGCTGCATTGCTGCAGTAGTTCAGGCAAAAGCCCAAACTAAGTATTGAGTGCTGTAGATGCTCATACTTTTCATGTTCATACTTTTCAGTTGGCCAAGATTTCTAAAAATCCTTTCTTTGTATTGGTCTTAAGTAATATTCTAATTTTCTGAGATACTGAATTTGGGATTACCCTTAGTTGTCAGTTATCATCATCAAAATTAAAAGGAAAAAACATTTGAAATATAACATTCTGTGTGTAATGAATGAATATAATATACAAGTTTCACTTTTCGAATTGAATTAGTGAAAATAAATACATTTTTTGATGATATTCTAATTATATGACCACCACCTGTAATAGTTATTCAGAGAGTATTTATTCTTATATTTATAGTCAGGAAAGTTTAACACCATATTTGGACCACTGATGATCTGCACATGAAGGACACCTCAAATTGTGAACCTTGGTGTCTTGACAAATCTCAAGACAAACCTATTTTTTTTTCATGACAGGAAATCCTATGACAGCAGTGTACTCCATCCCAGCCACTCGTCCAGGATGCACAGGATATTTTATCTCCACGCCACCCTCCTCTTATCACAGCCCATCCTGGATGTCTTATCCCCCTGAACCCGAGGATGTGCCTCCTCAGTGGGCTGAATCTGTAAGAATGCGTTTATCATATTTATTTATTGGTTCTCTATCAGTTGTCCAATTCTGCTTCAAACTGGGTTGCATCCCAAGACCCCAGTGTTACAGTGCATGCACCACTAATATAATTTAATGTGGCGTAAACCTCATGGACTGCAACCAAGAGAAGTAGAACTGGTCTGTCACATGTGCCTCTATACATTGTTCTGAATTTGGGGAACATTCTGTCTGATCATGTGACCTGCCCTTGGGTGCAAGGATTGTCCTTCTTATCCCTGTTTATGTGTGCCTGCATTCACACAGTGTCTTTTTGCAGAACCAGTGTCATTTAGAAACCATTTGCTGAACTGAATTTATCGCTGACGTTGAGTGGAAACAACAAATTCCCGGGGTAGTTGAGCACATTTCTTCAAATGAACACTTTTCTTTTTCTTTCTTTCCTGGGTCACAAGCAGGGTTGTGTGCCATTCAGAACTGAATTAACTTTAAAAAAAATATATATATATATATACTTTAACATTCCTGATTTGAATTGAAGTAAGCAAATAAGATTGAGAATTTAAGGAAGTAGAATTAAAAATAAATTAAATTAAATGATACTCATTTAAACTATAGATATAGCTGTGTATATCCTGACATGAACAAGCTATATCTATATCTGATATGATATACTCTGATTATCTGCTTTTATATAAGATGCAGGGGCAGGACTCAGAAAACATTCTTAAGAATAAAATTCTTCCTAACTGCTATTTTCTTATTACTTTTTCTTAAAATTTAATAAGAATTCAGGTATTAAAAAGAATTCTCTACACTCTTTCCCCGCCATTGATGGAATTTTCTGTCATTTATGACACAACACTTGTAAAAATTTTCCGTCTTTCCGTGTTTTCACTGTACAGTAGGGGACACTATTACGCATCTTCTGAAAGAGTACACAATGGCTCGGTTATGTATGTAACCCTCGTTCTCTGAAGGAAGGAATGGAGACAGAACATTCTGTCAAATGGGGTCTCGTCTGAGAATGGGCTCTCACCTTCGAGTTCAGTCTGCACGATATTGGAATAATACTGACGTTGCAATATTTAGTTTTTCTGCAATATGTATTGTGATATGAACAAAAAAAAGAAAATCACCAGATGACTTGAATAGGACTATTTGGAAAGAATTAATCATTCTAGGATGATTGGGGTGAAGTTGCAGGTGTGTGAATATGCATAGAAAATAATTAATAAATTACAACCTATAAATATAATATAACAAAGACACAACTGAAATATATTGTGCTTTATATTTAACCAGGTAAGTATAACATATTCAGGTACAGAAATCCAATAATCAATATTATATTGCAGCCATTTGCTAAAATCATTTAAGTTCATTTTCTTTTCATCATTAATGTACACAGCACCCCACATTGACAGAAAAACACAGAATTCTTGACATTTTTTCAGATTTATTAAAAAAGAAAAACTGAAATATCACATGGTCCTAAGTCTTTTTGGAAAGATGCAACAAGCTTTTCACACCTGGATTTGGGGATCCTCTGCCATTCCTCCTTGCAGATCCCCTCCAGTTCTGTCAGGTTGGATGGTAAACGTTGGTGGACAGCCATCTTTAGATCTCTCCACAGAGATGCTCAATTGGGTTTAATTCAGGGCTCTGGCTGGGCCATTCAAGAACAGTCACGGAGTTGTTGTGAAGCCACTCTTTCGTTATTTTAGATGTGTGCTTAGGGTCATTGTCTTGTTGGAAGGTAAACCTTCGCCCCAGTCTGAGGTCCTGAGCACTCTGGAGAAGGTTTTCATCCAGGATATCCCTATACTTGGCCGCATTCATCTTTCCCTCGATTGCAACCAGTCGTCCTGTCCCTGCAGCTGAAAAACACCTCCACAGCATGATGCTGCCAACACCATGCTTCACTGTTGGGACTGTATTGGACAGGTGATGAGCAGTGCCCGGTTTTCTCCATACATACCGCTTAGAATTAAGGCCAAAAAGTTCTATCTTGGTCTCATCAAACCAGAGAATCTTATTTCTCATCATCTTGGAGTCCTTCAGGTGTTTTTTAGCAAACTCCATGAGGGTTTTCATGTGTCTTGCACTGAGGAGAGGCTTCCGTCGGGCCACTCTGCCATAAAGCCCCGACCGGTGGAGGGCTGCAGTGATGGTTGACTTTCTCCCATCTCCCGACTGCATCTCTGGAGCTCAACCACAGTGATCTTTGGGTTCTTCTTTACCTCTCTCACCAAGGCTCTTCTCCCCCGATAGCTCAGTTTGGCCAGATAGCCAGCTCTAGGAAGGGTTCTGGTCGTCCCAAATGTCTTCCATTTAAGGATTATGGAGGCCACTATGCTCTTAGGAATCTTAAGTGCAGCAGAATTCTTTTTTTGTAACCTTGGCCAGATATGTGCCTTGCCACAATTCTGTCTCTGAGCTCTTCAGGCAGTTTCTTTGACCTCATGATTCTCATTTTCTCTGACATGCACTGTGAGCTGTAAGGTCTAATATAGACAGGTGTATGGCTTTCCTAATCAAGTCCAATCAGTATAATCAAACACAGCTGGACTCAAATGAAGGTGTTGAACCATCTCAAGAATGATCAGAAGAAATGGTCACAGCAAAGGGTCTGAATACTTAGCACCACGTGATATTTCAGTTTTTCTTTTATAATATTTTTTAATAAATCTGCAAAAATGTTAAGAATTCTGTGTTTTTCTGTCAATATGAGGTGCTGTGTGTACATTAATGAAGAAAACAAATGAACTTAAATGATTTTAGCAAATGACTGCAATATAACAAAGAGTGAAAAATTTAAGGGGGTCTGAATACTTTCGGTACCCACTGTAAATTGTATAAATTCAAGGTAATTGTTCTAGATTTTTTTTCTCTTTTGCCTTTTCTTGTTTAATTAACATTCATGACACAGAAAGCAGCAGGGACTGCTGTCACTTTGAATGCGTAGCACGGATCTAAAATACTGTTACACATCCGGTTTTCTTTCTCAATTTTTTCGTTCACCTAAGCCAAAAGCAACTCTTTTCCCCTTGGAATTATAAGTTTCTATCTGCATTCTAAGCAGTTTTGAGATATTGAGCTTCAAAGATTTTGCATTCAATATAGCAAAAAATATATGGGGAACAAGTTTCTTTCAAACATGACAATGACTGGGACCCTAAATGTATTCTACATTTACAATATCAAAATCCTCTAATTCTAAAAAAAACACTTGGAATCACTTTTAGCTTGGAATTATAAAGTTCTATCTGGCAAAAAAATTAATTGAAGCAATAATTTGCATGAAAAGTTAAATTTAATGTTTTTTATGACATTTATTTCATATTTTAAATTAATATTTTGTTCTTGTTCAAGTTAAGCAAAAAAAAAAAAAAAAACAGTGCTAAATATTTTGTACCATGCAGATTTTAAATTTGGGTAGGAATATGATGGGTAATTTAACACATTATTGTAGGAACCAATTAAGTTTAGATCTATGTGTCCGTTTAGGCAAAAATAAATGAGGAAGAGAGTGGCATTTGGTGTTCACATGCATCTGTGAGGCTCTGTGTATGTGGCTGTGCACACAAAACAGCCGCACGTTCAGAATTGAATTCTCTTTCGTGTCTTTGTGCGCACAAATGGTTTAAAATCTATTGAATGTTAAAACTGACAGGCCTAAAAGACGTTCAAATGTAGACTTTCATTGTATGATGGCGGCGTAAACACATCGCGAGGCTGAGCGTCTCAACAGATTTCGTAAAATAACGCTGATTTACCTGCTAATTTCCTTAGTGTTTGCTCGATTCAGTTATGCGAACTACAGCTATTGTAAAAAGTCACTTTTGGACATCAACAAACGGTGCTCAAATATAGTTTTAGATTATCCTTTCAACTTCAGCAAACTCCCGCCGGAGCTACAGAGATCACCGCGGACAAGCAGATCACTCATACCGACCGGAAGTATTCGTCAGCGACGAGATCGTAAACAAAGACGGGGAAAGCGTGGAGGGCTGTGTGCTAATCTAAGGCTAAACCCACATCGACCACCTCTGCCCAGCATCTTCCTTGCCAATGTACGGTCTCTGATAAACAAGATGGATGAACTAAAGTTCTGGACCCTCACACAGAAATGGCTTATGGACTGCAATGTTCTTTACTGAAACATGGCTCTGTAAGGATGTCCCAAACAGCGTGGTGCATATGGATGGACGCTCATTCTTCAGGAATGATAGAGTAGCTGCAATGTCTGGTAAAAACAAGGGTGGTGGAGTACACATTTATGTAAATAAGTCTTGGTGCACAGACTCTGTCATCGTTGATACCTACTGCTCTGTTGATCTGGAGTTCCTGATTATTAAGTGCAGGCCATTCTATCTACCACGTGAGTTTACTTGCATTGTTGCTTCTGCAGTTTATGTACCACCGGATGGTAATGTTAACGTGGCTATGAAAGAACTTTGGGCTGTTATTAGCAAATTACAAACCTTGCACCCGGATGGAGCCTTTATTGTTGCTGGGGACTTTAATCACTGCACTTTAAGATCTGTTCTCCCTAAATTTCACCAAAATGTCTCCTGCACTACAAGGGGACATAAAACATTGGACCATGTTTATACCAATGTGACTGATCAATCTGACCACCCCTCTTTGTTTCTGCTCCCCAAGTATACTCAAATGTCTGAAACCTACAATAAGAACTGTTAAAATCTGTCTGGAAGGTGCTGACTCCACTCTTCAAATTCAATTTCAGCACACAGACTGGAATGAGTTTGCTGCCCAGGCCACCACAAACTCTCAGATCAACATTGACATTTACACTAACTCTGTCTTAGAGCACATCAACAGATGTGTGGATAGAGAGACCACACACAAAAAAATAAAAAATTTCCCCAATCAGAAGCCATGGATGAACAGAGAGGTTTGCCTCCTGCTCAAAGCAAGAGATGCAGCCTTCAGGTCTGGAGACCGGGAGGCTTACAGCTCAGCCAGAGCCAACCTGAGGAAGGGCATCTGCTAGGCCAAACTCACACATAAAAAGAGGATGGAAGAACCCTTCAATTCTTCAGACCCCCGGCGTATGTGGAAGGCATACAAACTATTACAGACTTCAAACTACCTAACACTGTACCCCCCCTTCAGCTCTGCCTCACTCCCTGACGAGCTCAATCACTTTTATGCTCGTTTTGATCGAAATGATAAGGAGATCTCACTCAAAGCTGAGCATCAACCCAGTGAACTGCCTCTCACACTCAACACCTCAGATGTTTATTCCACTCTGTGTAAGGTGAACGCACGGAAGGCAGCTGGCGCTGACGGAATACCTGGTTGTGTGCTTAAAGCCTGCGTGGAGCAGCTGGCTGAGGTCTTCAAGGACATTTTCAATCTGTCCCTGGCCCAAACAACTGTCCCCACTAGCTTCAAAACCTCCACCTTCGTGCCAGTACAGAAGCACTACAGAAGCCTCGGTCCCTAACGACTTCTGTCCTGTTGCCCTCACCGTCATCATTGCCAAGTACTTTGAGTAACTGGTTGCATCATACTTAAAATCTAGTCTTTCTGCTACACTTGACCCATTCCAATTTGCCTATTGCTGCAATAGGTCTACAGAGGACGCCATCTCTATGGCACTTCACTCTGCTCTCACCCACCTGGACAGTCAAAATACACATGTGAGAATGCGGTTCATTGAATTTTTAGTTCTGCATTTAATACAGTAATCCCCTCCAAGCTGATCTCCAAGCTCAGCCAACTTGGAATCAGCACATCCATCTGCAATTGGATTCTATATTTTCTGACTAACAGACCTCAGTCTGTTAAGTTAGATAACCTGTCATCCTCCATAATCACTCTGAACACCGGTGTGCCACAGGGCTGCGTACTGAGCCCTCTCTTGTACTCCCTATTTACCTATGACTGCATTCCTATTTATGGCTAACACCAAATAAGATGGAATTAACACCCTGGTCAAAAGGCACAGCAGCGCCTTTACTTCTTACGGAGCCTTAAGAAAGTTCACGTGAGTCCCAGGATCCTTGTGGAATTCTACCACTGTACCATTGAGAGCATACTCACAAACTGCATCTCAGTATGGTACAGCAATTGCTCCTCATCTAACCGCAAAGCACTCCAGCGAGTTGTGAAAGCTGCTCAATGGATCACCGGCACCCAGTTAACTTCCGTTGAGAACATCTATCACAAGCCCTGCCTGGGCAGGGCAAGAAACATCATCAAGGATGACTCTCATCCTAACCATAAACTTTTCACCCTCCTTCCATCTGGAAGGCGTTATAGGAGCCTACACTCTTGCACTAGCAGGCTCAGGAAGAGTTTCTTCCCCGAGGCTGTGACACTTCTGAACTCCACACCACCAATCTAACCTGCACTTGCTCCCTTACTGCACTGGTCACTCATCGAACTATGTTTATTGCTGCTAATTATAATATATATTTAATCCTTCATTGCTGCTGTTCATAATGTACAAATAACCCTACCTTGTTGCTGGTCATAATGTACATATAATCCCTATATTGCATTCATATTCATATTCTGTACATATTCTGCTTAATACTGTATTTAGCAATTTTACTGAACATTCTGTAAATCATAGCTTCATTTCCTCTGCACTTATATGTATATAAAACGCCATATTCTTGCACTTCTGCTTAGATGCTAACTGCATTTCATTAGCTCTGTACTTATACTTTCCATAGTGACAATAAAGTTTAATCTTATCTAATCTATGATGGTCAAACTTTGTAATTAATGCTAGAATCATGTGCATTTTGAACCCTGGTGTCTGTTCCATATGGATTAACAATCCCTATAGCAGACATCACACATCCTGCGATGTGACTATTGTGGATGCGCGCATCACGATGCTAAAACAAAATATCATGCAGCCCTAATTTGAGTGACACCAAAATGAGCCAATAGTGTGCTGAGTACCTTGGTCTGTGGAATTAGTTTCGCGAACACAGAGACACTGAGTAGATCCTACTTACCGGCCAGTTGGAGGGAGTACGGGAGGAAACATGCTCTACATGGAGATAATGAAATCTCACAAATTTGTTAGGTCTGTTTCAGATGCGACTAGTTTAGTGAACTCTGTACATTGTTCAGTTCCGGCTCGTGCAGCAGGGCAATTGTGTGACCGTGAGGTGGCCTAGTTGTGGGAAAAAACACCATTCTTCTGTTCCAATTAGAACATCAAACAGGTTCGCTCTTCTCTCTAGTAATATGGCACATAGTCTTAGAGCTGAACCTTCACGAACTGGGGCCCAGGTCAGGAAGCAGACAGACTGGCTAAATCTCATTCGGTTTTATTTCAGACCTTAATTAACACATGGCTCAAACTTACAAAACATTCAGTCAAACAGGTTCTGTAACTTTATAAAAGCAATATTCAAAAACTTCTGTAAAAGTTAATAAATAAAATACATATAAAAAAAAATGTGTGCTTCCTGTTTTACAGAGGTAGCTATACAAAACGGACATCTTCTGTTAAATTAAGTGCTTCCAATGCACAAAGTGCAATCTCTTACTGCAACGTAAATTAATTTACATACTAGTAATATACAGCGTCGTCTGTGGCCCAACACGCAGTTGCACGGAGTGCAAAATAATTTGCCCCCATTGTCATGTAACACACCGGGAAACGGTCTTTTGCACTTATTTTTGCTGGCAAATATGAATGATTTGCGTGGTTTTACCGTGGGGTTTGCAGATGATGTTCACGTCGCGTAATTACGTCACTTCACAAGGTTCCCATGGCAATAGGGGGAAAATAATGGCCCTTTACTTGTGTGAAGTAAACGCAACATGTTTCAACTTTCTGCTAAGATATATGTGACTTTTTTGCAAAAAAAAAAAAAATACAGGGATTATGAAATCATGCTAGCCCCGCATATTTTGCTTGCTGAAATCGGCAATTTTTTGCGGCGAAAGTGCCGCGTATTTGAAAAAATGTGACCCCCGCATAAATATGCGGACTTTGGCTGATTATGCATGAAATCAAGTGATCACATAATCGCATTTTTCTGGAGGGACTGGTAAGCAACATAAAAAGGACACGCGAGACAAAAAGAAACAATTTAACTGTTTATTGACGCCGCAGCACTCGCGTATCACAGGCAACTTGTTCAGGTGGTATAAAACCCGCCCTCTGACACAATGAACATGAAAGGACAAATGCACAGATCAACAAAAACAAAACAAAAATAAAGCTAAACCAAACAAAGCTTAACAACAACAGCTGGCCATCAGGATGCACACAGAACTCATTGGGCACAGCTGGTCGTCAGTGTCAGCTTACTGCACGAGCCCTCTCTCCAGTGTGCACTACGCTCACATAGAGCTAAAGACAGTGGCAGTGGCGGCTGCGTGACAGGAGTAGTAATAGTGGTGGGTTCTGAAGTGTGCACCACGCTCACATAAAGCTAGAGACAGTGGCAGTGGCGAGTTCTGATGGAAGTAGCACAAGTTCAACACCATCAACAGCACGAACCCACACGTCTACACTCCCCCCTCTTATATCCAGCCCAGCGCATCAGAAAGGAATGGGCCACATCTTGCTGAGAAAGACTAGCGGATTGTGGTCCGAATAAACTATAACAGGAAACATACTGGCATAAAAATTCTGCAATGCCAGTAAGAGTGCTTAGGTCTCCTTCTCGACTGTCAAGTTGTTAAGTTGATGACAGTTAAACTTATCCAAAAAGTAGGAAACTGGATGAGCTATTCCGTCAGCACCCTCTTGTAAAAGAACAGCTCCCGCTCCAACAGCACTGGAATCCACCTCCAGCTGGTATGCCCGAGACACATCCGGAGCCGAGAGAACAGGAGCAGACAAAAATGCCTGTTGGTAGTCATTAGTCCAACTCAAATTAACTTTGGTACTACACAATTGAGTTAACGGAGCAACAACACTCGAAGAGTTCTTAAAGAAACACCGGTAGTATCCTGCTATTCCAAGGAATCTACGCAGCTCTCGCCTCGTAGTAGGTACTGGGTACTTAAGAACAGCAGCCACTTTTACATCTAAGGGCCGAACCTACCCGTTTCCTATCTGTTTGCCTAGGTATATGACATAAGCTTTAGCGAATTCACACTTGTTAAGATTTAAGGTAACAGACGCAGCGGATAAACGATGAAATATCGACAAGTGTTCAGCCTATGTGGACGAATAGATTACTACGTCATCCAGATAGACGTTACAGTTAGGCATTTCGCCCAAAACCATAGACATCAAACGCTGAAACGCACTTCTACCACTAAAGATTGCTTTATAAATAATCTTCCTGATCAGTTTCATCGCAAACTGCAAACCAGACAGCTTAGAGGAACTCGATGTTGCAACAGAAACTATTGATGCTCTTTTTTTTCCTGCACTCTAGACTCTGTTGCTCCTTTGCGCTTAAAAAAGGTTATGGATATTAGTCCAACACCATGGTATAACGAGCACACTCTGGAGCTTAAGAGAGCAGCCAGAAAAATGGAGTGCAGCTGGAAGAAATCAAAACTGGAAGTTTTTCGTATTACATGGAGAGAGAGAATGATTGAGTACAGAAAGACCTTAAAAACCGTTAGATCTGCTTATTTTTCAAGTCTTTTAGAAGAAAATAGACACAACCCTAAGTATTTATTTGATACAGTGGCTAAATTAATGAGAAATACTGCTTACACTTCTGATATTTCCAGACAGCATAGTAGTAATGACTTTGTGAACTTCTTTACTTGCAAGATATTTGATATTAGACAATATTAATATAAACTTGACAATATTAGAGAGAAAATTATAGCCATGCAACTGTCTGCTACAGTATCACATCAGACTGCACTGTAGTATCCCTGAGGAAAAATTCCATTCATTTGCTGCTTCAGGAGAGGAAGAATTGTCATCGAATTTCATCGAAATCAACAACATGTATGTTAGACCTTATACCGACTAAGCTATTGAAAGAGATGCTTCCAGGGGTCATAGATCCTTTTCTTAATATCATTAATTCATCTTTATCACTAGGTTACATATTGAAAACTTTTAAGCTGGCTATTATCAAACCTCTTATTAACAAACCACAACTTGATCCTAGAGAATTAGTCAATTACAGCCAGATCTCCAAACTACCTTTTCTGTGAAAAATACTAGAAAAGGCAATATCATCGCAACTGTGTTCCTACTTGGAAAGAAATGGTATCTGTGAGGATTTCCAGTCATGATTTAGACTGTACCATAGTACTGAGACTGCTCTCATTTGAGTTACAAATGATTTACTCTTATCATCAGATCGTGGTTATATCTCTGGGTGTTATATAACTTGGGTGTGCTCTTTGATACCAATCTTTCATTTGAAAGCTACATTTCTAGCATGTAAAATCGCATTCTTCCAGCTTAAAAATACATCTAAACTATGACATATGCTCTCAATGACAAATGCGGAACAGCTAGTTCATGCGTTCATGACCTCAAGGCTAGATAACTATAACGCTCTACTGGGTGGTTGCCCTGCTCGCTTGATAAACAAACTACAGCTGGTCCAAAATGCAGCTGCTAGAGTCCTTTCTAGAACCAGGAAGTATGACCATATTAGCAAGGTTCTGTCAACACTGCACTGGCTCCCCATTAAATATTGTATAGATTTTAAAATCTTGCTAATTACTTACAAAGCACTGAATGGTTTAGCTCCCTAGTACCTGAGTGAGCTCTTAATGCATTATAGTCCTTCGTGTCTATTACAATCTCAGAATTCTGGCCAGTTGTTAATACCTAGAATATCAAAATCAACCGCAGGCACTAGATCCTTTTCCTATTTGGCACGTAAACTCTGGAACGATCTTCCTAGCATTGTTCAGGAAGCAGACGCACTCTGTCAGTTTAAACCTAGACTAAAAACGCACCTCTTTAACCTGGCATACACATGACACGTTATCAATTTATGTCTTCATAACATTAAAGGATTGTTAGGCTGTATAGATCAGGTCAGCCGGAACAGGGAACACTTCCTATAGCACCAGATGTACTCATTACATCAGAAGAAGAAAGGCATCTACGCTAATTTTAGTCTCTGCTTATCCCGAGGTGTACCATTTACTGTAATTAGCTGGATCTGGGCAATATCCAGGTCAGATGGAGAACCTGTGCCTATACACGACAGCAACGCAGCCCTGAAGTGTCAGCAGAGACTGTGTCAACTAGCTCATCCCTTGTGAAGGCCTTACTGACAGCCAGCGGCACAGAACCCCAACAAACCGTACGATACCGGTGTGATGAAAAAGATCTTAAACTAGATGGAACTGGATTAAATATTTTGACTGTTGCGATCCAAAATCGGACTCATGACCTGTAACTCTGCCTGAGTATCAAGCAAGTGTTTACTGTTGGCCAGAGGAGAACTGGCCCCCCAACTAAGCCTGGTTTCTCCCAAGGTTTTTTTTCTCCATTTTGTTGGAGTTTTGGTTCCTTGCTGCTGTTGCCTTTGGCTTGCTTGGTTGGGGACACTTGCTTGATATTCAGCAGTGTTTTTGGTATGCCTGCATTGGCACCAATGTATGCAAACTAAGCTGAGCTGGACGAATATATCACTGTTTTCTCCAGTGCAATTTATACACATAAATTAACTAGACTAATAACTATTGATCTTTGCAATGGAATGAATAAATACAAATATATAGAATAAGCTGGACAATGACGCCATTTTCTTTGGGAGCTGCTACTGTAAAGCTGCTTTGACACAATTTGCATTGTAAAAAGCATTAAATGAGTAAAGATGACTTGACTTGACTTGACTTGAGATGTTGCCCAGCCCGCATCTCTACAAATATCTGTTAGTGAGGCGCTATGCGCCAACTCCCAGGAGGAAGTAACACTTCCTGGTTGAGCATGCTTTCACTCCTAGGAAGCATGGCAGGTCTTGAGCCTGGTAAGCCAAGACTATAGCATCCACTATCCAGTGGAATATCCTCTATTTGGAGACAGCCTTTCCCTTCTGCTGTCTACCATAACAGACAAAGAGCTCTGTCTATGTAAGTGCGGATAGCGCATACTGGACAAAGCAGAGCCATGTCTGGGTCTGCCTCGTCCAAGGGCAATGCTTGCAAGTTCATCATCTGGCCGCTGAAGGGAGTGGTGGGTACATTGGGCACATATCCAGGCCAGGGTCTCGGATCATGTGAGAGTTGGCCAGCCCGAATTCCAAGCACGCTTCGTAAACTGAAAATGCCTGTAGGTCCCCAACCCTGCTAACAGAGGCCAAAGCCGTCAGGAGCACAAAGAGAGGAACTTTAGCTCCACTGAGAGCAGTGGCTCAAAGGGTGCTCTCTACAGTGCTAATACGACTACTGCAAGAACTCAAGAGGTCAACTACTGGGGGCGAGGCAGATGTTATCCAGAATTGGTCGTAACCCACTGGAATGCCAAGTGAATGGAATCACATAGCCGACCTGATCATTCAAATGAGCCAGCGGAACGGACTGGGGAGCTCTAGCCAGACCCCCAGAAACTGAACAATCTGGGTCAAAGGAACTACAGGCATACCCCGTGGGGCAGCAAGACGGCCCTGACATGGGAGGCGCAACAGGGTCTGGTTCCATGGATTGGCAGTGGGGACATGAGAAGGCACTGCATCCTCTTTGGGCCACCTCTGTGTGTAAATTTTAGTGGCTTCTTGCAGTGAGCATGCGAACTGCAACCAGTGGTGCTCACCCCTCCCGTTTGAAGCACATAGAGAAGCTGTGGTGGCCGTCCGGCTGTCATAAGACAAAGATGTCATCATCTGAGACAGCAGAGAGTAGCCAGTCAAGCAATGAGATTTCTTCTTACTTCCAACAAACAACAGTCTGCTTCTAATAAACTAAAGGCCGGCTACTACTGCTTCTTCGTGTGTATTTAACGTAGTGATGATGCAAGCTGCCTCTAAAAACAAAAACGATTTAGAAGAAGAGCAACATAGTGACAAAACGCGCACAATAGAGCAGTTTAGGGCTACTGTAGAAACATGCCGGTGGAAAATGGCGACTTAACTTGTAAGGGGACCCGTGGTGAATGTAAATAGAAATGGCTCATTCTAAGGTAATAATAACATAAAGGTTCATTATTTAAGGTTTTTATACACTACTGAAAACATAGTATGTATATTATATTGCATTTCTGTCAATAGATCCTCCCAAATTTTACACATTGCACCTTGAAGCATTTTGACAGTATTGTAATTATTTAAAAGAAATAGGTCTTATGAGTGGGGGGGGGGGGGGGGGCATTCTACATATCGGGGAATAAATAGGCATAAATAGTCAACACTGATTTGTTTTTGTTTTTTGTTGAGAGAACCTGAACTAATGAAGGTTGTTGTGGACAACTGAACTTCGTCTGTTATGTGACTATGTTGAATTTCTTTAAATGGCATTTCAGTAATTTCCTCTTCCTCTAGGCGGGCCAAATAAATTAAAATTTACACTTGATAGCAGCAAATGAGTCAATTCTTAAATTCTGAATTATGCCCAACCCTGGTGACAATGTGACTCTTGTTCAGAGTGTTTATGATTTCATAACTTTTCGTTTAATGAAATGATCAAATCACACAATTCAAACTTCTTTTAATGGAGTGTCACTAATATGACTTATTTTATTAGTAGATCCTTAAGATTTTTATTTTCCTTATCGTGAGTGTCTTCCTTGTGCATTTGTGTATTGGTTCACTTTTTACATGTAGAGTTTGGTCAATTGCTGCACAGATCAAGACTCAATAAAAATAACAAAACACCATTGATGACTTGTTTTAGCACAGGCTATGTTGAATGTTATTTGTTTTCTCTTTCAGATACCCTTACCAGGCTACGCAGAGGCCTTTCCTCACCCTCACTATCCTCAGGGCAGCCCTCTCTTGTGGCACCACTGCCAGGCCATTCAGGGTGGTCCAGACCATCCGCCCTCTTCCTCCACTGCAGTGTCCCAGCGGAGTCTAGCAGAGCCTGGAGATCTGATCAGCCCTGACACCCCCCTCAGCAGCCTTTCCACTTCAGCCCTGGTCAAAGCCATCCGTGATGAGGTGGCCAAACTGGCCAAGAAACAAGCAGACATGTTTGAGTTCCAGGTGTAGAACTTTCCAGTGCACCAGCTGCATTTATATATGTATAACTTCTGTAAAAATTAGACCTCTAATTTCACTGGACTGAATCATATTTCCATGGATACTTTTTTTTTTTTTCCTTTAATGAGATGTCTGTTTTCAACATAGGTTTTGTGTGGTTCTCTTTGCCATTGTACTATAACATTAATATGTATTTTTCCCCCTTTATTGTAGTATAACATTAACACGTAATTAAATATTTTATTCAATCAGACAATATGAAAATTCACATTGTTTTCACATTTTAGCTGTGATAGGTTTAATTATGAAACATGACATGGTAATTAAATGGATGGTTTAACCAAAAAACAAAATTCTGTCATTGTGTACTTAACCTCGTGTTGTTGATTTTCTGAGCACAAATTAAGATATTGTAATACTCATTATTTGTGTCTATGCAATCAAAATGGTCAACCTTCAAAACGTTCATAAAGACATTCTAAATGTAATCAAGCAGTCTTCTGAGGAGATATGATCAATACGTATGATTTAATTTAGGTTTTTATTTACATAATATACATATAGAGAACATCAAATATTGCCAACAGGGGAACAAAAAAGTCCCCCCCCCCTCGCAAATCAAGCAAGTATGACTGTCAAAAATGATGAGTGATTATTAACATCTTAATTTGTGTTCTAAAAATAAACAGAAGTTGTATGGGTTTGGAACAATATGAAGGTGTGGAAATGATGAGAGAATTTTCATTCTGGGGCAAATTGACGCAACAAATTACAGCATGCAGAACAAAACAGTTTGCAACAAAGTCATTTTCAAGGCTCAGAACCTTAATGTCACTTTATTTATTTATTTTCTTGTTTAATTTTTTGGAACACATTGCCACCATTGGGAGCACCGTTGTCTTGAAATTGTCTACAATGGAAGTGTCAAATTTGCATGTCATCTCATCCGTTTAAAACTTTATGGAAATTTACTGATATAAACATTGACATTATTATTATTTTATATTATTATATTTGTATTTTTGTCTATGGGTCTATGGTTAAAATGTAATGGTCATAAATTAAATAATAACTTAAAATATAATACAATATACTAACTTAAAATATAGGTAAATATAACATTTCATACAAAAAAAAAATCAATTAATTCACATGTGATATTTGTACAGACAGGCAAATGTTGGGCCTGCAGTTATGCAACATATCAAAAATCTAAACTAGGCCAAATGAAAGTGATGTGCCACACTGGACACTTCCCATGTAGACACCTTTGTGAGGACCTTTGTCAGGGCAGAGCCCATATTTAACTTGAGGCAAACAAAAATTAGGCAATATACAGACAAATATAGTCTGTTCAAAATATATAATGTGTTGATCGAAATAATGAAAATAATGTGCACAAACAACTTAAGAAAACATTGTTCGTAAAAATTAGATGTGAACTAGGACCTTTGAAGCCTACTGAGTTATTTGTGCATATGTGCCTGTTCAGATAGGGGCCAGCAGGACCTCCTGAGGGCCTCCTCAGAATCAGTAGCAGCACCTCAGACTTCTCAGTCTCATTTTCATTCCACAAATTATACATGTCAACCCTAACTAAGACCCACGCCAAATATATATATATATATATATATATATATATTATATATATATATATATATAAAATCATTTTTACTTGCTTAATCTATTTACATAATCAATAAATGTGTTATGCTTTAATAACTTGACATATAACAATATACCATTAAGAATTGCTGTCCAAGGTGCTATTGTGGGTGTATTACATCATGGTAATCACATTTGTTTATTTTTTCATTTAACTTGTTTGTTGGACATAAGGGCTTATTTTAATGTAAAAAAAAAAAAAACATGCATCTGAAGTACTGAAGTAGACACATCTGTCTTATATTCATATGCTGACACAATTGATCTATTTCCTTTAAAGAAACGTTTTATCAGTTTATGAGTTAGATATGCATAGATCAAAATTCCACATTAAGTAATTGATTTGACTCTGACACGCACTTTACTCACATCTCTTCAGCATACATATCTAAAAAAAAAAATACCCAGAAGTTTGGTGATAATCACTGTAACATCTCAAGAACAATCCAGCATTTTCATTACCAACATGGGTACCACATCATCTTCCCAAATAAAACTATAAGCAATTAACTATTCATTAGCTTGAGCATGCTGTGTGTAGCCTGAAGTGGCTAAAGAAAACAAGAGTTTTTGACAGTTTTTGTGTATTTATTGTATGTAAACTGAGTTTTATAGGACCTACTGTCCCCACAGTTGTATATTATATGTGTGTCCTGAAGGGGCGGCAGCAGTGCATTATACTGTATTACCTACACACTAATAAGTATGTTTTTTGTTTGTTTGTTTGTTTGTTTTTTTTTTTACCAAATAATACCAACATTCTCTCCCAAACCTATCTTCAACTAACAACATTTAAAAGTTTAAAATGTGGTCCATTTTGTTACATACAAAACATTGTAATGTCTTCATAAAAAAAAGTTTCCTTTTAAATATCAATTTGAATATTTTAGATTATTTTCATATTGAACATAGTTTTCATTCAGCCCATATTTGTTCGAAGGCAGCTTCTTAAAATACATTTTACTTACATTCTGAAACATTGTTAATCATATGATAAACAATGAAAACTTTGATGGCTATAGTCAGTGCAGGCATTTAAAATTAGTAAGTAACATCTGGTGGTCACACTCAAATCATGTGCAAATTCCACATGTCAAAATAAGTTTTTTTTTTTTTTTAAGTTATTTGCATTTATTAATTTAAGTATTATAAAACCAATATTCTGATGTTAATTCTGATTTGTAACCATGTATCTAATAAAGCACTATTAAGAAGTGTGTTTGAGCCATTTTTGATGAGACATTTTGCAATAAAAGACAACAGAATGAATATGATTCTTCTTTATTGAACTTGTTAAACTTGTTTTCAGTTTTATTTTTGTTCCCAGCATCTGTTTCTTTGGTTCAAACTTCAGGAATTATCTGCAGAAAAAGTCGAACATATATCTAATCATTTGTAATTGTGTGATGTGTGGCATAATCTAAGATTGATCAATTTAAGGCATTTTAATTTTACAGTGCTATTGCAAGGTTGTTTAATTCGAAATTTCAGACAAAAGTGACCCAATAATAATAATAATGGAATGCTTACGTTATACGTGAACATTTGGTTTTGTTAACTGTTATCTGCATACATTCTGCTGATGTGAACAGAAGACAGTAGTAAGCAGTACAATTGCTGCATTCCAGTTCGCCTGTTATACAGTACTATGCCCTGAAACATCTTGGTTACGTATGTAACCCTTCTTCCCTGAAGGAGGGAACGTATATCAGTTACATATGTTACATCAGAACATACTGATGAATGGAGTCTCACCTGAGAGCCCAATCACCTTCGAGTGGTTAAAAAAACGAGCCAATGGTACGCTGAGTACCTTGATCCGCGGAATTTTCATTGCGATCTCCGCCCAGCTCTGTGGGTACATAAGGAGCAGTGCGAGCATACTCGCATTCTAGTCTTCGTTGAGGAGCCGAGCCAATATGGCCCACAAAACAGCGATTGTGGCAAAAGGATGTAACATCTCTGTTCCCTCCTTCAGGGAACGAGGGTTACACTGTAAGGAATTGCTGTAAAAATTACAGCATTAAACATGTTTTTTTAATAATACAGCATATTGCTGTAAACTGCAATGTATTCTGGGGTCACGTGTTGGTTTGACTCAAATTTACAGAATATTGCTGTAAACTGACCCTTCGCAAAACCCAATGCCTGTCAACCCATGCTCTCTCACACAACACATCATGTTCTCCCACAGTGAAAAATACAAAGAGGACACTGACAAGGTAGGTGAGGTTGTCGGTCATGAACATATCATGTCGGCTTCCAGGATGAACAGTGCCACAGTTGTTTTTCTCAGCACAGTTGAGAAAGCAAATGAGGTAGTAGAGACTGGTATAGTTATTGATGATCTTTTCACCCCTGTACTTCCGCTTCCATTGTGATGATTTAGGTCATTTTCTGCAGTGTCCTGTGATTACTTACAAGTGTCTTTGCAAAGTGTTGTTAGTGTTACACTGTCTTTAAAGGTGTATAAATTAGAATAATGATATATATCTCTGAAATGCTGCAGTAAAAAAGATTTGACATGAGTAATACTTACTGTATGGGATGTCCCCTATAGAAACTGGCCATTATTTTGTTCTACTTATTAGAAATAAGCATTTTATCGGTGTATAGAGTAGAATAATGTGACTTATCTCCAAAACGCTGCAGTAAAATGGTTTGATATGATGTATACAGACTGTATGAGATGTCCCCTATAGAAACAGACCACCACTTTTTTCTACTTATTAGAAATAAGCTGTGACGAGCACGGCGGGCGAGAGCCGTGAGGGAACGGCGCGAGGCCGGTGACGCGAGAGTTAACGAGCTTCAGGTGCTCGGCGCACCAGTCTCGTATCTCCCACGGAGGAGCTCCGGAAGCATAAAGGAGGAGCGACGACAGTGGAGGACGAGAGAGGACCAGGCCTGGATTTTATGTTGTGTTTTATTTGGTTTGTGTGGGCGGCAGTCGCCGTGAGGAACTGCCGCCCTTATACTTTCGTTTTATTGTTGGTTTTATTTGATTATTAAATATGTTAAATGTTCGCCGGTTCCCGCCTCCTTCTTCCCATATTTACGAACTTTGTTACACTGGTGCCGAAACCCGGGAGGAAGGAGGGACATGCTGTCGAAGAGCCCTCGCTGCTGAGGGGGATCGCGGTGCTGAGGAGATCGGGCAGCGCGGGAGTGAAGACCGCGAGTGGCTGCCCGAAGCGGTGGTACTGGAGCGTCTGAGCAACGGGTGGGACGGAGAGCTCGCTGCCGCGCCCCTGGGACGAGGTGGGGTGGCGGCCGTCCAAGAGGGAGCGGAGGAGCCGCCGTTCGCCGGGGGCCGAAGCCTGCTGCCTGCCGCCGCAACGGGGAGGAGCCGTCGTCCGCCGTGGGCCGAGGCCGCTGCCTGCCGCCGGAGCGGGGAGGAGCAGGGAACGGCGGGCTCGCTGCCGGCTGCCCTCATGAGGAGGAGTCATCGCCGGCCGCCAGGGGGCGGAGGAGAATCGGGCCGTCCACCGAGCGTCCAGTGCCATCGCATGGCACCGCGAGGAAGAGCCTCTCGGCGGGCTGAGGACCGAGCGGCAGTGTGTCTGGAAGCCGGACCAAGAATTTTTTTTTTTTTGTTTTGTTTTCCTCTCTCCACTCTCTCGTCCTGGTCGCTCCTTGTGCTTCCGTCTCCTTTTCTCTCGTCTCGTCTGTCCTTACCCCCATGCGCTGCGGCCGCCGAGACTGGCCCCCGGGGGGGGAGTAAGCGCAGTCTCGCGGGTACCCCCCGGCCTGCGAGGGGCGATGGGGGTATGTGACGAGCACGGCGGGCGAGAGCCGTGAGGGAACGGCGCGAGGCCGGTGACGCGAGAGTTAACGAGCTTCAGGTGCTCGGCGCACCGGTCTCGAGTTCCCCACGGAGGAGCTCCGGAAGCATAAAGGAGGAGCGACGACAGTGGAGGACGAGAGAGGACCAGGCCTGGATTTTATGTTGTGTTTTATTTGGTTTGTGTGGGCGGCAGTCGCCGTGAGGAACTGCCGCCCTTATACTTTCGTTTTATTGTTGGTTTTATTTGATTATTAAATATGTTAAATGTTCGCCGGTTCCCGCCTCCTTCTTCCCATATTTACGAACTTTGTTACATAAGCATTTTATCGGTGTATAGAGTAGAATAATGACATATCTCCAAAACGCTGCAGTAAAAAGGTTTGATATGGGGTATGTATACTGTATGGGACGTTCCCTATAGAAATAGACTGTTACTTGTTTCTACTTTTTAGAATTGAGGACATTATAGGTGTGTAAAGCAGAATAATGGCATGTATCTCAAAAATCCTGCAGTAAAAGTTTGATATGAGGTATGCATACTGTATGGGATGTCCCCTATAGAAACAGACCATTACTTTTTTCTACTAATCAGAAATGGGGACTTTATAGGCCTCTGAAGTGAAATAATGTGGCATATCTCCAAAACGCTGCAGTAAAAAGGTTTGATATGAGGTATGCATACTGTATGGGATGTCCCCTATAGAAATAGACCGTTACTATTTTCTACTAATTAGAAATGAGGACATTATAGGTGTATAAAGCAGAATAATGGCATATATCTCCAAAACGCTGCAGTAAAAAGGTTTGATATGAGGTATGCCTACTGTATCTGAAATTTAATTTTTCAAGAGAAAATGTCATTTTAATACAATAAAAATAATAACAAACAAGAGAGGCATTTAGAAAGAGTGTATACTTCATTTTATCTACTTTTTGCAAGTTACTATGCAGTAAACCTCTACATAATAATGTCTTGAAATGTGGCCTATGAAGAAAAAAAGAAAACACTAGTCAAAGAAATACACAATTGTTAAAGACAACGTTAGTGTAAATAAAAGGGATAACAGAGTAAAGTATCAAAAATTTCAAAACATGGCATCTTGTTACAGTTTTTTTTTAAATTGCTTTGGTACTACTTCACAAGTAAGGAGTATATTTTTAAAACTTCAAACTGATTGAATTATATGTGTTATATCATTATTTGTCATTGCTCATGTAATGGCCACCGGTTTGGCAATACTGTGTAAGTCATGCCAATAAAGCAAATTTGAATTTGACAGACAAAGAGACAGACAGAGAGAAACAGAAAGAGAGAAAGAAAGGAAGAGCCAAAAATCAATATTTGAAAGGAAGAAAGATAAAGAAAACTATAAATATTTGAAAGAAAGAAAGATAGAAAGAGAAAAAAGAGAAATATTTGAAAGAAAGATAGATAGAAAGAGAAAAAGGATATATAGATAGATAGATAGATAGATAGATAGATAGATAGATAGATAGATAGATAGATAGATAGATAGATAGATGCAACTTAAACGCTCTGTAAGCGTGTTCTCTTTCTGCTCATCCTGAAATTACCGTAATCATAGTAATAGGCACACACACTTCTTTTTTTTAGCAGCTGGCTTGACCTTGTATTTTCAAACCGCGGCTGGCTTGACCGCAGTCTCACGGAGGATGTGTGTGTCATATAAATTCTCAATGGTGCTGCTCCAAGAGGTTAACGTAACCAGGGAGATGTGTATTTGTGGGCTTCTGCTAACTTCACGCAATGCATTAACTTTAACATTTCTGTTTTGATATAAAGTCTGCCTTCTATAGTTAATTTATTACCATTTGGCAACCTAATGTTTTGTTATTTAAAATTAATTATGCTATTTACAGATATTTGTGTTTATATTTATGTCGGCAGCCAAATCTTGTGTGTATTTTTGCATAGGATGCAAGGAACCTTTTCAATGCTGAGGCACTTGAACAAATGAACTGATCATGCGCGACGCTGACCAATAAACAAACGAGTTCACTCATTGTAGATGTAGAATATTTCTCTTTAGTGTTATTGCGCCTGCTTTTGACTCGAATCACTTGTCAGCTTGCGTTAGTTGTGTTGGGAAGTTGAAAAGGCAGTGTAAGGAGTTCTAGTTATTTAGTTTTTGACTTTCGTGGGGGATGTTTTTTTTTTTTGTGGCAGTTTGAAATTATACCTGGCACGGTGTTAATTAGCATGCAAAACGTATTCTAGTGTTTACGTTTCACTTTTTTTTCCTGAGAGTGGGAATTAAGGATAATTTAGTTGGCATTTTAAAACAATAAGATTCAAGATGATCTGTCAGTTTTGCTCACATGAATTTGATTCAGTTTTTGTATGTAAGGCAGATGAAATTACACAGGAATTTGCCAAATGCAGTTTGGTGTACAAAAGCTTTAATGGTTTTAAATCACACATATACCGATATCACAATGAGAGACCACCTGCAGCTGTGGCACAACTCTGAAGTACTGATTTGGCTTGTCACATTGAATGTTGCTCTGTGCATTGTGAGGACTTGACTGGTTTCTTTTCACATCTAAAAAGCCATTTGAAAGAAGGCACAGCAGTAACTTGTCCATTTAAACGCTGCAAAAAGACATATACTCTCTTGTCAACAATCACATCTCATTTATCAAGATGTCATAGAGGAAAGGCAGAGCACAGTATAATGGAGGATATTGTTCAGGGAACAAGTGAAAGCCAGGGAAGCACTCAGGAGTCTATGGTCCATTCCGAGGAGATGCGTGAGGTGAATGCCTCAAGTGAAATGATTACAAATGAGATTTGTCCTGAACATGTAGATGATGACATGTTCCTAAAAAAATCTGGCCCTGTTTTATCTTAAGTTGCAGGCATTGAGTTTTGTAAACACACTAACAGAACAAGCAACGGAAACAGTAACTATTAAGACATTCTCAAATCAGAAACCATCGGTGGACAAAACTATCCGTGCTGCAGTGAACAAACGCACTGCAACTTACAACGTCTTCTGTCAGGGGATATGAGCGAGTACAAATCATCGTGCTATGCTCTTCGCCACGCAATGAAAGACGCCAAACTACGCTACAGGGATCGAGTGGAGTCTCATTTTCAACTTAATGACTCCCGACGCATGTGGCAAGGACTGAGGACCATCTGCAGCTACGGAACTAATTCCTCCACAGAGGTGAGAGCAGACCCGTCGCTGGCTGACGATTTAAACTCTTTCTTCGCTCGCTTTGATTGCAATCGCGGCAGCGCAACTCTGCCTCTAGGCGCGCGAGAAAGTAACGGACAGAGCGGCGAATGTACCCCTGTCATCACCGTGTCGAAGGATGAGGTTCGACGGGCGCTAAAGCGAGAAAACGTCAGGGAAGCAGCCGGGCCTGATGGCATCTCTGGTCGCGTTCTGAGGTCCCGTGCTGATCAGCTCGCGGGATTGTTTACATCAATCTTCAATGAGTCCCTTGCTACCTCCGTGGTCCCCTCATCCTTCAAAAAATCTGTCATCATCCCTGTGCCTAAGAACAATAAACCCTCTTGCCTGAATGACTACCGTCCAGTTGCCCTCACATCCATAGTCATGAAGGTATTTGAGAGACTGGTTAAAACAACATCTGCTCCTTCATACCAGATACTCTGGACCCTCTTCAGTTTGCCTATCGGCCGAACAGATCTACTGAAGATGCCATCTCTCACGTTCTGCACTCCTCCCTCTCCCACATCGACAGCAAAAATGGGAACTACGTAAGGCTGCTTTTCATCGACTACAGCTCAGCCTTCAACACTATAATCCCCAGCAAGTTAACCTCCAAACTCCTAAATCTTGGTCTGAACTCCTCACTTTGCTACTGGATTCAAGACTTTCTTTCATACAGACCCCAGGTAGTGAAAGTAGACCGGTTCACTTCCAACTCCATCACCCTGAGCATAGGAGCACCACAAGGCTGCGTTCTGAGTCCCCTACTTTACTCTCTCTACACACATAACTGCGTGGCTTCTAACAGCTCCACTTCTATTGTCAAGTTCGCTGATGATACAGTGGTTCTGGGCCTTATCTCTAACAACAACGAGACCACATCCATGGAAGAGGTTGAGAAACTTACATCTTGGTGCCTGGACAACTGTCTCTCTCTGAATGTGACCAAAACCAAAGAGCTGATTGTGGACTTCAGAAAGAGTCAGCAGGCCTACACTCCTCTTATGATCAGTGGGACCCCTGTGGAGAAGGTGAGCAGCTACAAGTACCTCGGTGAGAACATCTCTGAGGATCTTACTTGGACCTCTCACATTCACACACAGGTGAATAAAGCTAGGCAAAGACTATACCATCTGCGACAGCTGAGGAAATTCAGGGTCTCACCAACGATCCTAAAAACTTTCTATTCAGGGGGCATAGAAAGTATTTTAACTCCGTACATCACAGTGTGGTATGGGAACAGCTCCAGTCAAGACTGCAAATCCCTCCAGAGAGTTGTGCGCTTAGCTGAGCGCATCTCTGGGTCTTCTCTCCCACCCCTGCAAGTCCTTTACCACAAACGCTGCAAGAGCAGAGCCAATAAAATCATCAAAGACTCAAACCACCCATTCAACCATCTCTTCAACCTGCTGCCATCTGATAAGCGCTACCGCAGCTTGAGGACAAAAACACAGAGACTTAGGAGAAGCTTCTTCCCTCAGGCCATCAGGCTCCTTAACTCTGTCTCCTAAAATCAGCTGCACTCTGGACATTCATACCAGCACTCTGGACATTAATACCTGCACTCTGGACATTAATACCTGCACTCTGGACATTAATACCTGCACTCTGGACATTATTACCAGCACTATGGTCATTAATACCTGCACTATGGTCATTAATACCAGGTCATATTGCTGCTACTTTTGAATCCTTTGCATTTTGCACTTTACACTGCTGTTATGTAACACATTTTTTTTCTTTTTTTATTGTGATTTTATCTTATCTTTACATATTTATATTGTTTAAATTCTTAATTATGTTTAGTACTTGTAAATCAGGTCAACTCCAAGTGCAATTATTATATTTCACTACTGGCTGTATATACTCTATACAACTGTGTATGTGACAAATAAAGAATCTTGAATCTTGAAGATGAGATTAGAGTGAATGATCTTCTCCACACTTGCAACACTCGGATATTGAAAACGGATCAGAGAAGGAAAACAGTGTTTAAACAAAGCTTCAACTACATTGAACCAGTTCCCATTTGTTTAGGGAACAATGAAGCAGGAAATGAATGTTTTGCCCAATACATTCCAATAAAAAACAAAAAAAAAAAACAGTTGCTGGTCTTTTCAAGAGTGAGTCCACGCGGGAGCAGCATAGCTACACCCATTTGCAAATTCACAACAAAGATGTTCTTAAGGACATTTGGGATGGAAAAGTAATTGCAAACAATGCTTTGTTGAAGTCAGATCCCATGTCCTTGGGCTTGATTCTATATCAGGATTCATTCGAAGTAGTCAATCCATTAGGTTCAGGAAGAAAAAAACAAAGTGCTTGCAGTCTATTTCACATTAGGAGACATTTTGCCTCATAATCGATCCACAACTGACCAGATGCAACTTGTTCTCCTTTGCAGAGAGCAAGATTTCAAGTTCTTTGGACAAGATTAGGTGATGGGGCAGTTGATAGAGGATCTCAAAGACCTAGAGCTGAGTGGCATCCAAACGGCCAGTGGTGAGATTAGGAAATCAATTGTGTGTGCCATTGCCGGAGATAATCTAGGCTCCCATGCTATATGGGGTTTTGTAGAAAATTTCAGCAGCAGTTCCCTCTTTTGCAGATTCTGTGAAATTGATAGACCAAGATTTGTGGCACGCCCATTGGCTGAGGGACCAAGCAGGACTGTGTAGTCATATAAAGGTAATGTCCAAGCAGATGATTTGGACCAGGAAAAAGGGGTCAAGTTTGACTCGCTGTTTAATGAGTTATCACATTATCATGTCTGCCAGCCTGGCTTGCCTCCATGCATTGGGCATGATCTTTCTGAAGGTGTTGTGTCCTATGATTCGACTCCATGCATTAAACATCTGGTCAGTTGAGAAACAGTTTACGTATGTGGAACTAAATAGAAGAGAAAATCAATTCAAATACCTAGGCAATGATGCACATGATAAGCCAAGTGAGATAAATCCTGGGTGTGATAAACTTGGAGGGCATGCTTTTCAGAACTGGTGTTTCCTGAGATTGCTACCAATGTTAATAGGAGATAAAATAAAGGATCCAGCTGATAATGATATGTGGCAACTTGTTTTGCGTAACCTAGACATTCCCTTGCAGTCAAATCACGTGTAGCGTTATGTCAGAACATGCTGACAAATGGGGTCCCTTCCCAAACACTACAATAGCTGTCTTCCAACTATCTGTATAAGAGATAGCAGTCTGTCGTGAGGCCTAGCACGAGCGAAGGGCTACACTTAACACAGAATGCACAAGGTAGCATATTCCAGCTGGAAGTATGCTAACAGTCTGCCTGCTCATAGAAGTTCTTAATAAGCACACATGAACCAGCGTAGTGGTGATACATATGGAAGGTCTCTGAGGTACCCAGTCAACAGGGTGGATATGTTTCAGCGTCAGACTGCAAGAGTAGTCTTGCCGAGGGAAAGACACGTTCTGCCAAGAGACTTACCGTGTAATACACACGATTGCCCAGAGAGGGTAATCACAACACATGGAGGCATCTTGTCTGACACAGGGGCTGACTGAAAGGGCATGCACACAAGTATTGGACATCAACAGTGCCAGAAGAATCCAGGGTTCTGGACTGTGGAAATCACCTTAGGAGAATAGCACACACATCCAGTCCATACAGAGGAATGGTGCAGCAAGCGAACTGATACTGAGCAGGTCGCATAAATGCATAGGCTCTGCAGCCAACTGTGTGCCAGAGCGTCCGTGCCGAGGGTGTCCTTGGTCAGGGAGTAAAACAATTGGAAGAGGGAAGTGTGAGAGCTCATCATTTCATCGTTGTGAGAGCTTGTCGGCTGCACGATTGAGCTTGCCCAGGATGTGCTTGACAAAAAGCAACCCCAGATGCTTCTGACTCCATAGCAGAAGATGTCGAGCAAGTTGCTACATGTAGCGAGAGTGTAGAACACCTTTATGGTTCAAGTACGCCACAGTTGCAGTGTTGTCCGTGCGGACCAGAAAGTGCTTGTCCTTCAGCAGGGCCTTAAAGCGGTGCAGAGCAAGCCGTACTGCTAGCAACTCGAGGCAATTGACATGTCACTGGAGTCGGGGTCCTGTCCAGGAGCCTGACACAGCACAGCACAATGCGCCCTTCTCAAAGTACCTGGTGAGAGTGGAGCGTTCTCAGTGGGAGAAGCTCACAATGCTCGCAGCCAGCCCCCTTCGAGGGTTGCTTGAGCACAAATCATGTGTATCACCACCCTATTGTGCTGAATACAGTAAAAGAATACATTTTTAATCTGAAGCCCCATCAGATCACAGAAGATTAGTTGAAACACTCGACTTGAGATATAAAGTATGTTTGGAGCAAAAAGTTGGTGTTAATCTCAATTATCATGTATTTATGGTGTGCTAAGCTACATGCTAGTCCTAGATGCACCCATGTCACATAGCTGTTATTATTACAAATAATTTTGAAATGTAAAGCTCAATTTTCAAGTTTCTTTTTTCAAGAAGGGCATTTGATATGGTTCCAAAGAAGGTGAAGTGAGAAGTTTGATAAAAGAAATGAGGGATTAAAAATGCTTGAATAGAACACTGTCAGTAATTAAAATGAAGACAAAAGAAAAGACTAAGTACAGCCATAACTAGGCCGGAGAGGTGTGAATGTGTGCAGGGGAGACTGAAACTGAATGGGACAGTTTGCACCACAAAACAATAGAGACAGTACACTTAATGGATGCTTAGAAGATGGAAATGAATATCAGTTAGCATTTTAGAGGCTTCTCAAAATAAAATCACATGACATGATCTTGAAAAACATTTAATAAAACTCTGAGTTTTACACTTATCACCTTCAGATTTTGAAATATAACATGGTCAGGCATGTGGCTTTAGCTGCAGTGCATTTCTAGATTGCTACAAGGCCAACTTTTATTTTATTTTCCAAAAGATATTTTATAAAATAAATTTTGACTTAAAAGTAAACTTCAAAGTGTCTGCTTTCAAATGAGACTATACTTATGCTTTTAGTGCAAAGGCTTCATGTAAAGGGTTTTTTTCAAAAGCAGGGGTTCAGGCTAACAGGTTAAGGGAATAAAGAGAAGAGTAGCTCTAGTTAAATTGTTGATTTACTTTAAAAAAATAAATGAAGTCACCTTAAAAATAAATATCTCTATAATGAAAAGAGAGAAATATACAGCATTAAAATCAGAATCTTTTATTGAATACAGAAAAAAATAATATCTTTAAATATTCATTAGGATTTTGTTTTATTAATTTATTCTACCAAAATAAGCTATCGTATAATAAAGGGTAAAATCTTTTTGACAAAATTATATTATTTGCTATGAAAATAGGAGTTTGCTACAATATCACAAGTCCTCTTTCAGTGCTTAATTCTGTTACTAACTAATGCATTTACCTGTATTACCAGTAGATGTCATCCATGATCTTTCTTGTGTTTTGTTGTGTGTAAGAGAAATCTGCTTAAAATGAATTTATACAAAATGTTCTCTTTAGTGGTAACTGGTTCAGCCTCAAGGTTTGGTTTATAAAGATGTTTCTCATATATAGCCTAATATCGGATAAAGTTATCGTTTTTTAACCACAATGTTTTCTTTATACCCTGACACATAAATTCTTGTAACCATTTTTATTCTGGTTTATTACCTGCTCCAATGCTTTCAAATGCCTTCAGAAATACCACTTGTCTTTTTCTACCGAAACCATTAAAATGTCAAACTAACTCAAAACAGTCATTTGTGCAGTACTAGGTTTCGGTCAAACAATTAGTAAATTATGCTTTCTTCTCAAATTCATTTAACTTTTTTTTTTTTTTTTTTTTACATCACTATGTTAAAGCAGTGAGTTCAAAATGATAAATTCAAACAAACTCTGTTGTTATTACTTCTGCAACACACAGGCTTTCAGTAATAGTTATAATAACAGTTCATCCCCTTGGAAATAATAAGGTTCTACACGCATTCTGAGCAGTTTTGAGGTATTGAGCTTCAAAGTTTTTGCATTCCATTTAGCAAAAATTATATGGCGAACACGTTTCTTTAGAACATGAAAATGACAGGGACCCTAAATGTATTCTACATGTACAATATCAAAAACCTACCTGTAAATAGGGATTTTTGGAACAGGTCAAATGCAGATAGAGCCTTCTAATTGTAAAAAAAAAAAAAAAACACTCTTCGCTTGGAATTATATGGTTCTATCTGGCAATAAATTAAATGAAAGAATAATTTTCAAGAAACACAGTTTAATTTTTATTTGTTTTAAAACATAAATTTAATGGGTTTTATGACATTTATTTAATATTGTAAATGAATATTATACATTATATTTCTTGTTCAAGCTAAGCATGAAAGGCAGTGCTAAATATTTTGCACATGTTAAATTTAGGTAGGAGTCTGATGGGTAATTTAACAGATTATTACAGGAACCATTTAAGTTTCCTTTTGTTTAGACAAAGCAGCTACTGTAATACATCTGTGACGGAGTCAGTCTTCAATACCACCATGTCAAAACCACCAGTTCCACCCACTCGATCACCATCACCTGAATTCTAAACACATGCACCTGTTCTTCATCACTGACACTCACCATAAATACACACCTCACAGCCAGTTCAGCGTCTGATCTCGTCAATTCACGACTCTACAGACTCATCTTGTGGTACTTATCTGCTCTCTGCCCATTACCCATCTGAGTGAGTGAGTGAGTGAGTGAGTGAGTGAGTGAGTGAGTGAGTGAGTGAGTGTCTGTCAGTCTGTCAGTCTGTCATTTCCTTTGCCAAGTGGATTCCTGTTCAGCATCTGTTCACCTGATCACCTGTAACACAGATAACTACAAGTTACCTTCACATGTAAGTCACCGTTTATCCTAAGAGACTGTTTGCACTTACCCATCTCAGCCTGTGACTCTGTTTACCTGTCGTCTGTGAATAAAGACTTTATACTTGCATCTCTCCTTGTCTGTGTCTGACAACATCTAACTAGGGCTTTATTCCACAGAAAGTCGGACAGGTAAAATGGCTTTTTCTCTAGACATCAGTATGGCTGAAATAACATACTGTTGTAATTAACACCCCGTCAATTAAATTGTTGACTATTTGACTTTAAGGCTTAATATTGTAAATTAAGACATTTTAAAACTGCAAGAAAATAGACTTGTAAAGATCTTTAACAAAGTGTCTCACTATGAAAATAACTCCTCAGCAATGGACTAGTTGCACGTGGTTGCCATGTTGGATTAGCAAGTGTACGCTTAAATACTTCCGTTTTAATTTACGCTGAAAAATGATCTCTTATAGTTGTTTATAGTACATGTTACATAACTTAAAGTAATATTTGTATATATATGCGTTTTTGTATTTACACAAGAGCTGTAAAAAGACTACAATTTACATTTTTAAACAAACAATTTAATATAGATAGGGCTAAGTTGTTTTTGCTGCTTATAGACCAGGCATGCTATTTCTCATCTCACTTGAACTAAATAAATACAGTAATTAATAGAAACACAGGAGCACAGGATAAATACAAATACTGACAAGTATATGCATTTAAATTTAGCCTCATATTTAGTTTAATTTTTAAAGGGACAATGTTTTTTTGCCACTAGGGGACGCTAAACTCTTCAAAACAATAACAAATGTTTTTGTTTGATGATGTAGTGACTGAGTGGAACATGGAACTTGTTGTCATGCCGATTGATCTAAATGTTTATGAATGAGTGAACGCATGTTTTTTAACATGACTGTGGTATGAAACTGGGCGTGGCTGAGAATCGCGGGCACGATTACTAATGAGAGACAGATATCAGTGGCACACACGAGTCCCGGGGAAAAAGGACAGAGCACATTTCATTCTACCAAACTACTCATAAGTGCTGAAATACTACTCATAGAGGTCAGTTTATTTGATGAATTAAAATTGTGAGGTAACACAGCGCTGTTTCACTTGGTCTAACGTTTCACTATCATACCAAACTGGATTTGAGTGTGTTGAAAGTTGTAATGTTATTCTGTCTATTAGTTTGTTGTCTGCATGAGACTTAACAGTAAGCTAGATCAACATTAGATTATCATACTGATGATATTCTAACATTTCATTGTGTTGAGCTATATAACATGGATTAGTCTTATGTAGCCTACATTTGCTTACCTTGTCTTATAACGTACAAGAGCGCCATCTCTGTCGAGTCAAAGTTTGTCGCAAAGCTCTCATCATCTCAGAAACACCATGGCAATATTGATCCTCGTTTTATTTCTCCTTTTGTCCCAAAGTTTGCTTGCTATGGTCCGTAATGTTTGAACGAACAACAACAGCGTGCCGCCAGCCGTTACGCAGCTGTTCAGGGATAACGCCGATATTACGTCATTGACAGGTGACAAGTGACAAGGGAAGGACGGGGCACTATTTAAAATTACAAGAATAATGTAAGTAGATAGCTGGACGAAATATAACACTGTACAAGTGGTTTTCGGAGATTTTAATTTTTTTTTTGTGCCTTTAAGTTTCTTCTTGAACCAAATGCAAGCGTCACTAAGACTGGAAGGGCATGAGTGGAAGTAACCCAGTCCCTCCAGAAAAACGCGGGATTTTTTTGTGAGTGTTGCGGGCAAAAATCCTTGATTATGCGGCACGTTTTCTTAAAAAATGCGATGGAATATGCGGGATATTTTTGCAATTTTATGCGAAGAAATTGCGGGAACTTGCAAAAACTGCGGTTTGATGCAAAAGAGGAAAAAAAGGTGACCCCCCCCAACACCCTGTTCTCACTACTACTACCTTAATGTAAAGAGGTAGGCTTACTAAATCACAGAATATTGAAGTTCTCATTCTGTTTTATTTCAGACCTTAATCAACGCATGGCTCAAAATTACAAAACATTGAGTCAAATAAGTTCTGTCGCTATATTATACTATATAATAATTTGCCCCCACTATCATGTAAAAGAGCGGGAAACTGCTTCGCGCGGTCTTTTGAGCTTATTTTTGTTGGCAAATGAGAATTATTGGCGCGCTTCATCATGGTTTCACCGCGGGGTTTACGAATGACGTTCACGTCGCGTCATTACGTCATTTCATAAGGTTCCCATGGCAATAGGGGGAAAATAACGGCGCTTTACTTGTGTGAAGTAAACGCAA